>OX578147.1:141883894-142483894 GCA_951213105.1 Amaurobius ferox | reverse complement strand
TGCAGAACTGAATATGAATATGAATCATAGATGAAAATTCCTACTAAACAAGAATTAATAGGAAAACTGGATAATCGAGAATGCCACTATACACCATTATAAGGGCGCACAAAACGTAGTTTCAATACTGACAAAAGTTACATTTTTTTGCGAAAATAAAATTCAAAACATTAATGCATCTTATTTTCCGATTTTTTGATTTTTCTAATGTTTTTGACTTAGTTTATTATTTTTCATTTTTATTTATTTATATAATTAATAAATAATTATATATAACATACAAACATATATATATATATATATATGTATATATATATATATATATATATATATATATATATATATTTTTTTTTTTTTTTTTTTTTTTTTTCTCTCCTGTATGTTAGTCACTATAATTGGGAATGTTTTCTAGGATGTTATCGAGTGAAATTTGATACACTGAGTTGATAATTTTAATAACAAAAATGGGAGGATATGCATTATTAGTCGCTGTACTCAATAATTCCATAAAGTGCGCTAATTTATAATATTCATCACAAATTTTATTGATTCTAAGAGCCTGGTTTATTATAATATTTCTAAATACAGATATATGCAGACAAGAGTCAAAATGTTGAATTTTTGATGTATTAAATTTAAAATCCTGTCTTTTATCATACAAGTTTATAACCATATTACAATTTTGTAAATTTAAATTTAAATCTAAAAAGTTTGCAACATTTGTGTCATTATTACTTGCATTTAATTGTAAATTTTTTGGATAAAAGTTTAATACTATAGGGATATTATTATTTGGGGATACACATAAAATGTCATCTATATATCTAAACATGTGCATATTATGCAAGCTTGGATTAATGTTTTTTTCATAGAAGAATAAATACAGATTAGCTAACAATGATGAGGCACACCCCCCTTGTGGGATACCAACCTGTTGTTTAAAAATAGTACCACCATGTTGAATATAATTCTCATAAAGAGTGAAGTTAAGTAATTTTTTAAAAAGAAAATTTGAATATTTTAGGTTGATATTATATTTTTCAAAAATTCCTAAAATAATTCTATACAGATCATCTATATTAATATTATTAAACAAATCTTTGAAATCAAAGGTATAAATACTACGAATATTAGTAAGAGTTTTCAATTTCTTAACTACTTCAAAACTGTTTTTTACAATATGACAATTTTTTGAGATTTCATCTGACGAGGATACTTCATGTAATATCTTTAATAATAATTTTCCAGCATTAGTAATGTAAGAATTATGCCCACTGGTAATGGTTCGAAAAACAACAGGGGATTTATGAAACTTGGGTACTAAAACAAGATATGGAATGTTATTACAACTATTTTTTAGATGGATTTGCTTATATTTGGCTGATATTCTATTGTATAAGATTTTAAGGTTAGTTTTATGTAAATTATAGATATGATTATTAAGTAAGTGTGACTGAAGGGTATTTTTATAATAATATTTACAAATAATTGAGTAGTTTCCACTTGCCTTATCGACATATGTAATGACAAAATCATTTTGTATTTCTTTAATATCATTTTTAATTGAATTAAGTTTATATGAATTATTAATTTTCTGATTATATATATAATGATTTAAGTATTGCTCTATTAAGACTCTCCAAGGTTTAAAGGCTTCTACAGGGATTTGATATTTATAACTGATTTTATAAATAAATTTATTTAAGTCAAGAAATAAACCTTTACATATTAATTTATGTTTAAATTTAGTAGGTATACGGTACTTAGTACCCAGTAACATCAGTGATCTTAGTGCATCATAATTAATAATATATATATATATATATATATATATACTAACAAAGCATGCCATGCTGTCACTGACTTGCCCTGAAAATAAAAATTTGCATTTTCTACTTAATTTTCCTAAAATAATGCTGATACTGTTTTTTTTTTTTTTTTCAAGTTTATACCACCCCTGTTAAAATATAATGTAGAAAACAGGTCAAAAAATAGAAAAAAAAAATTCCGTTTAGTTGTAAATTTTTTGGATAAAAGTTTAATACTATAGGGATATTATTATTTGGGGATACACATAAAATGTCATCTATATATCTAAACATGTGCATATTATGCAAGCTTGGATTAATGTTTTTTTCATAGAAGAATAAATACAGATTAGCTAACAATGATGAGGCACACCCCCCTTGTGGGATACCAACCTGTTGTTTAAAAATAGTACCACCATGTTGAATATAATTCTCATAAAGAGTGAAGTTAAGTAATTTTTTAAAAAGAAAATTTGAATATTTTAGGTTGATATTATATTTTTCAAAAATTCCTAAAATAATTCTATACAGATCATCTATATTAATATTATTAAACAAATCTTTGAAATCAAAGGTATAAATACTACGAATATTAGTAAGAGTTTTCAATTTCTTAACTACTTCAAAACTGTTTTTTACAATATGACAATTTTTTGAGATTTCATCTGACGAGGATACTTCATGTAATATCTTTAATAATAATTTTCCAGCATTAGTAATGTAAGAATTATGCCCACTGGTAATGGTTCGAAAAACAACAGGGGATTTATGAAACTTGGGTACTAAAACAAGATATGGAATGTTATTACAACTATTTTTTAGATGGATTTGCTTATATTTGGCTGATATTCTATTGTATAAGATTTTAAGGTTAGTTTTATGTAAATTATAGATATGATTATTAAGTAAGTGTGACTGAAGGGTATTTTTATAATAATATTTACAAATAATTGAGTAGTTTCCACTTGCCTTATCGACATATGTAATGACAAAATCATTTTGTATTTCTTTAATATCATTTTTAATTGAATTAAGTTTATATGAATTATTAATTTTCTGATTATATATATAATGATTTAAGTATTGCTCTATTAAGACTCTCCAAGGTTTAAAGGCTTCTACAGGGATTTGATATTTATAACTGATTTTATAAATAAATTTATTTAAGTCAAGAAATAAACCTTTACATATTAATTTATGTTTAAATTTAGTCGGTATACGGTACTTAGTACCCAGTAACATCAGTGATCTTAGTGCATCATAATTAATAATATATATATATATATATATATACTAACAAAGCATGCCATGCTGTCACTGACTTGCCCTGAAAATAAAAATTTGCATTTTCTACTTAATTTTCCTAAAATAATGCTGATACTGTTTTTTTTTTTTTCAAGTTTATACCACCCCTGTTAAAATATAATGTAGAAAACAGGTCAAAAAATAGAAAAAAAAAATTCCGTTTAGGGAAATATCAGAAAGGGTTCTAGATACGCATTTGAAGTCCATTAGGCGAAAATGTTTCACAGAAATTTCTATGGTAAACACAGAGGAAAAATGAAGTCCATATCTCGGATTGATTTGGGACAAAATAATTGTTACGAATGCATGAAATGTTTTTGCCTCATGTGGACTGCGAGCAAGGAGAAAACACTTCTACAGGTAACCAGCCACGATTCTAGAGGATAGGTTGGAACAAAATGTTTTCGTATGGGTTCGAAAACTACTGATGGAATTGGAACAAAATGAGCAAAAAGAAAAGATTGAGATCAACTCATAATATTGACAATCGGACGAGCGTAACACCTGTACGTTCTGTTTAATGACCCAAAACAACACCATGACAGAAACTGGAAATTTTATTTCTTTTAGAACTATTTGGGAGTGGATTCGATTTGAATTATTTTTCACCCTAATAAACTGCACGAGTATAGAATGCTGTATGTCGAAAGCCAAATTAATTATAAGAAAAAAACTTAGGGTGTTTACAAATGTCGTCTATTGATAGTAGAAATGCGATTTCGAACCCATATAGGGTAACAAAAGCACTCAAAAATATAAACTACGCTTATAGGATAAAACGACATGTTCTTTCACGATGATGAGTATAAAACTAAACTTTAAAAAATAAACTTCGCAGTAAGATCATTCACCATACGCAACGCAATGGATTCCAGCGGACTTTGCATCGGCGGTTGCTACAGCAACGTGACGTCAATGAATAGACTCGCGTCAAGGCTAACTTGAAGAATTTCTTATCTATTTTAATGCAATTTAAATGATTAGCAACTTTCTGATCCTAGTCAAAAAGACAACATGTTCTAGTTCTTGAATGAGTGTGGGATTTCCTATACAGGGCCGTAGCCAGTCAGGGGCCAGAGGGGGCTACCTCGCCCCCCCCCCCCTGATAAAATATTACATTTTTAGTAGTGATATGGAATTTTATGCAACATGTCATCCAAATTTTGCATAAAAATTGGTTTATGATTTATATTTATAAATGACTTGGCTTTTATGATTTTTTTAATTTAGCTAAATGCGTGGTTATACACATGCTCCATTTATTTACATATTTAATTTAAAAATGTTTTGTATTATTGCGGAGTTTACTGTTATACATCACCACGTCCAAATCAACTGATAAGTAGTTAAGAATTAATATTAAGCGTTAACTTGTATTTACTATCTGAAATTTTCTTCGATTAACAGCCTTGTTTCTAATGAATGCCTATATTAAAATCCATTGTAATTATTATATATTAATATGGATGCAGAGCAGCTGTATGGACTTTCCTAATCAACTCTTAGCTTACAAATATAAATATGCAATTCATTATTTGTTAATAACTTTCATGGATTGAAAATATATTAATAACTATTATGGTTTATGAATGCTCATGATATTAAGTGTTTTTAGTGAGCCCCCCTTGAATTTCAAGCCAGCCCTTCTTGAATGTTGTGTTTGGCTACGGCCCTGTTCCTATATATTCCTAAAATGAATCTTTTTGCCAAGAAAACCTATTCCGAGGGTGCCATTATTTTCAGCAAACAGTGTTCATTTTTTGACGTTGCACCTGTTCCATTTGGGGGTCCGAGACAGCTGCTCCGAATGAGTCAGGCCCTGTATATTTTTTTCTTAGTAGATGTATATATTCCTATAGATGGTTTTCAGATACGTAACACTCACCCGATCCAATAGATGCTCGCACCCTTTGCATTTGTGGGCATATTCATTTTATATTTGTGGGCAGCGTGTATGCCAGATGGGAGGTCCTATGAAAAGCATCTCTACTGCTAAAGAGATGTTAGACTCACTACATATGGGGATTTGCGTAGGATCAAGATTCTTTGAATCGAGAATGGAAAGCAATGTCAGTACAATTGAATTGAAAGTACTTACCATTATCGCACACGCAGGGAGTGATAGCCCTCTTGTCAGCCACCTTCTTCCTCTTGAAGAGCCAGAACATGTTGAATCCTCTCTCGAAAAGGACTTTTCAGCTATTCATGGCTTTCAGGTGCATCCACATCTTTTGAAATGTTCTAGAAGCTTTATTCGAGTCTTTTTCACTGCATGCTTATGGAAAATATTTTGGTATACGATTTTTTTTATGTGTTGTTATAATTGAGTCAATAGCTCTTACGATATAAAGGTTTATTTTTCTTTGCTTTATTCTGCAGCGTTAAAGCCTTCATTTTGCCTTATTTCATACGACTTTGGCCCCTTTATATCACAGTCTTTTGAGAAATATGGAAACACCCATTGACTTCGTTCTCTTATTTCGGAGGGTTGAGCGGGGAGTGTCACATGAAAATAATTTTTAAAAAGACTCGTTTCATGTTTTTATCGATTCTGGGGCATTCCAAATAGCATATCCATATTTTAATTAAGAAAAAAAAATGTTAATATATGAATCACGCTATTTTACAAAACATGCCTGTACAAGAGCGCCGAGCAAGTCATGGAATTTTGTTAAAATGATAATTTCCTGCATGGCAATTTGGCACGAATGCACTTTGACAAGTTTATGTATCCATACACAGCGGCCATCCGAGCGTTATTCCAATAGGGGGTGTTCAAAAAATGAAGCGTGGGTGGAAACAGCTACTCGTTTAAAAAAGAAACGTGTCGAAAAGACTCCATTACAAAGTATTTGCAAGTTTCGCAGAGACGTTTTCGAACGAAAGCACGCTTTTGAATTCATCGATTCGACGGACACGGGTGGATTCCATCTCCGAGTTCTTAATCCCTTTCCATGCAACCGTTCCATCCTTAAATAATTGAAGCACAAAGATTGGACGAACAGCTTCTCTGGATTAAGGATGCACGTATACCACAGACGTTAAAAAACGGAGCCAAACACTCCATATTGTGGGATGAGACTGTACCTGCCGAATCGTGTTCCTTCCCTCCTACGAAACACTACGAGGTTCAATTTTTATCAGACCATTCTGTATTCAATAAGAACCAAGGACACGGCGAAAGATCAGCCTACCTAATGAATCTTGGGTTACACACACACACAAAAAAAAAAAAAACATATACAACACACAATGATTTACTTTTTCTTGGCTCGGTTCAAAATTTCACCCAGGAAATACATATCTCATAATAAATACAGAAATCGATAATCCGATGCTTCCAGCTGTCACGGCAGCTATATATTCGAATCATAATCTGTGAAACATACTCGAACACACCACGGACGTCTCAGATGGTTCAGGACGGGCAATGATTTAAAAAAAAAAAATTACCCATTACATTCCAGGAGAGGAAACTCGATTGAAAATATTTCGCATCAACACGGAGCCTCCTGCGTTTCCCTTGTTTAGAAAACACAATGCACACGCGGAGAGAGCAGGCATTCAAGGGAAGCCCACGAGAAGTTGATTCGAATCCGAACCGAGTCGTCGTTCCACGTGCTGTGTGGACGGCACCTCCGTCCCAGGAACCGAATGCACCGCTGTCTGCATCCTCCGGAATGCGAGGTCTGCAACGGATGAAATTCGCCTCCTCAATTTGACTCCTGTTGCCTGGCAACGGAAGAAATAATAAAAAAGCCCGAAACAATAGCGCCCCCTATCGAAAACGCATCGCAGTCCTTTCGAGGCAATGTTCCAGTGTATAATATTAGAGATTCGAGTTCTTAAACACTGTGGGCGTTACATGATAAATGTGAGCATAAAATTCCTTTTTCGATCCCTATCGAACATGTGGGAAAACAATGAGAGTTATAACGAGGTCAAACATATACCTGATTAATATTTGGAGCTCCACTCGACTTTCTCACACATACATATTCCATTTAGTATTAAAAGGGAAAAAAATCGAATGTGCTCCTTACATAGGAACTTTTTCTGAAGGACAATCCTTTTTTGAACACTGTCGTCCTTGGTTATAAAAGGACCGTATATATCCTTTCTTCAGAGTAACAACCACACATTTTTATCTAAGGGAGTCCTATTCAAAATATGGGAACACACATTTGGATTCATTTTTCGCATGCATGGACACATTAATGGAAACAGTACAGCGAACATTCTCAATGACTGTGCGTGTCGAATCCTCTTTAAAATAAAAGTTGCTAGATGTTGGTTACTAAAATAGTCTTGCACAACAAAACTATCAGCGGGTTATTCTGAAACCACACTAAGTAGAAGTGGACAATAGTCGGCTTTTATGAAACCCGTGCAATAATGAATTTCAAGTATACGCTATAGTGTGTTTAAAACACTACAGAATGGAAAAAAGGCCTTTTGAAGTATTTTCTAATACGAGTATAACAAGATTTCTTCCGTCTGTTATTAAACAATTTTACCTCTTAAAGTTTACGCAGCAGTTGAATACGTCCCTTATGATACATAACCAGCACATTCCGCGCGCTACCCTTATTCATGTACACCACGGCCAGGCATGGGAAACAGGAACCGGTAGACATCCACTTCCATCCGTTCCTAACATCCACAGATCCCCCCCCCCCTCCCATTCAATATTACTATTTCTCATACGACTCCCTATCAAAATATACATACTATACCCAGAACCTGATGAACGCACGGGACTCTCAATTTTTTATGTGTTAAACCATTTTAATCAGAAATAATTATTTATTTAATTATTTGAATAATATAAACCGATCCTATTTGTTTTTATTTTAAATTCTGAAAATAGGTTAATCGTTTTAAATAGTATACATCTTTTAAAGTTTTGCTTTTAAATAAAAAGTTCTACATGTACAAAAGTGCCTTCGGGTCAGGGGTCCTAAACTTCCAAATTGGCTTAGTGATGTTTTTGGCATGTATCTGGTCTGCCGTGAGTGTATGAGGGCTTCCAGTTAACACCAGGTCCTGATCCTACCAACCTCTAACATAACGCAATTTATTAACGCTCCCCTAGACCCTTTAACAAACGAACTTATCAAGTTTAATACTTCCGACTCTTTACCCTTTTCTGCTCATTCCCTGGAAGAAAAGGGACCCACTCTCTCTCACTTTATAGGTCGTACCCTTCAGCTCCAAACCATCGATCTATAAAAAAAAAAAATTGGCATCGTTTAAAACGCGAATTGAAAGATGTCTCTCTCACTCCGTGGCTTCAATATTCCTATTTTGAATTTTTCAATTGGGGTGAATGAAACCATGGAGATAAAAGTAAGGAGTTAAAACTCCATATTATGAATACGCTCCTATCGTTCGAAACACTCCTTCAGGTGGCGATGATACCTCATCCCACTCTGCATTGTATGCGTTTCTAGGGCGAAAGGCGTAAAATATGGATTGAAACTGTCCATTTTGTAAAAATAAATGATGAGCGCCTTGAAAAGTAGAACTGAAACAATCAAGAATATTAGTATGTATTCAAAATGATTGTACCTTTCCATTTATTTTGATTCCCCTCTATTCTGTACTCTATCGTACAACTATATAAAAAAAAATACTGGTTCATCCAAAGTACATAGACTCAGTACTACGCCTTTCTATTGTGTCCACTAACAGTAGCAGCTACTTTACTAACACGATGTCATTCTCAAAGCGTTTTATCCATAGGAGTTTTATCTCTTTCTTTCGGACTCCGTGGGATGACCTTTCCCTATTAACTTTCCTATGCAGCTGAATACAGTTTCCCTTCCAGTTTCTTCAGGCATTAAAGCCTCATGACCATGCAATTGCATTCTATTGTAATAACAACTTCGACTCGAGATTCTAAACACGAAATAGGCCAAACTCTGAGAGGCCATTTCTCCAGATTCGAGGGTTCATTTGAAAAGCAGATTTCAGATTTGGATTCAGACGGGTCGATCAAACGTCCGTTTTGCCAGCCATCCGGGTTGCATTGGGTGCTCTAACACTGCGCTGTTAGAGAGGTGATGAGTAATATTTTCGTTATTATTACAGAAATGGTTGCATTATCACTAACATTCCGTAGTGCTGCTGCAGTTCTCAATCGCTTCTATCTGTGGCGGGACCACAGTACTGCGTCACTACACTGCTGCGAAAGACATCCCAGATTATTCCCTCGACCTCGGAGAAATCTTCTGGCTCAACGGTCGTAATACAGGTCTTAAGTTCTGAGTTCGAACCTGTCCCCGCCCCATCGGGGGAAAGCGACCCCCACATATCAATCCTTCAACAATCATTTGATTATTTCTACATTCGCGAAGAACTCTCATACATATCTACTATTGCTCCCATCCTTAAGAAGCCAGATTCGTGTTCGGAGTTTTTAAAGCATTATCATTGTATGGAGGAGTTTTATTCATTAAGGTAATAAGGCCTCAAGTGTTAATACATTCACTCTTACATCAATGTAATTACTTTTCTGTGTAATCACTATACTTGTCCAGATATGTATTCCATCGGTACACACAGGCATATGGCTTAGACTTATAGAAATCAGTGCTAAGGTCCTGTAGCCCAAACATTACGAAGGTCGCTCTGAAATTTTTGAGACAAGGGCAGACGATATGCGCTAGAAAAAAAAAATGATGGGTCGGATACTTAAATTTAAACTTTTTTATGTCCGCAGACGATAATGTGTGACAACAATCACAATTTAGCTATCGTAGAATAAATTTTGAAAGAAAAGAAAATGAAGTGGGCGCGAGGGCATGATCGAGCTATGATTTTTAAAGTGGGTCTAAATCAAGAAGAATGTCTTCAACGTCTGTAGTTAGCAGAAGGAAATGATGCTCCATCTCGTGCCACTGTATTCAGATGAGAGTTTAGAAGAGGTCGAAATTCTCTCCTGGATGAAGAACACAAAGACCTTTGTCAGCTGTAGTCCCAGAAAATGGGTCGGCCATTCGAAAAATGTCAATCGATGATAATCGCTGTACCTTCCAAATAATACAGAAGGAACTTAACATTGGATCCGCAGCTATACATAAAATGATTCATGAAGAACTGCATATGAAAAAATGAGTGTGTCGTTGGGTCTACCATAATTTAACAGAACACCAAAAAGCCGAACGTGTCAGAATCAGTAAAGAAACTCTAAAATTACTTAATGATAATGATGGTGGACACTGCATTATTTCTAAAATCATAACCAGTGACGAAACGTACGTAACGTTTTCTGACGTTCCAACACGTCAAGAAAGTAAAGTATGGGTCTTTGAAGATGACCTCCAAATCCAAGGTCCGTAGAATAGCTTATATATAAGGTTATCTCGTTCGAAGGAAAACTTGTTCCAGGAAGGAAAGACGAGTGACGTCACTAGTAGATAGGGATTGACTAGAGCCTTAGGATTGACGGTTCACCGACGAAGGCGGAGCAGAGGAGCAAAATGGCCACCATCTTGGATTTTGTAATCCTGGACGGGGGTTCTTGTTGAGACCCAGACCGTCCGACCTACCAGAAAAGTGTAAGGTAACTGTTTGGACGGCCGGAAAGTCCTGGACGGGGGTGTAAAAGGGGGGGGGGGATGGAAAAATGTGGGGGTGAAAATTTTTTGGAAACTTTTTTCGGGTGGTAACGATTTCGTAGTCTTGTACGAGGGGTTTAGGGGGAAACGAATTTTTTTGAACGAGTTTTTCTAAGCATGAGAGAAACTTTTTTGGAGGTGGCAACACCGTCGAAGGAGGAGCAGTGCCCTCTAGCGGCAGAATTCTGAACTATGGGGATGAAACTTGGGATTTTTTTTTAGGGATGGCAACGGCTGAGCTTCACCGACGAAGGAGGAGCAGTGCCATCAGCGCCCCAAGTGGCAGAAAGGGGTACTACCCAATACTTGGGAGATATTTCTAATTTTAAATATTGGGGCGATATTTGGGATTTTTTCCAAATATGGGAGAAACATTTTTCGGGGTGGCAACACCTTCTTCTCACTCACAATTGAGGAGCAGTGCCACCAGCGCCCACTAGCGGTACATCGTGGTATTAAAGATGAAACTTGGTAATTTTCTCCCTTAATGGGATTTCTTTTTTTTTCTTCTAAGTTAATTAAATGAAGTGATTAAGTATGAAATATTCGTATTTTTTTTTCTAAATTAATTAAATAAAGTGATTAAGTATACCAAGGTCATCGTTCTTACAATATCCCTCCGCCTTCTAAAGGGAAAAAAGAGTGCTTACGCTATTTGTATGCCAAGGTACCTCCCTAGTTATTGTAAAGACGGTTACGAATACTTAACTGTGAGAATCCCATATGGTGAAGGGAGATACATGAGAATGTCTTAAAACATAGGTTTTTAAACGTGTGTCATTTTATCACAAAATGTTACAAAAACGTTAAGAAACAACAAAAATGTACTTTTTTTCAATAAGTTGGATTTTTGGGATTGTCGGATTTCTCTATGGGAATTAACATGGGTTTTCACACTTTTATGCATTTTTTACAAAAAAATGTGGATTTTTGAAAAAAAAAAAACGGCCAAAAATGTTGTTTTTTTTTTAAATGCGGAATCGGCCGATTTTTTTAAAAATGTCGAATTTCTCTATGGGAATTAACATAGGTTTTCACACTTTTGCAATTTAAAAAAAAAAAAAATGTGGGTTTTTGCAAAAATGCGGCCAAAAAGGCGTGTTTTTAAAGTAGCAGAATTGGGTCTATTGGAGGGGGGGTGTTTACCCAATAATCGTAGATATCTGTTTCAAAAATAAATATTATAAAAAATTAATATTTAAAAAATAAATAATTGTAGATACTAATTTCTGTATAGGGGGTGTGTTTTTACACTCGTGTTATTCCAGACAGGTTATTTCTTTAAATCCCAGCATGTTTTAAAAGAGAGCCCAATGTTTTAAATATGAGTATGTTCTTAGTGTAATCTGTGTAAGTGAAATATAACTTTAAATTGCAGGCCCACCTCCATATCGATAATTCGCGAAACACTTAAGTGTGTAATGCTACGAATCCCACACCCATTTTAGTGTAAAGATCTGGAAAAACCCCAGAGAATATACTTATTTTAAAAATAAGTATTTGAGAAAGGGTTAATGCCTCAGTTTATACACATAGTATTATACACATAGTTTATACACATAGTTATTTCTCTAAACCCCACCATATTCCAAAATATTTGTATATACTGGAATCCCCGGCGTTTAAGACTCGTAAATGGTGTGTGTCAACACCCCCCCCCCCCAGCCCTTTATGTCAGTGGTCTTCAAACTTCTAACGCCTTCGGAACCCTACGCTAAAAAAAAATGTTTTTTGGAACCCTAGTACAAAAAATATGCCCCGTAAGCATAGTGACGTAACAGAAAATCTAGGTGCCCCCCCCCCCCTCCCTACGCAAAAAAGTTTTGAGGCTACATTTACAAAAATTAACTACTGAAGACTGCAAATTAATTTTGACCATTATAATCATAAAACCAAATACTAAATACAAAAATAAATTATTAAAAACATGTTATTCAGATTTTTTTTTATTGAATACAGCTGAGGTAAATTTGCTGGCTCTAAAAAGCCGCCACTGCAGTGTACAAGCATATTTGTAGGCATAAATGCAAGAAAATACAAAATTCGGAATATATCTAATTCAGAAGTAATACTAGAAGTAACAAAATTTAATGACTTGAATGCGCTTGCTTCTTGCTACACAACTTTTGAAAATCAGGCTTAATTGTTGTTATTTGCAAAAGCATTTCAAATTCTGCATCTAATTTGTTCCTGTATTTAGTTTTAGTGCTGACATAACTCGAAAAAGATCGTTCGCAAAGATAGGTAGTAACAAAGGGCATAAGAAGTTTTACTGCTCGATCAGACACTTCCGGGTATTCTTTGTAAACTTTCAGTCAAAAACCCAATAGTTCTTGTTCAAATTGCATTTTTAAAGTCGAATCCATGGATATATCAATCAGTTGTTCTCTTTCCATAGGCGGTAGATGAGCATCTTGAACTTGTAGAAATGGATTTTGAACCCAGTTATATGACTGTTTGGGAGTCGAAAAATAATCTCTGAAACTTTCCTGCAAATTCAATGAATGTTCGATAATGAACTTTTGGACAGTTTCATTAAGACTAAGCTCGTTTGAAACCAAAAAATCGTTTAGCTTTTCAATACATTGCACGTCATTTCTCTTTACATAATTTTTCCAAAGATCAAGCTTTAAAATCATTGCCTCAATTTTGCTGTGACCTTTGAAAATATGCGTTTTTGTTCCTTGGAGTGAAATATTAATTTTATTTAAACGGGAATAAATATCGTCAAGACACGCCATACTTTGCATCCAATTTTCATCCTTCAACTTATTTGAGTATTCATGTTTCTGTTCAGATAAAAAAAATCTTATCTCATCCTCCAACTCATAAAATTCTTCACATAAAGTTTATGTGGGTGTATTTAAAACATCCCCAGCGCTGGGAGAATACGAATACAGGGGCGTTCACATGTGCCATATCGCCGGATGAAGAATTGCCTTACCGAGAATACGACCGAGTCTGTATTCAGGGGATATAGAGCCGAAAATAGGTTGTCTTGTGATTTTCAACGTTTAAAACAGCAACGCGCGAGTTAATTTCCCTACGATGAATAACATATATTTACATATGCATACTAGTTTTAAGTGAAATTTAATACATACAAGTTTTTATCTTACAAAAACTGATAAATATAATTTGTAATGTTTAAAAAAACTGCTAAACGCGATTTTACACCTGGTGAAATTTAACACATGACATTATGCGTCGAATAAAATTTAACACATATAACTTTCTAAGGGAGGCAGAAACACCCAATGAGCTGATATGTGTAATGCGCACGCCCAACACAAAGCGATAGAAATAAATGGTAAGATAGTTTTTAAAGGCGAGACTTTGGAATTTTTTCGATAAATGGGGTGTTTAGGGTTATTTAACGTGCGAATGACCGATGCATAGCAATAAAATGGGGAACTAGGCTAAGTTTTCAAGTATAGGACTTTGAAGTTTTTAGCTAAATGTAATGTTTTGTAGATTTTAAAGAGCTGGAAACACTTACTGAGGCGGCATGCATGATACTTATAACCGATACATAGCTGTGAAATAGAGAACTAACAGAGATTTTTTAAGGTTAGAGCTTGAATTTATAGTTAAATATGATTTCTGCTAACTACTAAAAAGGTAGAAATGCTGAGTTAGGGGGGTTATATATATAATGCATATAACCAACACCCACCGGTGGAATGCAGATCTAAGATAGTATTTTTAGGAGAAGACTATTTTTAAGTAAATGGAGTATTTAGAAGCATTTTAAGAGATATAAACATATCATAAGGTACTATCCATGATACACACACCTAATATAGGACAGCGAAAGGAAAACTTCAATATTTTTTAAAGACTGAACTTCAAATTTTTAAGTAAATGTAGGTGTTTGGAAACTTTTAATGGGCTATGTGTGATACATATGCCCGATCACAGTGATGGAAGTGATATCAGAGCAGTTTTTAAAGTTGGGACTTTAACTTTTTCCAGATAAATGGGGAATCTACTAAATCTTAGAGGGTGCTAGCGTTTACCGAGAGGGCATGTATAATGCACAAAACCAGCATATAACATTAGGATGAGAGTATTAGAACAATTTTTAAAGATAGGACTTTATATTTTGTAACTAAATGAGATATCAAGAAACATTTAAAGGGGGTGAAAACATCTAATGAGGTGGAATGGGAGTGTACTCACCCAAGGCACCTAGCAGTGAAATTATGAACTAAGACAGATTTTTAAAGTAAATACTTTAGAAGTTTCAGATAAATGGCAATTTATATTGAATTCTTTTAAAGAAATGGAAACACCTAGTGAGATGGTTTGGAATGAACACAACATCGATACATAACAGCGAAAGGAAAGCTTCAGTATTGTTTAAATACTGAACTTCAAATTTTGAAGTAAATGTACATTTTCAGGAACTTTTAATGGACTATGTATGATACACATACTTAATATAACAGTAAAATGGCGAACTGTGGATAACTTATAAGTACATAACTTAGTATTTTTTAGTTAAATAGGGATTCCTACTCATTTTTAAAGGGATAGAAAGGCATACTAAAGGGCATACAACAAATTTTTAGAGGGGACTTTGAGAATTTTCTTAGCTAAATAGGGATTTCTACTAACTTTTAAGGGAGTAGAAACACATACTGAAGGGTATAGAGTGTAATCATTACTAACGCTTAGTGGTAAAATGGGAAATTAGGATAATATTTTAGATTAAACTTCAACTTTATTCTAACTAGACGCAATATATCAGCACTTAAAGCGGATGAATACGCAGATTGAGACGGCATGTGCAATACGCATCATCCGCATATAGTAACGAAAGTAGAACTAAGCAAGTTTTTAAGGATATAATTTTTGGTTTCTGCACATAAATGAGGATGTCTAGAAACTCCATATTAAGTCGGAGTAGAATGACACCATCACTGATGCCTATCGGGGAAAATAGGTCGTGGGTTCCATGGCCTGGATGATTTGACATGGACTAGCCTGTACATGCCTGTACACTATTATAGATACATCACAAAAAAAGGGAAACAGCAACTTCTACAATAACTTTATGAATTCCAACATAGTGTATTGGAATTTTCAATTGCGAAGTTATTTTTTAATCAGAGAAAACATATTTTTAGTTTATAAAACTGGCTACATGTTGATCCATGGCTACATGTTGAATCATACAGACACCTAGTATTTTGATACGCCAAAATTTCTTTTTGACTCTTTCCCATTTTCTAAACAACTGGAAAGAGTCAAAAAGATAAATGTTTTATTATTTATATTTATTAATAAAACTTTATTTAAACGTTATTTATTTATATTTATTAATAAAACTTTATTAATAAATATAAATGTTTTATTTTTTAAAATTTCGAATTAGATTGTTAGTTATTTTATGTTTTACAAGTTTAAAGGGTGATATTTACACAAATCAATTCCATAGCGACCTAACATATTATCACAGGACTTCCATCTTGAAATCATCGGAAAGATAATAAAAATTAACTTTCAAACAAACTTTGAATGGAGTTCATATAATGAAAGACAAATTGTATTGTAATAAATTCTTAAAGTGACAAAATGTTCTAT
Organism: Amaurobius ferox; assembly: GCA_951213105.1. Lineage (NCBI taxonomy): Eukaryota > Metazoa > Arthropoda > Arachnida > Araneae > Amaurobiidae > Amaurobius > Amaurobius ferox. The sequence continues at coordinate 142,467,570 of OX578147.1, read as the reverse complement.
TTTTTTCTTCAGCCAAATAATGGGGCATGTATTGTAATAAATTCTTAAAGTGACAAAATGTTCTATTTTTTTCTTCAGCCAAATAATGGGGCATCAGCACAACTTTTGGGAATCAAAGACTTTCCAAAGAGAAGAAACACTTTAATGAGTTGGCTCAGGACGAGCGATTAACAAATGCAGAAAAGCATTTTCAAATAACTGGTTTTTTACAACATTTTAGACATAATTATCTATAAACTTCGAATAAAATTTGTAGGATTGAAATATTCGAGCAAATTATAGGTTTTTGGCAACTGCTTCAGATGAAGACATATACTGCAAACCAGTACAACATCTAGAAGAATACGCTGAAGATTTAACAGAGGACGTTCCACTCAAAATTCAAAGTTTTAGACTTGCTTCAAAGGAATAAATTAAATTCAAAACAATACGGGCATTGGCTAATAAGTTGTGCACAGATAACTACATCTAGGAATCTATCCCTCCAGACCCTTGTGCAGCATTTTTGTTGTTTTTGACTTTATCATTGACAGCATCCTGTGGCTAATTGAAAAACTTTTCCAAATTCAAGTTAATTAAAAATTATCGGTGCAACACCCATCTCACAAAAGATGAAGCGGTTATGGAAATTTAAATGTAGAGTGTGAGACAACAAGGTTAATTGACATAAGTAGAAACATTTCCTAGAGGATCACGACATTTTTGATTGAATTCAACACTTTTCTGAAAAATAAATTTTTTTCCTAGTATGTCTTTCAACATTTTTCGAATATATTCAAAAGTTTCTTCTTCAGAGTATTTTGGCAACATCACTTCAGCTGGATATGGCTTAAAATATCTCATTCCCGTTGTTTAGTGGGGACTATTCATGGCTCAAAGTATACAGTTATAGTCAACGAACATCTAACCTGTAGCACTGAGGAAGTTGCAAGAGACTTTTCACTCAGTTGCCAGATCAAGCACATAATGTGAATTTTGGTAACAGAGAATACTTGTAAAAGATTTTTTTTACTCATACAGCATTTCTAAAGTATGATTAATTATACGCATACCAAATATATAAATTAAATTTGCTCAAGAACATGATTATAAACTCATGTATGTACATATAAAGATAAGAAAAATTATAAAATTAACAAATTAATCAGCTCATGATTTCAATTCAAGAATTTAAAGAATTCATGTTAACCCTATTTATTTATTTTTATATATTATTATCATAAAAGTTAATGAATACAGAACAGTTAAATTTAAAAACATGTCTTCCTTTTTTTTACAGCCTTTTCTTTAACTCAATCTAGTGTTTATTTGTCAGCGTCTGTTGTGACAAATCACAACACTTTTATTATTTATTCAAAATTTAATACTTTTTTATAAATCATTAAATACTTTTTATTTTAATTTTAATTATTTAGATTTTTATCTTTAATTATTATTCTAAATTATCCTTTTCTCTAAATTATTATTCAAATTATCTTATTCTAAATTATATATTAAAATACTCCAATAATATAAATTGTAATTATAACGGTTTTCATGCTAACTATAGTATGCCAAAATAATCTATATGAAGCTTACTCTGAGAACTCCATGTTATGAGTGAGCAGGGTTTTATTCTTGGCCAGCGGCAACGGTGTGAACGCTCTAAACCAATCAGGCTACGATACATCTGTGCGGGCTTTAATCTTTGTGAGGAAACAATGTTTTTAGTAGAGGTGATGCTATGAATAAAAAGAAGCACGTTGATGACAAGAAAGGTGGTCCCGCCTGTGATGTATTGCACCACCTGTATGTGATTTTTTATAAAACAATTTTATTTAAGTGCTGTGTAAAACGGATAAAGATAGATAAGTATAAAGCTGACGTTATATTCTAGATAGAAAAAGGTGGTGCTCTTTGCTTTATAAGATTCCAGTCTTTTGGGCTGGGAGTAAGTAGGTTGCAACATATATAAATATGTGTTTATAAAAATGTTTCAAAAGAAATGATCTACAAGGCCAAAAATCTTCATCAGATAAAGTAATAAAAGGTATATATGAAGGATCTCCTGAAAATCTTCACAATAGAAGCATCCTGTCTACTGCTTCATTACAAATCAGAAATATAATTCAGTGTCACTAGTTAATCAGGATCTATTATTCATAGTAACATGGCTACGTCATTTTTTGTGTTCCTTGGATTTTGAACTTTATCAGGCTTTAGTGCAGTAGGTATTTAATTTCTCAAGAATAAATGCACTTTTTTTCAAATTAAATATAAAATAAAGTCATTATATTTTTTACACCATATATTCGAATTTCTACTTTTAAAGGTCACTTTTTCTCATGTTAAAATTTTTTTCCAAATTTCTGGAATTTTCTCCTTCAACCTATAAACACAGACTATAGAAACACCTGTTAAATTTGACGCCATTTCTACAATCTCATTTTCAGAAAATCCAGAGTGCTGCATCTGAAATTTATAATAAAATATTTATCTGATCTCCGCAGAGGCTTTCCCGCTTTATGCAAACTCAAAACAATAAGATGTTTGTTAAAAGTTTCTCTGTGTTGGGAAAATAAACACAGAATATCACAGATTAAATGACAATAGGCTAAACTGGAGAGATTTGGCTGTAAAAGACACACACAATAAAAAAAAAAAAACTTATACGTTCTTACATGTTAAAACTTATATACGTTAAATTTGCCAATAATAACAAGGTGAAAATAATTTTTTTTAATTTAGTTTTTTTATTCCAAATATCATGTCATATATGTATTTGAGGTGAAACGTTCTGAAAATTTTCAAATCTGTTTAAATTTTGGTTCTTAATAGTTTTTAAAAATAGAAAGTTTGACTGGAAAATTATTTTTCACAAAAACAATTGCTGTCTTCTGCATAGGTCTGCCACACAGTGTTTTCTCCGGCCACTCAATTTGCCGCTCATGTCTTTGGGTGAGTCAAGTGGTCTGGGTTTTTGACACAGTGTTTTCTCACCAAGATCAAGCCAATCCATTTTACTATGGAAAGGCATGAACACAAATATTCCACTTCCTATTATATATAAAACAATATTTAAATTTTACTATAAATCTATTTCATGTACTCTTTCTATTCGTTTTGCAGCTGAGCTACAAAACGAATTCTCATTTTAAAAAGTTATTTTTTCAACTTATATGGGACATTATTTCTTTTGGCAGAAGATTAAATTTAGTATTCTAGATTAAATATCACACCTTAAATCTAGATTAAATATAGTAATCATTATACCTCAATACAGGTTAAGTATTTGACAAGAATAACAGTAGGTCAAAGGTAACAGTAGGTAACTGTAAGTAGGGGCATTTTTATCGCAACATCCATGTAGCAGTGACTAACATCCATCCAAATTTATATCAAATTCGTTCATCACAAAAATAAATCCATTCTTGTGGCATACATTTGAACTTCAACGGAGATAAGGAAAGAAATATTAAAATTTATTCACATTAGTTGGCAGGAAATGCAGAATGATACACAGGGTTTAAACACTTTTTCCACTTTCTAAAAGATGCCAGCTGCAAATCTGAATGAGTGGGAGAAAAAACAATGTACTCCTTTCGGATTTCCTTCAGCTCCTCTTGGCTCTTCCAAATACCTGAGAAATGCATAAAGCATTATGAAACACTTTTCAAGTGAAATGTAATTTTATTTAAACATCTCTAAAATATGATAGATTCAGCACTGATATTATTTTAAATTATTACAGCACTACAGTAATTTATTATATTTGAAAGCTTAAAACTTCATCCAAAAAAAAAAAATAACTTTATTCAAATGACAGCATTAAAACATAAATCGTCTAGCTCTCTATGTAAAAGCAATAAATATTTTATTCATATCACTTTTATTCCAGACTCCAGAGCAAAATAATTTCGCATGAAAACATTCAGTAATTCTAATACAACTGATCTTACAAGCACTTGTTTACATTCTGCATCCATTAAAATGAGGCTTCGTTGTAGAAATAAGTGTGATGATCATTTAAGCTCAGAAATAGTGTCATTGCGTTGGCGCAGAATATAGATGCACAGAAAATATGCAAAAATAAAGCGGTTTTAGGACGGAAGCAACACTTAATATAATTAAAAGAGCTTTAAAAATCATGATTTTGACACTGGAAAAAAAGATGGATGCCATATTTCATTTTGAAGTCAGTCACGTGATCTCTTTATATAATATGAGTGTCATTATTATTTTAATTTTTATTTAAAAAACAACCAAACCTATTTTGCTCAAATTTTTTTATATTATTTAATGGGATAATTTGAATATTTTCTACAATTTTCAAAGCAATAATTTCGCTTAAAATTTTTTTTTGAAAAATGAGGTCCCATAGGGTTCAATGCATTTCACTTTTTCAACCTAGATTCAATCCAAAATGAATTGAGTGATGTTATTCATTTCCATTCTCATATGTCTCACAGACCGTCTCAACAACCTACTAAATTTTATTTTGATAAAGTCATTTTTATGGCAGTTAAGGTGTGAATGGACAGACAGAATGAACAAAGTCATAAACACTTTTAACTATATTGCAAGTGCTAAAAATGAAACAAATGTTTTCAGAAATAGGCAGTGGTGCAGCCAGAAATTCGTTCTGGGAGGGGACAGGTCAAACCTCATTGTATATTATTACGCATGTCAAATGACAATATATTGAAATAAATCAATTTATCGCTGAATAGATTTATTTATTTAACATTACGTTTACTAATAAGAACAGTACTGATAACTTCTATAAATGAAAGTATACAATATTCAAAGTTTAATATCAAGTCGTCTAGGCTTCTTAGCCATTTCATTTAAAGCCTCTTCAGGGTTTACTTCAATGTCCTTGTGGATATATAACATAGACAGTCCATTTCATCTGTGCTCACCTGTTGAATTTCTTAAATAATTTTTTAAATATCGTCAGGTGGAGAAAGATCTCTCTGCGCTACACGTTGTGACTGGAAGTGTAATCATTATCTGCAGAAGTTTTCGTATACTTGGAAACATAATTACAAAATGAACTTTGGCACATATGTTGATATGTTAGGTGAACATTTGTTACCTGAGACCCCACTATACCCCAGAAGACTATATTTTTCAACAGGATAATGCTTCCATACATGTTTCTAAGAGTGCAAAACTCTGGTTTAAAGCTAATTTAGGTCATTTACTTGATTGGCCGGCAAGGAGTCCCGATCTCAATCCAATGGAAAATTTATGGGGCCTTCTAGCCCGAGAAGTTTATAAAAATGGCACACAATATCAGTATAAACAGGATCTTGTGTTAGCCATCAAACAAGCTTGGAATAACATTTCCATAGACACTTTAAAAGAACTTTCAGCAGCAATGACCTCTGGGCTTATTCAAGTAATTGAAAAAAAAGGTTGTTTTCTTGATTATTAAGAGAAATGTTAAGTAATTTAGAATATGTCCTTATACTTTTTTCTATATTTTCTTTAGTGACAATCTTTATAAGGCCAACTTTTGTAAGGCTCATATTTGTTGTTTTATGTGTAGTAAATGCTATTGTACAATTTCATATTAGAGGTCAGAAATATCAAAATTTCATTTTGATAAAATGAAAATAAAGTATATTTTCATTCAATTATATGTTGTCCTTATACATTTTTCGAGCACTGTATTAAAGATACACTTTACACTTACCGTAGTGCAGTCCTGCCAGAAATGCAGCTCCTAAGCTCGAAGTCTCTGCATGCTTCAGCCTGTGTATCTGCTGAGCTGTGACATTGGACAGGGTCTGAACAATGAAGTCATTTTTGGCAACTCCGCCACATATCCTAAAAATAGAGAGAGTGACAAACATTTAATACATCACATTAAATGAAATAATACAATGTCTTTACATACAAATAGTATTATATATCAATCCATCCTTTAGAACCAGGTCTTAAAAAGGATGAATTCATATATATTCTTTCATCCAGAATATGCTTAGGAATATAAACAAAAATTCAAGTCTTGGCAGAAATGGCAATCTTCAACACAAACGTTTGTCTGTTTGTATTGAAACATTGATCAAACAGTATTTTTAAATTCACATTTTTATTAAAGACCAAGACCTGCCTATAAGGGATGTTCCCAATAATGGGAAAGACATTAGCATCCATGAACTGGTTTCACACTTATAATGCATTTGTCAGCAGGGAATAGACAATATCACCTTACGGAATAATGATATTGACTATTCCATGCTGACAAGTGCATAATAAGCACGAAACCTGTTCATGGATGTTGGTATATGTAATGCGAGTGTTTTTCCATATTATTGGGAATGCCCCACATAGGCGGGTTTTGTACTTTATGAACTTTGCCTTTGCAGCTGCATGTGGCTGAGCTGAATTGTTTATAAATTTTTTGTCGGCCAAGTGGGAGAACTGAAATTGTCAATTCCCATAAAAGTTCGCAAAAACTGTGGCTGACAGCAAGTTTCTTACTGCCATTGCAGATATCATTCATTCTGTGCTGATGCGTGTAAAACGAGTCCATGAATGCTGATATCTGCAGTAGGTCTTCCACATATTTTTCTTGCTTATATGATACAACCTTTCATAATCAACTCCTCAAGAGGCCCAATAGCTGAAATGTCTGGCCACAAACCTTTTATAAAGTTTGAAATCCAATGTTAATTTTAGTTTTCTTGGCATTTATTATAATTATTGTCTGCTATGCACAGTAGAAAAAGAAACCTTTGTCTTGATTATGTATCCAGTTTTTGTTAATTTTGCTTGTGAATGTAGGTCAGGGCGGAACTGCAAATATCATGTGATAAACTATTAAATTAAAGACAACCAATCATAGGTTTAAAAAATCATTTAATAAAACTGCCTTTCTTGATGTACATAAGTTTACAAAGGGCTTACTTAAGTTTAAATAAGTTTACTTTCGGGCATCACTATGCCCTTCATCAGTGGCATTCGCCACTGATGAAGGGCATGATGTCCAATTCTATTTCACATCTTCTATTCACTATTCTATTTCACTTGATTCTATTTATACATTCTATTACAGATTCTATTTCACTTGATTCTATTTACACACTCTATTGCAGATTTTATATCTTTACAGATTATATTTCACTTGAGTCTATTTCACATATGCTTTTCAGACCATTTTCAATTCATTTCACATCTGCTCTGCAGCCCATTTTTAATAATGATAGGTCACTGGTATTTATAATACAAGTAAAACAAACTTCTTTAAAATAAATAAATAAAATAAATAAATAAATATATATATATATATATATATATATATATATATATATATTGAGAGAGAGAGAGAGATTACAATTCAAAATCATCTCTCTGACACAAAAATGTACAAACTTTACTTACCAAAATACATTCACTTTCATTTTGTGACCAAACAACTGACAGACGGCCTCAAAAAGCAGGCACACTTGGAATGCTAGAGCTTCTAGAACAGAGTGCACAACCTGTTCCCTAGATGTAGTGGTTCTCAGGCCAACAAAGGATGAATCCCCTTTTTCAGAAACCTATTAGAAAAAAAAAACTTCAGTAAGAGGATGTAGATATCAATACTATTTTATATTAAAAGCAATATGGTCCTTAACCCAATAACAGAATGTAGAAAAATTAAAAATCCATTTTAAGAAAGGAACATACAATCCTGCTCTAAATAAAATAAATTTCTACATTTCATTCTTACTTTATGTAAGGAATGAAAAATAGTTCCAGTAACGTAAACAGTCTGAAATAGAGCCCACATCCGTTTCAAAACATATTGCCATTTCATAGCAATTCTAGTGTCTTTTCTTATATTCCTGTTTAAATGGCCAAGTATTCTTTAACACTTTACAATATAGTTGAAAAGTGTTTATGACTTCGTTCATTCTGTCTGTCTGTCTGTCCATTTGCACGATAACTGTCATAAAAATGACTTTATCAAAATGAAATTTTAGTATGTTATTAAGACGGTCTGTGGGACCTATGAGAATGTAAATGAATAATATCACCCTATTAGTTTTAGATTGAACCTGGATTGAAAAACTGAAATACATTGAACCCTATGGGACCTAATTTTTCAAACGTTTTTTAAGCAAAGTTAAAATTCACAAACTACTTCAAAAGTTTTAGGAAATATTCAAGTCATCCCATAAAATATATAAAAAGAATTTCAGCAAAATAGGTTCGGTAGTTTTTTAAATAAAATGAAAATAATAATGACAACCCATATAATATGAAGAGATCACATGACCCGCTTCAAAATAAAATAGGGCATTTATCCTTTTTTTTCTAGAGTAAAAATCATGTATTTTAAAGTTCTTTTAAATTTATATTAAGTGTTGCATCTGTCCTAAAATCGCTTTATTTTTATGTATTTTCTGTGTATCTATATACTGCACCAATGCAATTAAATATTTTTAAGCTTAAATAATCATTAAACTTTGATTATTTCTACAATGAAACCTAATTTTAATTGATGCAGAATGTAAACAAGTGATTGTAAGATGAGTTGTATAAGAATGGCTGAATTTTTTTTAATGCAAAATCATTTAATTCTGGAGTGTATGAATGGTATATTAACTGCTTTTACATAGAGAGCCAGACGATTTATATTTCGATGACGTCATTTGAATAAAGTTTATTTTTTTCGATGAAGTTTTAAGTTTTCAAGTAAAATAAATTATTGTAGTTCTGTGATAACTAAAAAATATCACTGCTGAATATACCACATTTTAGAGATGTTGGAAAGTGTTTCATAATTAATGCTTTATGCATGAATGATTGATCTTTCTTGTTAATAATTAATAATTACATTAGACAGCATGTCTAACATCTAGATATAAAACTACTCAAAAATTAAAAGCTTTGTTCACACTAAAGTGCATTTTAAAACATATTTACAAAGCCTAAGCACTTTCGGACATGAAACATTCATCAATCAGAGGCATATGACTGGAAAAGATACATTGTGGTTTTTATGCACAACCATGCTTTTTATGCACAACCATGCTTTTTATGCACAACCATTTTTATGCACAACCAGTTTTATGCACAAACATTTCATGAACAAAGTTTATATATTATCAATGATCAAATTGTACAATAAAATAGAGAAGAATGAATAAACAAATAATATTTAAAAAAAAAACCCAGCAGAAATAAAAATATTAAGATTATTAAATAAACATATTTAGATGTTTAAATATCAGGTAATTCATTAACCCTGAAAAAATTGGGAATGAAATGACAGACAAAACTGAAATTTTGAACCAGATCAAAATTACAGACAGATTTCATGATAAATATAGATATACAAAGATTCAGAAAGTAAGATATTTCATGGATTATTACAATTAGTTAAAAGGAAAGTTTTTTTGAAAATCGGGACAAAATTATCATTGATAAGAGTTTGAGATAAGGCAGTGGTAGTACTAAACAAACTGTTAGCAACAGATTATCTGAACAGGTGATACATAAAATAACAATAATAAAAATAAATTAAAAATGAAAAATCTACAGCTTTATCTCACTGTTATTAATGATTATTTAGTCCTAATTTTTGATAAAATTTTCCTTTTAACTAATTGTAATAATCCCCGAAATATCATGCTTTTTGAATCTTTGTACATCCATATATATCTAATTTAGTCATTCTGTCATTCTTTCAGTATGTCGTAATTATCAAGATTTTGACCTAGTTCAAAATCTTAGTTTCGTCTGGCATCACATTCTTGATTCTTGAGGTTTAAACTATTACCTATATATTTATTCCAGAGATAGTTGACCATAAATGTAGTGGACAAATGAAAAGCGCTATTTTCAAGTACTCATAGAAAAAGAATATGACACGTCTCAAACTTTGAACTAGGTGGGAAGTGAGTACTAGTATATTGGTATTTATAAAAAAAAAAAAAATTCAGACCCAAGACTTTCCCCCTTTCCATAAAAATTATGCCTTTAAAAGTTATGTTTTAACAAATATAAGATTAAAGTTTCTTGCCTAAAGTTCGGTTATAAAAAAAAAAAAAAATCCTAGACAAATTGAACATAGTAAAAATTTTTAGTTTGGGTTCTGCTTAAGACAATGGCTTTTGAACCACAGTCTTAAGACATAAGAAAGCTGAAATATAGAGGTTTGAGTAAAAGTCCAAAATGGTTAAAAATGTCATGACACAAATACGGATGTCATCTCAAGTAAAAAGTTACAAAAATTAAAGTTCTGGTGAATTAACCCAATTTTTGAGTTAGATTTACATGAAATATAAATTGTTTTGTTATTTCAAAATAGTTTTACATGCTGTTAGTCAAAAACATTGTTGTGTACAGCATTATTTCACCGCAAAAGAAGTAAAAGTCATTGAATTACGTATGAAAAGTCATATGCTGCCCCCACATTAGATTTTTAATTATATTGAGATTTTTTTTGTAAAACATGATATATGCATTGGGGAATAAATCAAGGGATTTTATCCATATATAAATAACTGTAAGACAAACCTGAAAAGGATTTTGAGCAGGTAAAAAGCACACACCACCAGAATCTATACATACAAAAGAAAAAAAAAAGATTGACACATATAAGAGTGCAGCAATAGTGAAATATATTTTCACTATAAATAAAAATGTAGTGAAATATATTTTCACATCACTATAATTACTACCTGTAACTGACTGGGCCATGTGACTTGACTCATGTGGCTCTTGAAACAATCCTAAAATAAATAAATAATGAAATAAAGTATGGATTAAAAAAGTTTGGATAATATAATTCAAGTTGATTCTAGCTCATCTTTTCAACAATGATTTTTCCATGAGTTATCAGTTAACAAAAACTGACATTAAAAAAAACATTATAGCAAGCTTATACTTTACATTGTTATAAAATTAAAGCGATCTTAATTCTTAGATTATCAAAAAGGTATTTTTGAACAGGATAATGTACACCAGGGTGCAAAATAAACAATATCACATCGTAAATTGCAAAGGAAAATTTGTGTTTTGCGATGTAAAAATTAATTTGCATCGCACTTTGCAACGTAATTTTAAAAATCATGCCAATTGATATAAAGACAAATGATCTACGAGTGAAAAAAAAATCTTTTCATAAAAGTGCATTGCCCCTTACTACAAATTTCCCTTCTACGCTTGCATATTTCTCTTTTTTTTTCCAGATTGGTTATAAACACAGAAAATGAACAAAATATGTTGTTTCTTTGTCAGATTCCGAATAAGAACATGATTTTTTTATGGTAATCTTATTGCACATAAATAAATAAATAAAACAAAATAAGCCATGTGTTGTTTTCAATATACTTATTGGTACAATATATTTATTGGTTCAATATACTTATTGGTACAATATATTTATTGGTTCAATAAACTTATTGGTACAATATATTTATTGGTTCAATATACTTATTGGAAATTGTAAAAAAATAGTTGTGAACTTGCTAGTCAAAATGTCGAAACTACTACACAAATGAAATTCTTATTAGCAGTTTGCTACTAAATAATATTCTCTTATTTTGCACCCTGATGTACACAATCCACCCAAGCAGCCAAATACTAAATAGTTAAATCATTCAACATACCCAAATTCTGCATCCATGAAATGACGTTTCCAGTATCGTGTATTCTGCACTCTGCAATGTAAGTTGTTTTGGAGTTGATGGTCCATCCGACGAGAGGGAGAACACCTGGGGAAGGAGATGCATCAGATCCACCCTCAACAGACAAAAGGCTTTACAAGTATTGCTTTACAAGTCTGACCTGTACCATTAGAAGAAGCCGAGGGCGAATGGCCGGTATTAACATTTAAAAAAGATCCAGTACCCAGGGTGCAGTTGATGTCATACTCTTCAAAGCAGCAGGCGCCATACATGGAAGCTTGCTGGTCTCCCACCTTGAAAATAAATTCTGAAATCAGGAATCATAGCAGAGTTTCTGAAAATTTTGGATAGGAATTCAAAGATTACTTTTCTTTCAAAATTTTAAGAACTTATGACGTAGTGCCATACATAAGGTGAAGGTGTGATGTTGAAGAGTATCTATTACAGTGGTATAAAACATAGATTTATTTACAAGAACATACTAACTATATTTACAGGAACATTATATACACTCATGTCCAAAAGTTAAGCATAGTTGCTGTTTATGTGAAAATTTCAGGAACTATACATCGGAATGGCAGAAAACACAGTATGAGGGTTTAATAGGGTTATAGAAAAAGAAAACAATGCAAAACAAGGATAAATAGTTAAAAGAAAATAGTTAAAAGTAAAAGGGTCACGATATGAGTGTCAACCTCAGTGAAACAGAATGATTAAAACAATGTGATGCTGAAGTTTAATACGGTGTGTGGGAACCTCGGGTAGACACGCATGCTGCACAATGATTTCCCATACTTTTGATGGGGGTTTGGATGAGTTGTGTGCTCAAAGAGTTCTAAGCCTCATGGAGAGCAGTTTTCAATCCCAGAAAGGAGCTTGGTGGGTAGCGGAGGAATGCAAGATGTCTCCCGAGCATATCCCACACATGCTCTATTGGATTCAGATCAGGAGAGTTGGCAGGCAACTGCATGTAACTGGATATCTTCAGTTTGTAGGAAGTCATCAACCAGGGCCACACGGTGAGGAGGCACGTTATAATCCATGAATATGAAATCAGGACCAATAGCACCTTGAAACAATCGAACGGTAGGCTCAAGAACTTTGTATCTTTGACTGGTAGCCGACCCCGTGTCAAAGATGTGGAGGTCTATGCGGCCGTCCATCATGATGCCTGCCCAGACCATTACTCCCCCAAAAGGAAAATGATGTATTTCCGTGATGTTTCCCGGGTGAAAACGTGTTCCATGTTCTCTCCAGATTGTGGTACAATGAGAATCAGTTTGCAGGCTAAACCTAGACTCGTCACTGAACATGACATTGCCCCACTGTTGTCCACTCCACTGCCGGATGTTCCAAATTCCACTGTAAACACATGCGGTTCTGTGCAGACATCAGGGGGATGCAAACTGCTGGTAGTCTGACATAGAGACCAATGTGTCTGAGTCTCCTGTAAACAGTGACTCCTGTGGCGGTTGTCAGGGCTGAATCCAGTTGTCTGGCAGAACAGTTCCTCTGGCATCGAGCAATTATTACCAAATATCGGTCTTGCCGAGTGGTTGTTACCTTGACCGACCTGGTACTGGTCATCAGGTAACATCTTTAGTGGTTTGGAAGCTCTGCCACAGTCTGGAGATCACACACTGAGGCCCATTCAGAATTCGAGATGCTTCAGTTTGGGATCGACCGGATTCCAGTATTCCAATAATTCATCCCTTAAAAACATGAACAGTTGGCATCTTTCCTCCTTTTTGATTCTTAACAACGCTTCATACCACAGCAATTGCAAAATTCTGCCTCAACTGGCCATGCTGCTCGAGGCCGTTTTATACTCGTTCCAACATGCGCCGCTGCTTTGCACATGCTGACATCGACTGAACTGTTTTGTATATGCACAATGATTTACTTTCGAATTATGCTTAACTTTTAAACATGAGTGTAGATTATATACAGAAACATTATAAAAAATAGAGCTACATCATAAAGCGTGTGCAGGCAGCATCTGAATACGAATGTCTGAATGTACTGATAAAGTTCTGAGGCTCGCTTATAAGAGCCAGGATAGAAGCATTGCAGATGCAGCATATACAAATCTAGAGTATCTGTGAAGAGCAAGAAAGTTTTATGCTAATCGCTTGATCAGAGTCTTTATGCAAATCGCTGGCCACCATAAAGCTTCACCATAAACTCATTTTAGTTCCTTCCATTATTAGTACCATTTAATTATTCTATTTGCGTAAATGAAAGCAGAATATTTACATAGAACAAACATTATGGATGGGAGAAGGGATATTTTGAATTTTCCTATTTCATTTTTTACAATGTTCAAAAGTGCCTCACGAGGGGGCCTATTTCAAATAACATTGAATACATTTAAACGAGTATGATTTAAAAAATGTTATATTTTATTCTATTCTATTTTATTTTATTTTTTTATTAAAGTTATATAATAAAAAATGGCTGAAGGTTTTTCCGGGTGGCTAGATATACACAAGCCAATGCAGTGGGCGGAGGTGTGTTTAAGCACTTATATAAGTTGTATCACAGTGAGAGACTGCATAATCGGTAACTCTTGCAAATTCAGAACTTTATTAAAAAAAAAAACTGACTCAACTGGCAGATGATGATAAAGAAAATATTCTAAAGCACGTCCAATATAAAAGAGCATACCTAAATGAATTCAAACAGTAAATAGTTCAAAAGTTTTATAAGTAAATATCTGGGAATAAGTTTTGCATTGGGACAATTACAGAAATACAGAATTTTCGGGACTTCATGCAGCAGCTGTGCAAGCCCATATTTTACCCATTGACTTTTTCTCATAAACTATTATATGGCCTGAGTCCTTATGCAATACATGCCTTTAGAGTAGAAAATCTGGCACATGGCTTTCCCTGTAGACTCATATTCACGTTCTCTTTATTTCTTCAATAATTCATTACATTGAGTTTAATGGCACAAAATAACAGCCATAATTATTTAAAATGACACTGAACATGCATTTTTAATTCAATTTCCGTTCTCATTGGGTAACTGGACTTACTTTCAAAAATGGTGTAGCAAAAATGCGAAAAAACTAAACTATCTTGAGAACGGCTAGTCCTAGTGTATAGGGGTTGGTCTTATTCTTTTGGTCATTAAAAGTTATGTATAAAACAAGCATTTAATGGATATATTTGAGCACATGTAGTTTTTTATTTCAGATTTTGACAACTATTTTACAAAAAAAGGCAGGGGTTTTTTTTTCGAATCGTATCAAAATTTAATCAGCATCAGGGTAACCCATAAGTGACTTATCTACCAAATTTTGTGAAACTGAATCTATTAGTTTTCAGCTAGAGTAGATACAGGCAATATTTGCAGGCCATTTCACAAAAAATGGCGGGTTCTTTTATCCCGAATAGTACTAAAAACTAATCAGCACCAGGGTCACACACTTACCTACCAAATTTTATGAAATTGGGTTCATTAGTTTTTGAGTTAGAGTGGATACATACATTACACAAACAGACTCACAGACTCATAGACTCAGACACAGACACAGACACACACACGCCATGCTAAAAATATTTTTGTATTCTAGAGGTCTCAAAATGTGTAGATCCGTCGAAAACTCGAACTGCGATTTTTGACATGATTCCAACACTTTTCCTATACATTACCAAGTATTGCAGGGAAGGTAAAAAAGAATATTAAACAGATTTGAAGCATCACTAAAGCCTCACATGCCGAGATGGCTCTCTACAGACAGATTCTCCCTATACGCTCCTATTTTGAACACAAACACTTGTGAAATAATGAAAACATCATTCACACAGGCCAGGCAAACTGCAGAAAACAAAACTGGTTTTCAAGTTCATCAATGGCTTCATTGAACTGACCAGGTTTTGGTTTCAGGAGACAAGGAAACAACTTTAAGAAAAAGATTATACTGGAAAATTTCGAATTTTCAATTTTTGTTAAGTCTGCCACTTCAGCATGTTTTAAAATTTCGTCATTAACAGGAAATTTATTGATAATGTAGTCACAAGAGGTTATGTAATATTTCAAGATGTTGCAAAAGAAACTTTTCTTACTTTCGTCACATAATTTTGAAATTTCTACTATAGTTGAACTTCCAACAGTGATGTCTTTTAATTTCTTTTTGTCTTCTTATGTGTGGTAATTAATCTTTAATAGATTTTTATTTATGACAACAAAAGGTTTTAAGAACCTACAAAATAGTGCTTTTAATAGTTCAAGATAAATCTCTGTGTATAAGTGAAAATGCATACTGTAATAATGTGTTTATTTTTTCAAATGTCGGTATGACGTTTAACAAGAATAGGCAGTACGCTTTGTTTGCTGTCAAAGACAGAAACATAAATATATGTTCTTCCCTACTTAGAACTTTTGATACATTTTGCATCCTTTTTTTACACCCTTCTCGTGTGGCTTGCCATTTTGATGTATTTTCAATGTCAGCACTGGTGCTACCTATTTTCCTTCTAGAAGACGTAGAAGCATTTTTTACAGTATTTATTTTTGCAACAACTCCCTTTTTTTTGCCTTGCATAACTGAAGCATTATCCGCCATGAATGCTATGCAATTCTCAGGAGGCACCTTTACTCTTTGAAATTCATTTAAAATTAATATATTTATGTTTTCCTCAGTTGCATCTCCTTTTAAATTCAGTATTGAAAGGAGATTATTTTTAATTAAACCTTCAACTGGGTTAAAAAAACTTACAACAGGATATAACTTATTGTCCGTATCATTGCCGCCATCACAGGTTGCAGAAAATGGGCCAAGTTGCATCTGCTTTATTAGACCTTCAATTTGATTTGATGCTATTTCTTTGACTAAGTCTTTGTTCTTGAGGATCCATACTGCTTGGCAATATCACACTTAGGAAACATTTTCCCGGAATATTGGACCGGCATGATCGGCAGCAGCAAGAGGCACGTTATGTTCCGCTAGAAAAGCAGTAAAGAGCAATTCTGCTCCAATAACGCTAGACTGAGTGTCATTTTTGAAAAAATTATCAAGTTTGACGTTATTGTTACTACATTTAACAGAGTTTAAATGTTTTTCCGATTTTACATGGCGAGAAATGTCATACTTTCCAGCAAATAAAATCATAAAGTCACACCGACATAATTCACAAAAGGCAAATTTTTTGCCTTTTCTTGACGCCTTTATGAAAGGAAAATCTTCAGAATAACTCTCCTTGAATGATTAAAAATATGTTTTGCCTTTACTAAGAGCCATCCCAAACAAGAGTTTCACAAAAAAGACTTTACACAGGCAAAAACGATACAAAACACGCACAACCAGGTGTGAAAAACTTTCCGAGGCAAGGCGAGCAAGCAAGGTGATGATTAACTTGACAAATAGTTGAAAAAATGGCAACTGCTTGAGCTTGTATGCCAATAGAAGTTTACTTAGATCGCCGAACTAGAGAGGTGATGAATCACGAAGATCTGAACGAGATCCATGCTGCCAGCTTTGCAGTTGTATTTCTCACTAGTGTTGCCAACTGAATTCATAAGATAAGGGATGAGATAAGGAAACCGCTAGTGTTGGCAACACTGTTTCCAACTTCCGAGAAGGGGAATTTTCTTTGTTAAATTAATATTCCGACGATTAGTGGCACCATCTGTTAGATTGATTTCCTAGTAATGTTAAAAAATTCAAATACATGCGGATATGCGTAAAATATAGCAATATATACATAAAAGTGTAAAGAGCAGTTAAAATGCGTAAAAGTTGGCAGGTATGGCATAGGCCCATTTGCCGTCTTCAAAGGGTTACCCAATGTTCAGAATATTTCATTGAAGAGAATGATTTTATTAAAAAAATTATATCAAAAGGCCTTCAAGGTTCAGTTTTACCTCCCCTCTTTTGGAATTTATACTTTAATGAAATTTTACTACTCAATAATGATGATTTGTTTTATCTTCAGGTCTTTATGGATGACTTAGCTGCAATAACTTTTATTGACACATACAGGGCTTTAGAAAGGAACATTAATAATCTTTTAAATTTAACTTCTAATGCCTTAATTTTTTTAAGACTAGAAATATCTATTGAAAAAAGTAAATCTATTGTTTTGAGTAAAATTAGAAAATTAAAAAGTAATCCAATTTTTATAAGCCTAATGAAATTTCTATCAAAGTGACTGATCATGTAAAATAACCTGAGTTAATTATTGATTACAAGATGACATGGAGTGCCCATATATATTATCTTAGAAAAATGTCACAAATTTTGATAGTGTTTCATGAACAACTAGGGAACAGATAAAATATCTTTTAAAAATCTGGTATCTGACAGTTATAGAAAAGATTATTATACAGGGTGCAGTTGTTTAGGCAGAGTCCCTCAAGGAAGGACAATAGAAAAACTTCCATCCCAATACAGGCTTTTCTTATCAAAAATCTCAACAGGTTATCAGACCTCATCAAAAATATCTGTTTGTTCATGTCTAGGTATTCCTCACATACATTTGCTTACATAAAAATATATATAACTATATATATATATATATATATTGGAAGAAAAGGATTAATCTTTTTCCAACATTACCAACCAAGCATATTTGACCCCTTAATGGCATCCATCCATCTAATTGCCCAGTTAGTTTTCAAGAGCACACTAATGAATATAATTGCAACATACTATATACAGATGAGTCCACGATTAATAATAAAGTTGAATTCTTTATTTGTATTTTTCATAATAATATTTTACTGTTATTCTTTTAATACTTATAATTTAGTTTCTCAATCAGAAATTACTTAGCTAAACTTTGCTTTTAAATGGGCTAATACAGTGTTTTTCAAAGTGTGAACCTCAATAGTTCTGAGACAGTATCCGGTGGTTCTGCAAGATAATATTAACATGTAAATTTTCTTAAATATTGAAAAATTTGAAGGCATGATTCAGACCATTGTGGACTTTTTTTCTCATTTTAGGGTCCTGTTATCAAATTTAATTTTGATAAAGTTTTTTTCCACAACCAAAAAAGTTTGAAAACACTGGGCTAATAGAATCAATTGTAATATTTACACATTTTACTTTCATCCATTTGTACCTTAAAATCTACAAAGAATAAATCATTTTATATTAAAACTATCAAAAATTCCATAAATCAATATAATCAATTAGACTAAGTTGGGCTAAATCACATATAAAAATAATTAGGAATGAATCAGCTGATCACTTTGCAAAAATAGCTGCAGATAGTGATGTATAAATAAATATTCCTTCTATTGCATATTTATAGAAACGAAATAATGATTAGCAGAAATTTTTAAATACTTCGGTTTCTCGAAATAAACTTGTTTGTATCAAGTCTTTTTTTACTATTGAACTCTCATTATTAATACTTAATAAAATATTTTACTTCTTAACAGGACGCAGCCTATTTGTTGATTACTTGAATAGGTTTAACATTAAATCCATACCTTTTTACTTTCCCTGCGCAATACATGGTCATGTATAGGAAAGTATTGGAATCATACTGAAAATCGAGTTTTCGAAGGATCTACACATTTTGGGACCTCAAAAATACAAAAAAACTATTTTTAGCATGACGTCTGTGTGCATCTGTCTGTGCAATGTATGTATTCACTCTAACTCAAAAACGAATGGACCCAATTTCATAAAATTGGGTAGGGAAGTCACTTGTGAGTGACCCTGGTGTTGATTAGTTTTGGGTACGATTCAGAATTTATTTGAAAAAGACTGCAAGCTACAGGATAGTCCCAGTTACAGCGTGCAGGAATAAAAATACAAAAATACAGATTAAAATACCATAAAATACATTAAAAAGTTAAAATACATAAAGAAAAGCAAACCCTCAACAACAAATGATCTTCATAAACAGATTCACATGAATAAATACAATAAAATACAAGACGTTTACAACAAATGCTTTTTAAAATCCATCTCCGATGAATAAAAAATATCCAGATTATCAGGGAAATTGTTGGATAATTTAGAAAAACTAGTAATTGCACAATTATACCCAATATTCGAATTAAAATTCTTTACAGCAAATAAGTTAATGCTTCTGATTGTATACTGAGGAACACGAAACCCAATACCACACAAAACAGGGGAACAGTCAACTCGGCCACCAAACAGATTCCTGAAGAATGAAAACAGAATGTAATCCTTTCAGCTCTGTAAGTTTTTTAAACCAAACAAATCACGTAGAAAAGTAGCGAATAAGGCATAACAATGAATGCAAGTTTTCCTATAATAAAGATACCAGAATAAAGGAATCCGCCTTATTTTTTTGTGAAATGGCCTGCAAAATGTGCTTGTATCCACTCTAGCTGAAAAACCAGTGGCGGCTCGTGAGTGACATGTAGAGGGAGGCGCTGATCTATGTATTTATGCCTATATATTAGTAATATATATAGTTAAATTTTTATTTTACTTGTATTATATATACCTGAGATTAATCATTAAGTGAAAATGTTCTGTATAGCAAAAATGATAAGATGGACTGAAATATATATATATATATGTATTAAAAATATAAACGACGGATGTATTAAGTAAAATAACGTACCTCCCATCTGCTCGCTTGTTCATAAAGATCCTGGACACATGGAACGTATCCTTCCTAGTGGAAAAACATTACATAGTCCTAATTTATATTAAAGTAAAATTGTAGGGGCTAGTTAAACTAAAAGTTATGCCCAGGGAGTTGACTAAAAATATATGCATATTCTGATGATACGTACTGATGGTTCAGAGACTATAGCCACTAGTAAAATCAAAATCGGTGGATTAGGAGGCGAGATGGAAAATTTGGGGGGGGGGGGGGGGGGGGTGATAACCAAAATAAGAGCTACGCTCAGGGATTTGCCACGTGAAAGTTATCCATGTGACATGTACAAATGGTGGATAGACTATAGCCACACGCCGAACCAAAATCGTTCAATTAGGAGCAGATATGTAAAATTGTGAGGACTAGTTAAACTGAAAGTTACATCCAGGGGTTGACACAAAAATATGTGTATCCAAGTGAAATGCACAAATTATGCTCAGACTATATAGTCACCAGCAGAGTCAAAAACGCTCAATTAGGAACTGAGATATAAAATTGTGGGGGCTAGTTAAACTAAAATTTACGCCCAGGGAGTTGACACAAAAAACGCATGTATATTAATATCCATCAAATATGTGTATCAAGCTGAGACGTACGGATGGTGCAGATACAACCATCAGCATAAGCAAATGCGTTCAATTAGGAGGTGAGATGGGAAATTTGGGGAGGGGGGGCTAATTGAAGTAAAAGTTATCTTCAGAGAGCTGTCACAACAAATATGCATAACCAGATGACATGTACAAATGGTGCAGAAACTATAGCCACTAGCAAAACTAAATTCGTTCAATTAAGAAAATTGCTCGCTAAAAATGTATAATTATGGGGCTAGTTAAACTAAAAGTTACGCTCAGGGGTCTGATACAAAATATGTATATTCAGATGACACGTACAGAGGATGCAGAGACTATAACCATCGTTAAAATCAAAATCGCTAAATTAGAAGCTGAGATAAGAAATTTGGGGGCTACCTCAAGTAAAATTTACGCCCAGGGGGTATCTGAGCAATATAGTTGCCAACCTGGGATCAAAATTTCGAGGGAAACGACGCAGATAAAAGGAACACGATGAAAATTTAATATTAAATTTTTTTACTAAATATTTAAAGTGTGTTTAATTTTTAGGTATTTTTTATGTTAAATAGCTGAAAAAGTAAGACAGCTGGGTAGGTCAAGTGACCCCTCAAACTAAATATGCGAAACAACATATTTCTGAAGCGTCACTAAAAATAGCCTATCGATCACGGGTATGCCAAAAATAGGAAACTCCAGACGTTTAAAGAATTAATTTGAAGTCAAACATATTGGAATTCGTCACCAGCAGATCAACCAGAGCACAGAACTGCCACAAATTAGAAATAACCCCCTTCTCATAGGACAGAACCACACTACATCAGAAATGACGAAATGCGAAACCACTTGAATAAGTAAGACAGCTGGGAGGGTCAAGTGATCCCTCAAAGTGAGTGTCCTAAAACCCTTAAAATATCATAAATACCCCCCATCCCTTCCCATCACCACACACGTACACTTAATCCACTCATTTGTTCAAATGTTTATTTGAACTTCCAAATTTATTAAACAGACGAGAAAGAGAACAAACGCATTCTTAAATGTAAAAAATTGAGGCCAAATTAGCGAAACTGAGCCAATTTGAGAAGTCCCTCTTCATGTTTTCCTACTCTTCTATTTCTCTTTGGCTAGCTCCGCGCCCAGAACGCGACACAATCTACTGTTTAATTCTGCACTGTCTGTTTTTTTTTCACGCCAAATTTCTAATATTGTTCCTATATCGTTCGTTTACTCTTGAAATGCCGACGTTAGGGACGCGGCTTTATAAAATATCTCTGTATTTTCCCCTTATGTGTTGAAAATTGTATGCAGTACAGTTTTCGCGATTCTGCTTTCTCTGAAGGAAACTTTAGTGCTGCCATCTAGTGACATATTTTATAACTTATTTTTAATAATTCTCGATTTAATTGAACAAAAATTCAGATTTTTTCAATAGAAATTGTAATAAATCTGTATAACTAAAAAAATAATTTGGGGTGTTTACTCAATGGTGTCGCGCGTACTCGCGACGCCCCTTATCGGCCGCGACTGTGAAAAACTAATATATCAAATTTTACAAAATTTGGTAAATAAGTCACTTGTGAGTTACACTGGTGCTTATTAAATTTTGCTATGATTCAGAAAAAAATAACCTGCCTTTTTTTAGCAAAATGGTCGGCAAAAATCGTCCAAATCTAAAATAAAAACTATGTATGCTTAAATATATCCATTAAACGCTTGTTTTATACGTAATTTTTTATGATAAAAAGAATAAGGCCAACTTAATTACACTAGGCCTAGCCGTTCTCAAGATATTTTAGGTTATTTTGGCATTTTCATCAAGTCACCTTTGAAATTAAGTCCAGTTACCCAATGAGAACAAAAACTGAATTAAAAATGTGAATTCAGCATCATTTAAAATAATTGTGGGTGTTATTTTGTACCATTAAACTCAATCTAATGAATTAGTGAAGAAATAAAGAGAATGAGAATATGAGTCTGCAGGGAAAGTCATGTGCTGCCCACATCAGATTTTTGTATTTGTAAGGAAATGGGTGATGCAAATCATTATGTCCATGATTACCCCCATGCATAAAACGTCCATCTTATAAAGCCTGCAACAAAACTCATGTCTCTTTGATTTGATAGGGTTCAAAAGAATAAATAATCAATTTTTAACAATCAAAGCTAAAGAACTTGCAGATCAGATCAAGCACTGGTCTGGGAGTGGCATTATTTGGGGCTTTTCAAATTTTCCCTTGATCAATGGAATTATACTCATTTAACATATTATAAAGGTTATAGTTTAACTTCTTTCCTATTCATGTACTATTTGTATTGTCTGTATTTTGATTGTTCTAATCAGTTATTGTTCTACTGTAAAAATTAATTTTGGCATTATATTGTTTCAATTTTTCTCTCTTTTCACCCAAACCATCTGACATACCTGAAGGTATCTGTTTGGACAACCAGGATAGTGCCACTGAATTCAGACCAGAACACAGTGGGGGCGACATCCACAGGGACCATACCCTATGCAATGCATGCCCACCTTATCATCAACTTTTCAGTAGGACTTTCACACCCACATATTTAATGTGCTCATACTGTGTGTGGACAGTTTGGGCAGAGCCAGGAATAAAACTTGGGTTGTCCAAGTGCAATCCCCATGCCTCAACCACTGGACTAGTCTGTCCCATATAGTTTAAATTGTTTTCTGCTATGTCTTGCTTTATTGGCTAATATTTTATTCAATTTTAAGATTCAAAATTTTAAAAATTTCTCCTGGCCATTCAATTGCTACTCACTCTAAACCTCTGATGAGTAGGATGGCTTGGATAATGTAAGTGTATGCAAATTGTGCGTATTTAAATGAGTCTATTATTTTCAGCTTCATCTTCCAAATTATTATTTCTAAACTATCTTTCAATCATGTCCTGTGTCAGCTGCAACTTTAAAATATATGACGGGAAAGTCCCCACACATTAAATAAAATGCTAAGAAAATCGTGACACATAAAGTATCTTTGATAAGAAAATGGTTATACATGCAGTATATAGGCAGGTATGTATAGTATAGTAGGCAGGGATGTATCTAGAGAAATGTGAGTGGTGGTTGATTTTCCAGAACAATTATAATTGCGAATATAAAATTTCGAAACGAGCTTCGCGTTAATTCGCACACACAAACAATATTAGTATTGTATACTTTTATATTAAAGAAAAACATTTGATAAAATTGAATATAACTTTTTTTAAATGTAATTATAATATGTATATTTTTTTGGATGAGTGGTGTGGTCGGAAATTCTGAGAGTGTGTGGTGAAAACCCCGACCACCGCCGACCACTGTAGATACATCCCTGAGTAGGGAGAGTACACCATTCAGAAATGACAAATCTGTAAAACAGTCTAGTACACACTGCAAGAGTAATTTGACAAAAGATGACTCACCAGGCAGCCCATGGGAATGGCCGATCCAAATATACAGGGCAAGGTTTCACCATACGAATCGCTAAATAGGCAGAGAAAAAAAAAATTCAGCAAAACAAAAACAGTAAAAAATTAAAAATACAACTATATGCAATAGGCTTGTTGGTTATGTAAAGTATGTTATACCCTTTCAAAGTCTGGGACTCAGTCCAAAATTTCAATTCTATCCATTTTATTCCTAACATAATTCTCAATGGACCTACTCCACACTATCCAGCATCCGGCCACACAAATAGCTATTGCAAGCCTTCGGGTCAGTCGTGTGGTCTGGGTTTTTCACACTATATAGCAGATTGAGCATTTTAAACTTCTCAAAAATTTAATACTATTAAAGGGTTATTGCCAACCCCCCAGGAGACATTTTATGAAACCTAGTTTCTATTTGTGTCACACAACATTTTGGTATATTTATATAGGACAAACAGAAAACTTGCCCCTCTCTAAAATGTCATCCCCACCCCCCAGTCAAAAAGTCCAAAAATAAACACTGGTTATTGCATATTGAGCTTGTCACCATGCCTTTTTATTCCCTGTCAACAAAGTCTCATTATAGACTCTAGCAATCTCAGATGAAGAAGGGTGGTTTTTGTTGGTTTGCTATGCATTCTTTCATGTGCATAATGAATTCATTTTTCTGTATGTGTTCCAAGTCATTAAGGCTGATAATGTGAGTCAGCATGCACGATCCTTCCCACCGGAAATATCTTACAAAGCATAACTTCCACCTTGTGTTGGTTGTACTCTGAATCTATATATTGATTCTCTGCATAAAATATGCCACACTCCAATGTTGAAACCTAAGATGAATGACATGAAATTTGGAAACTGATTTTTCACATGGAGGGAAGTCTATCAAAATCAAACTCTTTAGGAGGTCATATAGATGCTTTTTCCTCAATTCTTAAAGCCTTCTACTTCAAGTGCTTGAGTTGCTGTGTGTAATGAATAAAAAACGGGTCCTTGTGATACATTTTCATTTTAGTATGCATAAAGTAGTACAATTTTTACTCATAAAGGTTCTCACCATGTGTTTTTCACAGCAGGCAGAATATTTTTGGGAATGCACAAGATTTTCAAAATCCATCCAATCCACTGCATCTAAAATGATAGAAAAATGTCTACTATTCTGAATAGATTAAAAAATGCCTATAATATTAATTGATCGCAAATAAATTTTAAAAATAATAATTAAAATTGTTTTGTTTTTTCGAATGGCTTTGAAGCATGCTCATATTTCATGAAGTTATAAGAAATACTACTGTATTGCATTTCTCATTTTGTGTCTATGTATCTTTCTGGTGCATGCCCTGCTATTTTCTAATTCACTAGATCTTCCCCCAGACTTTCAGAAACTCATACACTATTTCAACTCTAAAAATTCTTAGTATTCAAATGAAGCAAAATAACAGAAGTAGAGAAAGTTGAAACCTACTCAATTTTCATTGAGAAAGTTTAAAATAAGATAAAAATGACCAGAGTTTAAACTGTGCCAGCTTTTTTAACATTTTGCTGAAGCATTTTCTGCAATTTTAGCTAAAAGGCCCAAACTACAATCAATCCAACATCAGGCCAGGCTTCTAGATACAGGGTGAGTACACTTTCCCTTAAAAAAAAATTCAAGCACTTTTCAAGGACTTTCAAGTACCATATAATTTTTTTTCAAGGACATCAGTCAGTCCTTCATCATGAAAATGTACACGTTTCTGGAAGGAAAAATAAATAGCAAACAAATGTTATTATCTATTGTTAAAGTCATTTAGAAAATTTTCGGGAATAGCAGAACCACAAGGGAAATTTCCAGGGAAAGCAGAACTTCTTAGAAAAAAACAATGCATGGATCTATGGAACATTTTCATCACTACCTTTTTCTAGCACTTTCAAGGACTTAACCAAACAAATGAGAATTTTCAAGTACTTTCAAGATCTTGAGAATAGTCAAGTAAAATTCAAGTACTTTCCTGATTTTCAAGCACCCGTATGCACTCTGTAAATACCTAGTGTACAAGTTTTGAGCAAAAGAAATTTAAATTACTTTTGAAGATAAAAAGTGTACAGTAGAACCCTGCAAACTTGACTCTCTGTAACACTCATTATCAAAAAATAAATAAATACTTCTTCCACTTTTTACTGTTTGAGTTGTGTGGCCCGAGGATGATTCCATTCTTGGAGCAATATGTTGGTATTGATTATGATTAATTTCTCCTGCTTCGAGGAACTCATTTCTTTGCCCTATTCATCCTTCTGAGTAGCAGGATATTCTTGAAGGTTGTTGTGCTTAGTTTCACAGAATTTTTGTTTTTTAAATGATTAAGGTTCAAAATTCATGATTTTCCCACTTCCTTTCAAAATTCTAAATTCATTTATTATTATTGTATATTTAACAGTAAATATAACAATAAATGTATTCCTAAAATCCTTTGCTAATTCACCAGTGTGCCTGTAATGTTTCCTTTACGGCCTCATGCTTTCGAACATTATATTCAAGAGTTTGTGAAAAAAAGTGCACATTTCATGAATAAGTTAGTCCTTTCTTGGCTTATCAGTAGAAAACTTGATGTCAGTGGGATGCTAGGCATTCCATAGGGTTATATTATGTGGTAGCTAAATTTGGCGACAATTTCATGTCTCAAAGTTTTGGCGAGGTGTTCTATTTTATTTCATGGGGTAGGCATAGGAGCTCTGTGTGAGACGCAAGTTTTCACTCGCCAAGTTTGGCGGCTCTTGGGAAGAGAACATCTTGTAGGTGGGGCATTTAATTCCTAGTCGCCATTTAAGAAGGTGGTCTGAATTCGCTTGTGTCGTATCGCCTGTCTGTTCGATATCGACAGTTTGTGAAAACGCGGCTTGAAAAACTCTTTTTTTAATGCCTATATTGTGTTAAGCCTTGTTTTAATTGACTTTTCATGTAAAAGTCCTGTTTAGTTTTGAAATGCGAATTTGTTGTTCTGTTGTGTGTTCATTTTTGTGTCTCTCTTTCGCTCGTCTGGAGGGTGACGTAGTGGTTCAGAGGAGAACTTTTGAAACTTTGCTCCTCTCTCAGCCAATGAGAGAGCTTCTTGGCTGTTGTTGCATGAACACGTTTTCTTTTTGCCCGGGTCTTCTTGGAGGAGAAATCGGTGTGTTTGGATGTGACCGGGCTGGAGAGAAAGGGTTAGAACAAAGGAATAGGGCCACTGGCCCCCTTTCCTGTTGGGATTATTGATTTTTCCATAAATCTAATCCTGAAAGATACCAGAGGAGAAAGCTTACTGAAAATCGTTCATTTTTCAAAATTTAATGTTATTTTTCTTTATTTTAGGAAGTTCCGATATACACCTTTGGGCGTGGTCCCCTGTACAGTTCCATCTATCCATGCAAAGACTTTTCCTTAAATTGGACTTACCTTTGAAGATATATACACTGGCATAAACTCTAAATCTGATGGAACAGGTTAAAAAGAACTGGGCGAGTTGTCGAAAATCCCCTAGAAGGGTAACAGTAAATGTAATGTCTCTAAAAATTCTAGTATAGCGAACGGTCGGATTTAAAATTAACTTTGATTCAGAACTGAACAGTGTGAACTGATGAATATATTATCGAAAATGATTATTATATAATTATTGCTAATATCAGTAAAGTTCAACTAGTGTTATATTTGCATATAAGTTCTTTAAAATTCGGTTGGACTATAAAATGGTTCAGGAGAAATTACTGTTGTGTACTCTAAAATTATGGAATAAGTCAAAATGTTTCTTCATGAATAAATTAGTGAATTTAAAATTATCTTGTGTTGAATTCTTGCACACCCTGATTCTTGTTTTATTCTCTGCTACTCATCTGTGGATTAATGTCCCCAAACAGTAAGTATTCCTGAGTTATGTGTGTTGGTTTTGAATCCTTTAAGAGTCTTGAGCAATGTACTTGATTTGCCGCCTTTCTCCAATGCATGTTGGTTGTGGAATCGGTGACGGTACAAACTTGGCTTTGATTACCCACCGATGTGACACTTGGGAAAAACAAGGATCCGGGGCCTGTGCCAGGGTACCTGTGACTCACGGACAAACTTCTCCTTTTTGCTATGCTGTGTTTTTGATGTGGTGGCAGCTCAATGATATGGTGAGCTATCAATGTGAAGTGCTTGTGGTTGCTCTGCCATCTCAGTGTCATCGCTGCTACCATCCCAGTGTTATACAGTGCCTTTGTTCTCGATACTGTGTTTTTCATGTTTTTGATGGAGTGCCAGCTATCAGTGTGAAGTGCTTAGGGTTGCTCTGCCATCCCAGTGTCGTCGATGGTGTTATGCCGGGTTTTATTGATGCTACTTTTCTAAATTAATTAATACTTCAAAATTCATGATTTGCTCCTTGTCCTTCAAAATTCTAAATTAATTTGTTGTTATTGTTTATTTTGGCGATTTATCCCCTTTTAACGTTAATATTTTATCCCTTTCATGCTTTTCATTATTCAACATTATGCACGATGTGTCTGTCTACAAATGCTAAATATCTTTTGCAAATCCGCAGCCTTGTTTTCCCTTAAGTTCATTTAACTTCACTTCATTTATGTGTTTGCGAAAAAAAGACATGTTTTAAGTGCGAAGTGGGCCTTTTCACAGCTTCACATGAAGGTATGGTTGCCTCACAGCATTACGTAGGAGTGTGTCACGGCATGGGCTCGGTACCTAAAGCAGGGTCCGCGCTAGCCATTCGCCTACGCGCCAAATGCGAAAAGATCGCAAAATTGGCGATAAAAAAAATACTTTGGCGAAAAAAATGGCGAAGGATTTTTTGGAAACTGTGAAAATTTCGTAAATATTTTTTTGGGAAGTAATATGGAATAAAAGTCCTGTTTAATTTGGAATAAAAGTCCGATTTAATTTGGAATAAAAGTCCGATTTAATTTGGAGTAAAAGTCCGATTCCAGAAAAGTAGGCCTATGACATACGAGCGTTGTCTCCCGTCTGTTTTGGGGACGCTCGTTCTCATGTGACAAGCTCCAGGTATTCTTTAATTCCCAGCACGCTGCTCCTCAAAACGGACGGCAGACAGCGCATTCCTGTCTCTCAAGCGTCCTTGACCCACCGCGGCAATCAAAACATTATCTGGATTCCGTCCGTTATGTGAGCCGATTTTTTTTGTTAACCCTGAATCGCACAACCGTTAACCCCCAACACAGTTATTAGATACTCCCCAATAAACAAAACAAAAAAAACACTTTCAACTTAAAATCTTGCATTATAGTTTTAAACAATCCGTGTTACAGAATTATCTCTGAAAAGAGCCATTTTTTGTAGAAAACGATCAGCCGTAAACAGAGAAATAAGTGATAAACATCGAACGAAAATGTATGTATATTTTTTGATGACGCGTATACAATGGTAGTCCGGAGCATCTGGAGGGCAGAGAAACTAGAAGTGTGAGATTGTGTAATTACTACCGCATTGTTTTAGGATCGATTGTCTTACGGGAAAAAATAACTTTTAGACTTACGATGTTTTTTTTTTTTAGACTCCGCATATAAATCGACCCCCCCCCCCCCCCCCTCCCCACACTTTGAAGTTTTTTTTTTTTTCACAAATTTCTCGACTTACGCGAGTATATACGGTAAATAAAAAAAACATTTAATTTTAGTTAAAACCAACTGGAAAAGGTCACTGCTGAATATTATCACAGATGCCAACTTGCTGTTTTCTGTTTTTGTCATAAGTTGAATCGTAGTTTATCTTTTTGTTACGAATTTTTCAGCCTGCCTGGCTTGTTTTCTTTCATCTTCATCATCATCTTTGTGGTTTTTATACGATCCTTACGCCTGCCTGAATTTTAAAACCAACATAAAAATTTATCCCTTAGATAGTTTTGGTGCCTAAGAAATATAATGATGATACTGCATATAAAAATATTATGGATGTAGCAAGAATTGGTTTCACATGTCCTATGACAACATCCATCGTTGAAAGAGAGGCTTTAGTAAACAGAACGTAAATTTCATTAAGTAGTAACATCAGAGTAAAAAATCTCAGTGACTTGATTCTTATAAATAGTGAAGGGCCAGATATGGATTGCCAGATTTTAACTTTAAGGCAGCTTTTGAAAATTGGTGTTATAGTACAAAAATTCGACGCTTGCCTGGTTTATATGATAATGAAACTATGTGAATTATAAAATAAATTTGTCATTTTTGTAACTCATTGAGATCTTTCATTGGTAAATACAAGTTTAATTTACTAATAGCCTATTTAATGATTAAAAAAATGAAATCTACCCATCTTTATATCTTGTTTAGAATGAAATTAATATTATTAGCTGCATTATGGCTTAAAAGTAGAAATTTTTTCACCGATGGCGACGATAACTTTGACTAATAATCATGTAATTTGGCTAATGATTTTTCAATTTGGCTAATTTGTTGGCTAACAGTTTTAAATTCCTAGCGCGGGCCCTGCTAAAGCTTAGTGGCAATTTCATGCCTCACGGTTCTTGGCGAAGCATCATATTTATTCCATAGTGTATGTTGTTAATAAACAAAGTTTCATTCAACATAAATTTGGCTGTAATTCTTTTGTGGCTGTGTAAGTAATTAATTAGGTTTAAAGGCTATTCAATTTTTAATGTTGGTATTAAAGATAGGTGGAAATTTTAGAGTGATAAGTTATTTGTGTGTGTATTAAAGATAAACAATGAAGTAACATGCACAGACCAAGCAATTAATAGAAGAAATAATGAAATAACATTGAATATTTAGTAAAGGCAACTTTATTAGGAAAAGGCTATATGATCAGGCCAAATCAAAATATAATGATAACTTTATTTAATCTGAATAAAGTAAATAAATTAAATAGAATAAATAAATAAAAATAATTATTCATCAAGTAAAGAAAGAAAACATAAGTCATTTTCCGACACCACAATGGTGTTTTCATTTTTCTATGCAGGTAAAGTGTGAGGATTTTTCCTCAGTTCCAGCTGCTGGGGTTCTTTGTATGACAGTAGATTCGACATTTTGAGTTCAAGATTCAGAGAAAGTTTCACAATTTATAAAGAGAAAAATGTGTCAACAAATTTATGATTTTGATTTAAGATTTCGCAATTTGAAGAAAAAAAAATGTGCCATTTAATTTGAAATTTGATTTCAGTTTCAGTTCTGAGAAAGTTTCAATATTTGAAGAAAGAATAATGTGTCATTTAATCTGAAATTCGTTTTAAGTTTTAGTTGTCAGAAATATTGTGTGTGATAATATATTTGAAGAAAGAAAGATGTGTCAATTAATTTGCTATTTGATTTAAGATTCAGAGAAAAATGTGTCAAATAATTTGAAATCTAAATTACTCAAATGTTATACAAATGTTTTTCCATTTTTTTGTCTGTAAGAATTTAATTTTTGTACTTAATGATTGGGAAATTTTAATATTTTTATTCTTTTCAGTTTAACATGTTTGGTGGACAGCCTTCCAGGCAGACCAAACTCTGGTCTTTAGGCCAGAGTGGAATCTGAACCTGGGATTTAAATTGTTAACTGGGTTTGTTTTGATTGGGGTTTGTTTTAAATTAAGTTCTAGGGTTTTTAACTGTTTTTCTGGGCTTTTAATTGTTCTTTTCTTTTTATTGCAATGTACTAAAGTAACTATCCACTATACGAAAATTTAAGTTTTAATGCATTGGAAAATGTTTTGAAGCTTTTAGGCTTAAAAAGGTTTATGTAAAAATAAGATAATTTCTGAAGTTCTTAAGTTTTAAAAGTTTGTTAATTAAGTTTAATTTAACATAAATTGGTTGTGTTTCTTGTGTGTTTGGCTGTGCTAGTTTTTATTGTGGTATTTTGTAAGTGGAATTTTTGAATTGGATAAATTGTTGATACGTATTTTAAAAGATAAACATTGTAAAGAGCAATGAGGCAATGAGCACAAGACAAAGAATTGAAATAGGAAGTAAAGAAACAATATTAATACTTTAAAGGTAACTTTATTAAGCAAAACTATACGATCAGGAAAATTTATAAATAATAATAACTTGAGAGAATAAAAACATTATTAAATAGTATAAAGGAAACATTATTGTGTAATCAATTATTGGAAATAATAAAGCAAATATTTAAATAAATTTTCAGTATAGTAAATAAAGTGAAATTAATAATAAAAATAAAGTAAATCAATTAGAAATAAATTTTAATAAGAAAAAATAAGCTATTTTTCATTAGAACAAGGTCATGCAGCTGGTGTCAATGAGTCATCACATACCTTTCTATTTTGGACAGGCATGAGATGTTTCTCTTTCCCTTTTTCAGTGAATCGTGTTGTGCATTTGTGCTGTGTTGTGAAAATGTTTTGCGAGAAGCAAAGGAAACAAAATAATGAAATCAGATGCATTAAAATAATACATTTTTCAAACAATTGTGAAGTGAAGACATTAGAGCCATTTTTCTACCTTCAAATGTAACTTCATTATGTCAGCCAATGAATCAGGACATTCTCACAGCATTAAAAAAATTTGATGTGGGCAGCACACGACTTTCCTTATATAATGCAATGAATTTACTACTTTTACAACAAAATATAGGTTATTCTTATAGTAGATACTTATATTCTTTCCAAGATATTGAATTTTCGTCAATGAGTCGTCATTTTCATTGATTTAGCATCATTTCTATCCATTTGGTGAGATTTTTGTTAATTTGTCAACATTTGAAAAAGTCATCATGTAGGCGACATTTCGCCAAATTCGTCACTAAAATCTCGCCAAGTGTTATGGAGAGAGAAATAAGTTATTCTTATTGCAGATAAATGACTATTGGCATTCAAATACAAAAGTATTACTCAAAGTATCTTTTCTCATGAATAGAATGAGCTAGATCCACGAGAATGATGTCACTAAATTTATCGCATGATATTACATATGAAAAGTTAACATGTTTCTCAACAGTTAATATATTATTTTTAATTTTGGGGATTTTTTGATAAATTTATTTGAAAATATCTCAAGAACGGTTCATGCTAGCATTCTAAAGTTTATGTCAATCATTTTCTAAGGAAAAATTACATAAGAAATGTCTATTGCATGAGTTTATTAAAGGTTTTGATTTTTTGATGATATTTCACTTGAAAATTTAGGGGATTCGGAACATTCGATTGCGTTTAAAAACAATAGGCTTCCAGTATTCAAGGATTGTGATTTTGGTACCAAGTTTCCTTAGAATTGCTCCATTCGTTCATGAGATATTGTCTCCCCACCCACCCACACACACACGCACATCACCTCAAACATGTTTGATTCGTGATCACGGATGCTTGAAACGTGCTCTCCTGACGAAAACTCAAATTTGAGTTTTCGACCCCGTCACAATACTTTCCTTATACATTAGGTATATAAGGAAAGTAAAAATTGCAGGCAGAAATTTATTTCATCACTAGTCTTAGCTCCTGGAAGAAGGGTGTGACATGACTGAAAAGTTATGAGTTAAAAATTAACTTATTGGATGAAGTGGGGTGGATTGCTAAATCTTAGTGAGACCCAGCCTATAAGCTTTGTTTGTTCATGGAGGAAGTTGCTTGATCATTCAAGAAGTGAATCCCAAGAGAAACCTGAGAAGACAGAAAATGCTGGTCTAGTAGATTTAATGAAGAGGTGTCCTGGCTGCTAGGAAACTACTGATGGTGATGTTGACGAGTGAATGGGACAGAATGGACACAATTGTTGGGTTATTTTTGGCTATTTACTAATTTTAGGAAGTTTGTTTTTAATCCAGGGGTCTTATTTACATAGTCATTCTCTTTTAGTTATCCATTTTCCAATTCTTTAGGTTTTTGATATTCTTCTGTTCCAAATAGTTTCTATTCCATAGTTTTTGTGTTGAAAATGGTGAAAGATCGTTTTTTTTAGCTTCTAGCAATTTAAATTTATTTAAATTTATTTAAATGTTTCTAAACATTCTGAAAATTTTTATTGTATTTAAAAATTTTCAGAATGTTTAGAAATATTTAGAATGTTTTTGGTATATAATCATGCTAATCAAAAAATCTACCCGACACAATCACCTTCTAGGAGATGATGAAGTTGCACTGGTGAAAGAGGAAAAAGATGAAGAATAAAAGGATGATGAAGTGGAAGATGATGAAAAAGTCAAGAAGATGACGCATAGTGAAGGGCTGAAGGTTGTTAAAGAAACCCTGCATTATTTCGAGGAGCAGACATTTTATTCCTCCGCCCCTTATGTGATGAAGAGGGAACGAATGTGAAAGACAATCCAGTATCAAAAGATTTTTTTCCAAATGGACTAGTTATGTTATGAGATATATCTTTTATAGCACAGTAATTATTTTTCATCAGATTATAGATTTTCTTTTGCTCTATGTTTTAAAGGAGTTTAATACATTAATTTGTAGCAATGTATTATAAGTTGTGCATAATCCAGACACTGTAAAACTCATCTGTATAAAGTCAAGTTTGCATGGTTCTTCTGCATCTTTCAAAATTAAAGGTTAAAAAGAAGTCGTCCAACACTGAAACTTCCTCCTGGCATTATGCCCTGTGTAGACTATTTGGTTAAGATTAATTTTATAATTAAGGTACATTAATGTTAGTTTATTATTCATGTTATTTCAATGTTTTCCTAAATAAATTAAGAGTAAATTCAATGTAGTTATTATTGTATAATTAGCGTTCAACCCACACAGATATGTGGATCCTTGGAAGACAGGTAATAGGTGGGTATTGCGACCTTCTTAAGCAATGTATGAATTGATAATAAATAAAACCACTAAAAGTAATCAAATACCTGCACACACAGTATGCAGATACTTTCTAAATTGATGCAGATACTTTTCAGACAAAATGCAAGTCTTCTCCTTTCAGTGCAGCATATGTAACAATAACATGCTTATTTTATCCTATTTGGAACCCACAATCCAAAAGCCTAATCATTAATAAATAATGAATAAGTTATAATAAACTAAATAATAAATTATAATAAACTTTAAAATGTATAGCAAAGACAACCAAGTCTTTGGTAAAAAAGTCTTTAATATTAACAATATAACGTTCCAAATCCGGATGTGAATTCAGAAATTCAGAATTATCCAAAATTTGGACACTAGCACAAACTTTTTGTTTCTTTTAAAGAAGGGACAGGCACTTCATTATCTAACCATTCACTCATAAACTATGAAATATAGCTGAACCCTTTTAACACTGTAAGAACAAAAACATAAAAAAAATATCTCCCCTCTTTGAAAATGCGAAAAACTAACTGCCCTCTCAAAGGCCGGACGCCCCTACTAATCTATTTTTAGAAGGAATGAGGTTCTCCTGCCTGTAAGCAATAACTCCTTTCCTGTATTGTTCCATGATGTGCTGGGAGGAAAGGGGGAGTGTTGGAAGAAAAGCAATGCTCTAGACAGTGCTTCTCAACCTTTGTGAGACCGTGGCCCAGTAAATCCTTATTTCATAAGACGAGGGCTCGATCTCAACAAATTTACTTGTAAGTACCATTGAAATTTTTAAGTTCATACATAAAATAAGTATTAATAATTAATCTTGGCATAATCAAAGCATATTACTACATTTATGTATA
Organism: Amaurobius ferox; assembly: GCA_951213105.1. NCBI lineage: Eukaryota > Metazoa > Arthropoda > Arachnida > Araneae > Amaurobiidae > Amaurobius > Amaurobius ferox. The sequence continues at coordinate 142,431,774 of OX578147.1, read as the reverse complement.
CAAGGTGGCATGCCGACAAATATAAAGTTGCATTTAAATAAGTAATCAATCACTGGACTCATGAAACTGTCTAGATATTGCAATTTCCTCAGGCTAACATCATTAAATAAATGTGTGCTGATTTTAATTAACATATCTGATTCTTATAAACAAAAATTTATAATACTATTTAGTATAAAAAATAGATTTTATGGATGTTGGTTTGATAAAAAAAAAGGTATAGAGAGAGAATAATATTTACCCATTGTAATTCACCATAGAAGTCAGTTAAGCAGTCTCTTATTCATATTAAAATTTAAATGTGGTTTGATCACCATTTGCTACACAGATGTGATTGAGGTATTCTGGTTTTGAGCTTTTCGACACATTCACAAATATTATTCTCCTTAGATTATTTCCACTATAAAATATTTATTCATAAAAAAAATGCTTATAAAACTTAAATGACAAATTCCTGGAGAATCTCCCGCGGCCCAGTATAATAGATGACAGGATCCGGCGGTTGAGAAACACTGCTGTGGACATTCACATGATTAAGTAAGTGATAATAATGGATGGATCTGAAAGAAGAATAGAGGGCAGGGAAGGGCTTGTTCTATCGTCTGTTTGAATTGCGAACAGTAAAACATGCTTTCAAAATCTTTATCTTGCAACCTGGTCACCCATAGAAATTGCGGATCCCCTTTCAAACATATATCACAGTCTTCCTCCATATCTGATTTTTCCATATTTTGTAAAGTTTTCATGTTTTCTCCAGCTCCCAAAAGAAAATTTAGCAATCCGGGTCCTTCCACTTTAGTAGTGTCCATTCCCTCTTATGGGTGGCTCTGTTGCAGCAATAGGAAGATAGTTACATAGTTAGCGATCGTAATAACATTGATGTTAACAAAGAGAAGATTTCTTTGGAAAATTTAGAGCGGTTACTGAACAACATTATTAAAGAACTAGTACAAAAGAGCTTTGTAACAAAATAATAATTTATGTTATTAAAATTAAGGAAAAAGTTACTTTAGAAAAATTATGAGACAATGCACCATTATAGAAATGTTTGCTAAAAAAATTTAAATTGTTTTAAAGGTGTATGATAAATAAGAATTTTCTATTTGAGTATTTTTTTTTGTTTGTTTCATATTTTTGCTTAACTGTTCAAATTTTCGTTTTGCAGTGGAATTCAGAAGGTTCAAATTACAGAAAGGAGGAGGGGGGAAGATCTGTATTTTATTTTGCAAAAATGACCTAAAATCTGGAAAAGTCCAAATTTTAGAATCATCGAAGTCCAGAGAATTCCCGATTTGAGACGACGCACTGTATACAGATATCCAGAAAATTAAACCCTTATATAATTTTCTGGATATCTAGTCCATGTTTTCTTTGCTTTTAATGACACATTTATTGATTGCCTTGAATTTTTATGATCTACAGTTATTTATATGCATACTTTGTAATTTAACTATTTTTTATTGGCATCAGATTTTCCAACAATCCTTATGCAAATCTTGTTTCACGGTTGCGGGCTGTGTTGTTGTTGAAACCCAGACCGTCCGACCTACCAGAAAGGTGTAAGGTAACTGTTTGGACGGTCGGGAAGTGCCACCCAATTCAGACCGGAACCCAGTGGGGGAGGCATCCACAGGGACCGTACCCTCCTTCCCCTACCACCAACCTCTCGGAAGGACTTTCAGACCCACATGTTTAACGTGATCGTACTCCGCATGAACACGGCGGCAGTTTTGGCAGTGTCTGGAATCGAACCCGGGCCTACCGAGTGTAACTCCAGCGCGCTAACCAATGGGCTACCGCGCCCGGTTGCGGGCTGTGTGTAAGAGCTCATGTTCATCACATCTGTGCATAAGAGCTCCACATGTTCGTCACATTGCAACTTATGAAGGGCGTTGTGGAGTCCGAAAGCACTAAGGATTTTTTTGTAATTTAATGTACATCATTGAAAGTGTTAAAATTAAAGACTTTTTTACCAAACACTTTGTTGCCTTTGTTATATATTTTAAAGTATTTATTAAATTGGTGTGCTTTCATTCTTATTGATATAATAACCTTAATCATTATCTCAATGAAACACTTTACTTAATCACTGTAATAAGGGGAACTGGATGGAAAAAACAAAACAAAAAAAAACTTGTATGAGTTGAAGATACTTTTGTTCTGGTGACTGTGTACACAGATAACTTTTCATTTACTCAACTGGAAATGGGCAGAATTATTATAACAATCAGAACTGGACAGAAAAACAAAACCATGAATGGAATTTATCTTGGTGGGTGCCTATAGTCTATTTTATTTCGAATTGCTCAAATGAAAATTGAAAAAATTACTGTAACAATATAAATTGAATAGAAGAAAAGAAAAACCTTGAATGGGTCAAAGAGTCCAGTTGCAGAAGCATTGGAGGTGTCTGTAGCATGCATTTTTCCACCTGTCAGTTTCCAGAGGAGCCATGTGTCGATGGTTCCAAACAAGACTCGATCATGGGCACTTTTTTGTCGAATCTGATTTATAAAATAAATGAGTAACGTAAGAAACAGCAGCTCATGTCACCAGCATAACTATTTAAGTAGAATTAAAAAAGATTGAGTACTTCCTTATTATAGCGGCCCCCACAATTACGATTATGCTAAGGTCTGAATGAATAACAAAAAAGCAATATGATGATAATATAAACACTATGCAAGCATTTAGCAAGATTTTACAACATACCTTAATGATACATCACGGTCACTTGGTGATTCATCCTCGGGGGCCGCTATAATAAGGAATTACCAAAGATTCTTATTTTTTTTATAGGTTACAAAATAATATTTGAATAGGATAACATTGAATGCATATTTCTTGCAAAATGAAAGAAATTTGCAAGACATATTGATTCTTTAAATATAACAATAGGCTGATATTTATAGAAATGTTTAATCCCAGTAGTATTTGGGGATGATTGATCCTTTCTGATAGTTCCTGGCAAAAATGTGCATAATATTTTTTTCAGTACATCGAAAACTTGCATATGACACTATGATCTCATGCAAGTTCTAAAGTCGATTGGTAAAAGGCATCTGAAATGTGTATAATCAATCAGTGCACCGTTCTACCAGAAAATAAGCTGAACTTTACTAAGCAGTTTCAGTTTGCAGTCAAAAAGTCTCAAAGTGTTGAATCTCAGACTCGGTCTTATTGATGTTTTCGTATATAGCTGTTAGTAGTTAAGCCATGTTGTATTGGATCAAATGATGTAAAAGTTTAATTTTGAAAAAAAAAAAAATAAAGAAATAGGATACTAAGTAGACATGTGTTGGTGCTATTTCTGTTCAAATTATTCCTTTTAAAATATTTTTAAAATCTTTAATTTAAAAGTATAAATCTTCTAGTATTTTTTATATTTACATGTCGTCAATACTGTTCTACAGTATATCTAGAGCTGGCAGGAAAAAGTCAAAAACAAGGATTTTGAAACATCGAGGAAAACAATTTTTGATGCTTTCAGGGGAACTTTTTTGAAATTTTACTTCTTTGTTTACAGAATGCAAATTTAAATTTTATAGAGTTTGTTATGCATTTATAAGCCCAATAAAGAATAACTTTCCTTAAATTATATTTTTACCCCACTGCTATCCGTACAAAGTTTAATAAGTGTTTTTCTTTTATTAACATCTTAAAATCCTAACTGACTTCTGTGCTTTTTCCCACAGCAAAGGTTACAAATTTCTTAAATCAAATATTATTAAAAAAATAAATTAGAATTTTTGACTTAAGTGCTTTTTTCTGCCACCTCTAGATATTTGCTATTGGATAAGGCTGATTTTTCTGTGCGACTGCCAAGATGGTGACCACTTAGCTTGTTATGAGTACCTACCAAGTAGAAAGCAGTTGAGTGCCAATATGTGCTAAAATATGTTTTTGAACAGGGTTATGAGCCCCAGCATCGGCCATGCCCAAAGCAGCCAGAGTATGCTACTTCCTGTTTGAAAGTCTCCTGAATGTAAAAGGTTATCAAGTTCATTAACAAGGGCCTTTAGTACACAACTGTTTACTTTCCACTTGACTCTGCAAAATACATGAGCGAAGTGCTGTGTCATCATCTTTCAAGACATCTGATAAGATATTGCACATGTATGTATCAAACAGTTAGGAAAAGAAACCTTTCTAACAGGTAGCCCTGATCTATATCTTACTAATATGTATGCTTCAGTCATGTGTGCATTTATCAAATATAAAGTGAATTTGATATAAAATTATAAAGTCTGCTTCATTTTTTTTTTCATTAATTTTGAGGAACTGATTCATGGCTTCTCTTTCAACAAATATCATATAGAGGAGTGCACTATGCGATGAATATGACAGTTAATACAACAGAAGATAAATAAATGTCAATATTGATCCTTTTTACATGAAGTGGCCACAGCAAATTCAATATGAAATCTCACCTCAGGAAAGTGCTGAAGAATCCAGTACAGACGCATCAGTACCTATAATATATCCAAAAACATGAGTGCAAGATAAATCAAAATTACAATTTGATACACATTCATACTTTACAAAAAACCATTTGGGTATTAATAACAGTACACGTCTGCCATATATGAGTTAACTGTAAACCGAGTGCATTGCATTTTACTACAACTTTCACGGCAGTACTATTTCTATCTATTTCTTATGCTGTTGTGCTTGTGTTGTGTGTTTGCAGTCAAATAAATTACTAACCTGAAAATGTGGTATACAGTTATTAATGCATTATATACCTTCATTTAAGGATGCAACATTTTGATGATGAGTAGTTTTAAACCTAATTACGGACTCTGAAATCGTGCTGTGAATTTGAATCTTTACTGCATAATATGTGGCGTTTGTCGCAATGGCTACATTAGGCAAAATAGATGTGTTCAACCCAGCACTTGAAACTTGGTCACAATATACAGAAAGATTTTGCCATTAAATTGATACAATTGGTATAAAAGATGAAAATAGAAAGAAATCTGTATTTCTGACTCCAATTACAGGGTTCATACAGATCCAGCCGAGAAAAAAAATCATGGACTATTCAGGGACTTTTCAAGGTAAAATACCAAATTTTCAAGGATTCAAATTCGAAGTAAAATTAATTATGTACTGGACAAAATTGTACAATTTCTATAAAAATTTAATTACATTCATTCTATATTTCATAACATAATTTCAAACTTTATATCTAATTAGTAAGCCCTGCAGGCAGTCTGTGTACAAGTAATTTAAAAAACATATTCTACTCTATACTCTATAATTATTACAGTAGAGGGCATTCTCTACTATAATAAAGAACAACAGTCAATCACTGTCTGCGTAGCCACAATATAAAAAGGAGTACAGTATGTGACCTCTTATCCGGCGTCACAATTATCAGAACGCTCCCAAAACCGGTATTCACCGAAATAATGCCAAATTCTGCACCGACAAGTAATTATTTGCCAAGAATTGTGCCAAATAGCAGTTTTTTGTTTAAAAACTCACCAAATGCTTTTTTGCCTTAATTAGCAATATCAATATTATAAAATCTACATTTTTCTAGCTTCAACTGTTTGAAATCCTGACATAAAATTCTTATATTGATTTAATATTCTTAATTACAATTATATTTTCAATAATTCAACTCTATCTCAATGTACTCATATTATTGATTTAGGTGTCACTTTCGATGATACTTTTAACTTTCAGAGACATATCAATAATATTATTAAAAGAGCCTACCATAGACTTGGTTTCACCTTAAGACGATCTCATGTTTTTGCCAGTTCTGATACGATTATTTGTATTTATAATACCCTTGTTAAACCAATTTTGGAATATTGTTCAATGATTTGGGACCCTGTTTACAATCTGCATTCTCAACAGATAGAAATCGTGCAAAATAAACTATTACATACTACTGATTACAGATTGGCTGACTATTATCCTTTTGATATGCATACGAGGGAACTCAGACAGAAATATAGCTTAATGTCTCTTAAAAAAAGAAGAAACTGGTCCTCTCTCTTGTTTTATTATAAGGTTTTAAATCATACTATTGATTGTCCTATTTTACTTTCTTGCCTGGATTTTCATATACCTGTCAATAATACTAGAAAAAAAACTATTTCAGAATACTACTGTTAAGCACAACTATATTAAATGCTATTCTATCTATAAATTTGTTGACCTATATAATACCTATTGTGCTGATATTGATATAAACTTGACTCCTGCCTGTTTCAATGCACTTGACATGTTTACTACTTAGTATTCTTGTATCTTATGTTCTGTACTTTTTAATTTTTTGTGCGGCTACTGTAACTGGATTTATTTCATCTGTAGTTCTTGTAAATTGAATAAAATAAATAAAATAAATAAATAAAATAAATAAACAAAGATATCGCTGAATCCGTATTGATTACACCAGAAATGTTGCTAAAAATAGTTCCGGCTAGGAGAAAAACAACAATTATCATAGAGGTAAAAGCGAACTCATTAACTTCATGGTGGATATATTTGCTCCATGTCAGATAAACATACTTTCAACGAGTGACAAACATTTCGTTTGTGAAACGAAATAAAGAGCTTCTATTTTTAGCAAAACCATATATTTTTTTCTTTAAATCTTTAAATGGGTGCATTTGTTTGATGCCTCGATCATGTCATAGTGGTAAAGTGATGTCATGACATTTTTCACTTCAAAGTGACTGCGACACAAGCAAATGCGGCTGGAAATTTTAATTTCATTCTTTTTCGCGGTCAATGTTCTCAGATCTACGAAAATTTCCTTTGAACTAAGAAAAACCATGGATAAGGGGATATTCATGGTTTGAAATTCAGAGATTTTTAGGGATTTATGGAAAAAGCTACGGAATCTAAAGAAATTTGCAGAGATGTTCAAATTTTTTCTTGTATACTAGTAAGTTACAATTTTCAATTTTTGGTTTTTATTTTCACATATTTTTGAAATTCGTAACATAAAAATTAACTTTTTGGCATTACCAATTAACCGTTTCGCTAACTGTATGTGCTGATTATGAATAAACTGCAACCATGTTAAAACAGTTTGTTTTGATTTTTTTCATGAAGGTCTGCTATGATAATGCCGAAGGGGTGACACAGATACACTTAGAGGTGACTATAGGTAGGGGTGGTATAGGGGTATGGGTTTATAGGGGTGACTTAGTACAATTTACTTTATCACTGCATGCAATTTAGGCATACGGGACATTTAAAAATATCATGTTTCTACATTGGGTATTCATATGAGCAGGTTATCAGTGAGTGAAAATCAAGCTTTGCCAGCAGGATCTATAGTTTTGAAGAATCATAAAGTCCTTATAAAAAAAAAATATGTTATTTTGAATATCCCAGTGGATGCTGCTCCCTGTAGTGAGTGGACATGCCACACAACCATGAACCTTAGATGAACACAAAAAACTAATTACCATAGCTGACGAAAACTTCAAACTGCTATACACTTGGAACTTTGTTTGCCGGGTCAATATATATAACAGGAAAGCGCCATATTTAAGCACCTGAAAGGGAAATGAAAACTTTATTAGTAAATGAGTGATTTCAGATGCAGATCTTTCATTTTTTATAAAAATTATAAATGAGATGAGAACACGCTACATGGAACCATTCAACTGGCTTCCAACAAAACATTTAATATCTTTGTGATTGAGCAGCACAAGGTGGAACATGACTTTATATTTTACAGTATCAAACATTTTGTGTTTATACTGTAAACACAAAATGTGTTTACAGTATAAACACAACTTTTTACTCATTTAATTTTGTGTTTTACAGTATTAAACTTTTTTTTATTTCAGGTTGCATCATTTACCAAAGAAAAACTGCAACCATGGAGAAAATACACTAGGAAAAAAAAAACAGAAACACTGTATCCAAATACAGTACTAGATGCCATTCCAGTATACTTTCATTATGCAACTCATATAAGATTTTTCTGAATTATGGATAACTCATAAATACGGATCCGTACCTCATATTTTCCTTAGAAATGAACACACAGTAATGTAGAGAAAGAAAGAAAATTTAATTTCAGCATAAGCAGAGCATTTGGCTAAAAGAAATTATACTCTTCTGGAATGAACACTATTTACTTGCAACTGTTTGAGAAAGTATCTTTGTTTGTTTACTTAACATGTTGACTGAAACAGAAAGGGGGGGGATAGCCCAGTGGTTAAAGTAAAGGAATTGCACTTAGAGGACCCAAGTGCAATCTGCAGTTCTGCTCAAACTATTCTCGTGTTTACCCAGAGTATGGCCACGTTAAATCTGTGGGTTTGAAAGTCCTTCCAAATGACTTTTCATTCAACACAACTGTACATTAAAATACTACACTAAAAAGAAATTGAAGCAGAACCTCTGAAGGCATCTAAGGGAAAGTCATGGAGCATCCTCAGCAAGAATATTTCAGTCATTCCAGGGGCTCCTCGACAAGAAGTAGTTGCTAGGTTCAGACTTCTGACTGGTCATGATTGTCTCTCTCTCTCTCTCTCAGGGCTCAACTCCATCAAATTGGACTTGTCCTAGGACAGCCTATGTCATTTGGAAAACATTTGGACGAGTGCACTGCACTACTGACTTTTAATTCAATCATTGAGAAATACTGGAGAGCTCGCTGTTTAATGGCTTAGTGGCCAAATGACCGGCATTTGTAAACAAACAAATAAGTCCTAATTGGTAGGTAACAAAAATAATTGGTGGTAGGGCAAGGAGGATATGGTCCATTTGGTTGGTTAGACAGCTTGGGTTGAAAGAAAAGAAAAGACTGCCACAGGGGTTTGTCAATGACCCAGAATGCCCTAGTCTTTCAATAGGCAAATATGAAATTATGATTTTTCAGTACTTTTCATGACAAAATGAGTCATTCCAAAAAAAAAAAAAAAAAAAAAAAAAAAAAAAAAAAGACTCTTTAAAGTAAAATACCAAATTTTTTCAAGGATTCAAAATTGAAGTAAAAGTAATTATGTATTGTAAAAGATTGCATCATTTTCTATTCAAGATTTAAAGATGTAATTATATTCATTCAATATTTCATAATATAATTTCAAACATTATATCTAATTATTAAAAATTCAAAATTATATAATATTTATTATATCATCACTTGTCGAAATTTTATTCATTGGACTTCAAATTCGATGTTTTTAACAATAAAGGACTATGCAATCTATCCTATAATTATATTCCTTTATTTTCCACAGAACTATTAAGATTTTTTATACTTTTCTGCACACTTATTTTGTACAGGCATATGAATTTTCAGAAAAACTGGAAATGACATCTCTAGAATCTGAAGTGGAAATCCATAGTGAACCTACTAAACCAGGGGTGTTCAACCTTTTGGAAGTCGTGGGCTAATTTTGAAATATGAAATATGTGGCGGGCCAAACAGTAGACAAGCCTATAGAAAGAAGACAATGACGGATTTAAGGGGGGGGGGGGGGGGGCACGTGCTCCCTAGAAATAGTTAAAAGTATATTGAAATGAACATACAAGTTCCTTATACTTATAGATACACACCTTATACACAATTTTCACATTATGTATTTATTAACTTTATTTTCTGTAAGTCTAGTAGTCGTTCAATAGGAAAACACCAACTACACTCAACTACTACAACTACATTCAAAAGCAAATTGCATTACAAAAGGGGGAAATGCCAATGAAAAATCACTTGCAGAGCTTAACTTAATGAGAAAACTGGCTCTACTTATTTTTTACCAATGATTCAGTGTCTGGAGTATAATCAGTCATTTCTGAGGTAGCTAATCGGAGGCAGTGTTCCAAATGGCAATCAGTAATTTTCGCTCTTATCTGTGATTTAGTATACTTCATTCACAAGAATAACTAAGTGCTCCCAAACGAGCAGATTCTTGCAGCATTAATTCTTAAATTCGTGAACTTTTCTTTCGCTACATACTTCTTATGAAATTCCAGAAGGGGTACTCCGTCAAATTTGCTTCTCAGAGCTGAGTCGCATTGAAGGTCAATCATTTCCATTTGGAGGTCTTCTGGAATCTCCGTCACATTTACAGTGAAAGGGTTAGTCACCACATTGAAGGGTCTCTCTTTTTTTTTTTCGTATACGTTGGCAGGCCACATAAAAGAGCCCAACGGGCCATAAGTGGCCCGTGAGCCATGGATTGAGCACCCCTGCCCTAAACCCTCTGAAATTTGATGCTGAATCTATAACAGACATAATTTAAGGTGTATCTATAGCTAATTCTGAGAAATAAGTGTTTCAGAAATCCTTAATAGCATCACAAGAAAAAATTTCTAGTGGGAGGGGGTTTGGCAACCAAATACTTTGTTTTCTATTTCTCCATATATTGTTTCTTCAAAATTTAATGGATTCGGGGTGGGGGGCATGACCTCCGAATTCCCCTCCTTGGCGAAGCCACTGAATCTCTTCAAATGTATGTTTAAATTATCCAGTAGAAAGAAAGCAATGGTGTTTAAGTGCAATTTTGTTGTGCTCTATTAAAGTAAACAATATTTAAACAATAATAGGGGAGATGGAATTTTATATCCTATCACTAGTTGGATGTGCACTTTTGCATTACTACATCTGAGTTAGGGATGACTATAAGACATTAAATAAGGAACAATAGATCATTAATTAGAAAAATCTAGACAATAAGCAAGTATTGTAAGAAAACATACTTGATATTTGTTAAACTTTTAGCATTTAAAGCAGAGAGTCAGCCATTTTTCTTTAGCTACGGTATTCGGTTTCAACTTCATCATTGTCGAAGGACTTTTGGCGTCCATGCCAATATGCACCCCACCCCCACCCCATTTGTTTTTCAGAATCAGAAATTTAATTTTAATGATAAAGCAGGGTTTATCAACGAAAGTCCACAACCACCATATCATAAAAACAATTACGCAAAACACCGTTGGAAGTTTCCAGTTTTTATTAAATTTAGACCAATACCCCTCCATAAATAAAGTGAAGTAAAGCATAAAAATAAATCATAATAATAAATAATAAATAAATCGTGCCAGTTTAAAATATGCTATCGAGTATTATCTAAATAGGTATAAATATGTTAACAGTCAAAGACGTTTTTATATTGTTTAAAAAATTTTTTAGAATTGTTGCTATTTTTAAACACATTAATTCTTGTGAAATTGTTACAGAAATACTCAAAATGGAAACGTATTGCATGCAAAATTTGATTAATGACACTTTTCATTCTAATCAAAATAAGAAGTATTATATTTTATGTAAAATATTACATTTAAAATGCGCGTTTTAAAAGTATAAAATTTTTCGAGACTCTCGGATAAAATCCGAGTTTGACAGTCGATAGTTTAAAAAAAAGATGCATAGAAATGTGCCATTATAGCGATAAATAGCAAGAGAAAGTAACTCCGCTTCTCGCCAAGCACAGCCATCGCTCCCACAGGAGCTTCAATGGCCGCTCTTGCACCAGCCTGTATATATAGGAGCCTTAATCTAAACCAAATCTTGGGAAATATTTGTTTCAGGGAAAATTTTTGAACTAGAAATGGATATTCTTAGTGAATCACCTAACCCAGTGTGACACCCAACTGCAAAATTTGGTTCTGAATTCATATCAGTTATCCAATCTATTTCAAATTTCAATTTAGAAGTTTTTAAATTTCTAACGCATATGCCCAGTTTTCTACTGCTTACAGTTTCGCAACCTCCGTTCATGCATTTATCCAGTTACCCTTATACTAAAATGTGATAACGATACGGTACTGCTCTTAAAATTAATTTTTGCAAGTAGACCTAGTAAAGAAACCCGTGTTCTTCAAACTTTTCTAGGCAGAACCCCTTTGTGAAATTCAATTTAATGGTGGAACCCCAAAGAAAGAAAAAGTCTAGGGTAATATTCCTTAATTTATTTATTCACTTTGTACCCCAGGGTGAGTACACTTTCTTTAAAAAAATTTTCAAAGTCTTTTCAAGGACTTTTAAGTACCATGCAATTATTTTTCAAGGACATAATTTCTTTCATATTATGAAGTTGTATGCATTTCTGAGAGGAAAAATCATAGCAAACTAACATTACTGTTTAATGTTGAAGCCATTGAGGAAATTTTTCGGAAAAAGTAATGCTGTTTAGGAAAATCTCAGCGACAGTGTAACTACTAGGGAAATTTCCAGAGAAAGCAGAACTTCTCAGAAAAAACACAATGCTGTGAATCTGCAAAACACTTTCAACCCTGCCCTTTTTAAGAAGCACTTTCAAGTACTTAACCAAGAAAATGAGAATTTTCAAGTACTTTCAAGGCATTGAAAAGGTTAATCTAAAATTCAAGTACTTTCACGATTTACAAGCACTCGTATGCACCCTGGTACCCCCAAAGATTTTAGTCATCTCTGTTGCACAATATACTAAACAGCATTATTTTAACAATAAAATTAGGGCTCTTTAAGATAAAATTATACTTTCAAAATTTTATGCAGTTTTTTAATTTAAAAATTATTTTACTGTTTTCCATTGAACCACTTGGTTCAAATTCAACATTTGCTATGATTTCATTATCTGTAATCACTTGTTTACTAGTGGATTTTTCTTTATCAAACCAATCTTTATTAGCATCTTGGCTTTGAAAACTGGATATATTTGAATTTACTTTCTTTGTATAGGAAAGCAATTCTGAAGATTTTTTCTTTGTTTCAGTCATTCTAAAACCTTCAAAGTCATTGGTCTCATATTCATCGCTATCAAAAAATAATGAAGAAGCCATAAATTGCGCCATCCATTTTTAAAGTCTCTTTCGTAACAGAATTCCATGCTTCAGTGAGCATATCTACCGCGTCTTTTAGATCAAACTTTTTTTGAAAAATTTTAGGGGAATCAAAAGATGAATCAGCATTTAAAAGTTGTCTGAGGAAATTTGTTTTATACTGACATTTCCAGCTGTTTATTATTCCTTGATCCATTGGTTGAATTAGGTTGTATTTGGAGGTAAAAAGAGGCATTGTATATTTTTAAATTTAAAATCTTGACATCTGGATGAGCACGGCAATTATCCATCAGTAATACAATTTTGCAATCATCTGGTAAAGCTATTCCTCTACAATGCCCTGTCACTTATTTTACAAAATTATTTTTGAACCAATCGATTGTAACTTCTCTGGTCATCCAGACCGTTTTATAAGAGGTATAAATTACAGATAAAGAAGTAACGTGTTTGAAAGCTCGAGGATGGGCACTTCTACCTACTACAAGAGGTGTACATTTATGAGTTCCAGCTGCATTACTGCAGAGCATAACTGTGACTCTCTCTTTTGATTCTTTTATATCATCTGGTGAATTTTCATCACATGTTTCTAGTGTCTTTCGTGGAGAGTTTCTTGTGTCTTTCGTGGAGAGTTTCTAGTGTCTTTCGCCAAAAGAGTGCAGTTTCATCTAAATTATAAATCTGCTCTGAAGACAAATTTTCTTCTAAAACCATCTTACAGAATTCATCAATAAATTCTTCCGCAGCATCTACAGAAATTTTCTCCCTACAAGTTTTTAAATATCGTATTCCATGTCTTTTTTTAAATTGTCTTAACCATCCAACAGAAAAGTCACACTTCTCTTTAATTTTTAAGTTCTTGTGGATTTGTTTAGCTTTTTCATGTAAAAGCAATTCTGTGATTGGCATTTCTTCACTATGTCTTTGCTGAAACCATTCATAAATCATAGCATTGAAACTAGCACAGTGAGCTGCATATAGAGTCTTCCAGTTTTCAATTCCTTTATTAGTATCACTTTTAGTGTAAAATTTCAAAATTTTTTCATTATTTTTCTTTATCACATATATTGTTCTAATACCAATTCCGTAAGCATTAGCTATATGACATGGAGTTGTTCCATTATCCAGTTTTTGTAAGATCTCAACCTTTTCAAAATTGTTAAAACAACATGCTTTCTTTTGGGATTTTCAGTTTCAATATCATCAGCATTTCTTTTTTTACTCATCATTACATAAATTAATCAGTATAGCAGAGAAATTGTAATCATATAAGCACAGAAGTAAATCAGTATAACATAACATACAATAGAGCTTTTTCACCTGACGTCACATCGCCAAGCTACCACCTAGCAACCGCTGCTGGTAGTCATATATTGCATTTGAGTCAATTACAGATATACTGGCGTGTATAGTGTTACAAAATTTTATATTTGTCATTATGCCTACCGCTTGTGGTGTTTTCAAATGCGGAAATCGTTCTGATCGAGACAGCAAATCTTTTTTTAGACTCCCTGCTGTATTAATTAGAGGAAATGAGTCAAAAAGAAGTCTTAGTGAAGAGCGCCGGGATACGTTTTGGTGTGAATTTTTTTTTAAAAAGTCGTTTTATTAAAACTATATCCAGCCGATATCATATATAATCATAATTTCTTTAAGATAAAGTAATTGAATTTGATAATGGCGATTTATGCGGTAATTAATTGTATCATTTTTTTCATTCCCTCGAATAATTGAAAATAAAGGGAATAAAATCAAGGACTTGTCTGTTAAAAGAAGCAAAGAATGGCCTTTAAGAATCAACAGAGAAGATTGGAATACTAAAAATTTGAAGCACAGGAAAGTTTGCAGTGAACTTCCCCCCCCCCCCCCCCCACACACACTTTTCAAGACTTTTTAATGTTATGCGTATTTTTCATTTAAAATAACCCTGGCATAAGCAAATGTTAAACAGTTGCCCCCCCCCCCCCCCCCACACACACACACACTTTTCAAGACTTTTTAATGTTATGCGTAATTTTCATTTAAAATAACCCTGGCATAAGCAAATGTTAAACAGTCCCCCCCCCCCACACACACACACACACTTTTTGGAGTCAGGATAAGCCACTGGTGAGCATTTCATTCATGGTGAGTACATTATATGGCACAGTATGCTTTTCAATTTAAGTTTAATAAATCTTAAAAAAAAGCGTAAACTTTTCTAGTTTTATAATTTTATTATACAATCATTGATTTATTATAAATGTTATATTTTTACAATAAATGTATAAAATATGAAAAAATACAATATCAATCTAAAAATCATCAAAATAAATAAAAACTAGCATGTACTCTTAGCTTTCCAATTACGAGACATAATCCTGTGATCTTGACTGTGTATACATCTTTCACCCAGCCACAAGCAAACTGATTAAAAGCTTCCAGACTTTTAAATGCCTTAAATTTGTCGGACGTATATGCACTTTTCCCGAAAACTAAGTAGTTCACCATATCGAAATAACTAAGTTTTGGAAAATCTGATGCACATGTTGTAAATTCACTTTTACACATTGAATAAGGATCTTTGTTTCCTATTGATGCAATTTTTAGTAAATATCGAGCTTTAGCTCGATCATCCATATCCTGAAAATATTTAGATGACATAATTATTACTTAAAGTTTAAATTAATATTTTTGAAGCAACGTACAACGTATATAGCAATGGCCTATCTATGAGTTGTTTGACTACCAGCAAGCGTTGCTAAGGCTCGTTACTAAGAGAGTGCCACGTGGTTGAAACAGCTCTATTGTTAACACTGATAAACATGCTTGTGTCAACACAAGCACATACTTGTGTTGACAGATGTATAAAATGTTTTTTCCCCAAGTAATAAATAAAATTAACAAAATAAAAATAAGTTTCAATTATCTGGTGATAAAAGCATTTACAATTTACAATTTTTGAGCATTTATTTACTGCATATTTTTTAAAGCTTAACTGTAAAGTTAACTGTTTATACTACTTAAAAAAATTAACTGCAAATTTTACTGTTTACATTCAGAAATGTTGTGCAGATTTTAGGGTTGCCGATATGAGGTCTCTACTGTACCTTGAAAATGGTCCTCTAATTTTGAAGGCATGTACGAATACTGGATTAAAGACCTCTTCTGATATTGACTTCCTTGAAATATCGAACAGCAACCCAACTTAACAATTTATCATGAGAATGAAGACTTTCGTATTTTCTACCAGTCTTGAATAAATAAAAAAATCTGACTTTTTCAGTACAAAATTCTCCTTTTTTAGGGGTTTTTAATCTATTTCATTATTAGTTAGAAATTTCTTAAAGTTCTGTAGGTGGTATTGCTGATATTTGCATTTATACACAATCATAAGTATATTTTGTTTTAATGTAAACATATTTTAAATTTTTGCAATCTGTTTTCATCTGACAATATTTTTATATTTATTTTGCCTTTTATGTAGGAACATAATTTTTCAAGCATATTACTAATGAAATAAATCTATATTTTCTAAATACTGCTAATAAAATGTTATTATTGGTTCTCTAATTTTGAAAGCATGTACGAATCCTTGATTAAAGTTCTTTACTGATATTGACTTCCTTAAAATATCAAACAGCAGTAGCCAACTTAACAATTTATCATGAGAATCAAGACTTTTGTATTTTCTACCAGTTTCGAATAAATAAAAAAAATCTGATTTTCAGTATAAAATTCTTCCATTTTAGGAGTTTTTAATCTATTTCATTATTAGTTAGAAATTTCTGAAAGGTCTGTCAGTGGTAATGCTGATATTTACATTTATACACAATCATAAGTATATTTCGCTTTAATGTAAACATATTTTAAATTTTTGCAATCTGTTTTCATATGATAATATTTTTATATTCATTTTGCCGCTTCTGTAGGAACATAGTTTTTCAAGCATATTACTAATGAAATAAATCTATATTTTCACTGTGAAAGAAGTGAATTCATTGCATTATGCAGGGAAAATCATGGGCTGCCCACATCAGACACCCCCTCCCCCCTCTGGTCATCCATCAAGTTGCTCTACGTCCTAGGATGAGTCGGGTGGCCTGGGCTTTCAACCCCCTCCCCCCTAGACAGTAGAATTTGAGTGAGTTTGTTGTGTTTACAATTAGAATGGTCAGCAAAATTCCTGGTTATAAAAATGGAGAAAAAGGAGAGATGAACATTTTGTGCATAAAAGGTACTGACTTGCAGAAGGAAAGATGAATTCCACCTATCGCAAATGTCTTTGGCACGTGTATCCTTCCATGAAATGAAATTATGAAAGGGTTCACCAGTTTCCCTAGAATCAAAAAAGGTACTTTAAAATAATTCGACAACCAAAAAATAGGTTTAAAGGTCTTTTATTACAACCTCCTTCTTACAACATACAAAAATTACATGGTCATAGTGCTTTCTGGCACTATTATGCCCTTCATCAAAGGCGAAGTGAAAATAAGTAGCGAATATGTGCTTAAGTATAGGCCATAACCGCCAGGCAAAATTTACATATTAATACCATGAATATTTAATATGAAAATAGATAGCAATGTTTGATGCTTTTTCTCTTCATTATTAATAATATTGTTTATTCTACATTTAGAAATGTGAATTCCATCTTTTTCATAACGTTTTTTAATTACAGAATTCTATTTCTCTTCGAAAAGAGCAAAATTTATATATTTCTCTTCGAAATGTATTAATTTTGCAAATTTGAAATTTTCTCTTCGAAAGAGCAATATGTATATTAGTATTTGCCTTCGAAAAGAGCAAAAATGTATTCTTCAATCCAAAGTTTGTTTATATGCACCATTTTTAAGATAAACAATATTAGATGTATGTACTATAAATAAAAAACACTGTGAAATTAACAATCTACAAGATCATGTAGAAGAAAAGTTCTTTTTTCAATTATTCTTCCCATTGTTCAATTATTCTTCCAACTTAGCAGCTCAGGAAGGGCTGTAAAATGTGTGGCAACATCGAACTTTATGCAAATATCTACAGGGTTTGCATGCATCAATCTGCACTACTTTGATCTTAAAGGCTCAATGACTGAGATGAGCTATTCACTTCTACTCTTCCTTTTTGTGCCATGCTGTCTCCTTGCCAAACATCATAACTCGCTCGGTATCAAGTTTATGTAGTTTTGTTTTTATTATTTGGGACTCATGATATGCAAAGCTGCTGCACTATGCCATTGATGTGTACATCTGATACAATTTTGAAAGCTTTGGAATTTCTAAATAAAAATGTTAAAACCTATTATTGAGTTTAGTAAGTTATTTTGTTTCCTTTGCAGAACAAGTGTAGAGTAATTATGTGGCTTAATTAAACCAAATCCTGAATACAACTGGTAGTAAATCCTAACCAGTAGGCCAACAGCGCCTCAAAAGTAAGCTTAGGATAAATAATTACCTCTTTAAAGGACATCGCAATACCCTTTAAAGAGGTGACCACAGAAATGATTTTCTAATACTACAATCTGCCACCACCACATACTGAAACTGAGAAATGCAGGAAAAGGGAAGAAAAGTTTAAACAGCCATTACATGGTTTAAAACAAGGAATATAAATATATTTCTTGAAAATTCAAAATACAAAAAAGTCTGATTCAGCAACAAAAACTTGAAGTGTCGGGGTGGACACAAGAAATTCATTTTGAAATTCTCTGATATTTTCCCAGATAATTCCCTAAAACGTTCCCCCTTGAATGCATTTGTTTATCGAGGTCCTGTTAATGAAAACTCTCACTCCAGCCACTTGTTCAGAAGTATATTTAAAAGAGATGAGTGATGGGACTTGTAATGCAAAATTAAAAATGTGACATCATGGAATGAACAAGCATTGTTCATTCAGCTAAAAGAAAACTATAAAGTTGAGGGGGGGGGGGGGGTAAATCACAGAAATTCGCAGTTTTCTCCAGCTTTCAACGGAATTCTCTGAAATTTCCCCGATGTTTCCAGGAGCATAACATTCCCTGGTAATTCCAGGTTTTCCTGGTCTGTGGTCACTGTGAGTGTACAATGTAGAAAATCATGTAATAAAAAAAATGTATTATTTATAAAAGAAAATTATCAAGACCTAAACAAAATGATGCATGGAATAGAAGAGGTGTAAATTCCAGGGTTTTACCGTACTTTCAGATCTCCTCTGTAAAAATACAAAAGGCTCACCTGTCCCACGTCAGAAATGTTCCTCTCTGGGTTGAAATCCCGAGGCAGGCCACGTCACTGGCGTGCAGATGGGATGCTACAAGGGATAAAAACAAACAATTCATCATTTCCTAATAATGCTAAAAAATATAGCTTAGATCAAGAATAAACAACAATGAACAATCATGGCATAAAGCATTGATTAGGAAACATTTTACAACTGAAGTGCAAAATGTATTACATTCAGTCGTTGATATTTTTTATTTTATCACAGAACTACGATCATCTATTTTACTTGAAAACATTAAAACTTCATAGAAAAAATTAGCGTTATTCAAATGACGTCATCAAAATATAAATTGTCTGTCTCTCTATGTAAAAGCGGTGAATATTTCATTCATACATTGTTATTCCAAACTCCAGAGTTAAATAATTTTGTATGAAAAAAATTCAGCAATTCTCATACAACTCATCTTACAATCACTTGTCTACATTCTACATCCATTAAAATGAGGCTTTGTTGTTGAAACAATCGGAGTTGGATGATCATTTAAACTCAAAAATAGTGTAATTGCATTGGCACAGAATATAGATGCATAAAAAGCACGCAAAAATAAAGTAGTTTTAGGACGGATGCAACACAAAATATAAATTTAAAAGAGCTTTAATAATCACAATTTTTACTCGGGGAAAAAAGATGGATGCCATATTTTATTTTGAAGGGGGTCACATGATCTCTTCATATTATATGGGTGTAATTATTATTTTAAATTTTATTTAAATTTTATTTAAAAAACTACCTAACATATTTTGAGGAAATTTTTTTTACATATTTTATGGGATAATTTGAATATTTCCTAAAACTTTTGAAGCAATTTGTGAATTTTAAATCTGCTTAAAAAATATTTGAAAAATGAGTCCCATAGGGTTCAATTTATTTCATTTTTTCAACCCGGGTTCAATACAAAACTAATTGGGGGATATTATTAATTTACATTCCCATATGTCCCACAGACAGTCTCAACAACATACTAAAATTTCATTTTGAAAAAGTCATTTTTACGGCAGTGATTGTATGAACGAACAGACAGACAGAATGAACAAAGTCATTAGATCAATAATTAATTCATTACTTCCCAATAATGGTAAATAAATAGTTTAGATCAATAATTAAAAAATACTTTGGGCAAAGGATAAAGAAAACTTAAGCAGTGCATTTAAACACAAATAAAAAAATAATGCTGTATACAACTATTTCGGGGATAAGCTGGATCCCCTTTGTCAATGCAATAGAACAAACAAACCTGAAATAAAAAAAAATGAAATAGGCACAAATAGAAGGAAGATAGAGGGTTCATATACCCAAGACCTGGAATAAGAATCCACTTGAGAGAGCCAATTAGAAAGCAGAATGAAGAACAGTCCGGCCAATCAGAAACGGGAAATAATGGACAAAATTGGCGTGTGCCAAAACACAACAGAAATATCCCGACAAGATGAGTCAAGTCCGAACAATAATAAATAAGACCCAACAAGACAAAAAATGAGTCAAAATGATACATAAAAGTCCCAAAAGTTAATAAATGGAATAAAGGTCAATGGAAAAAATTACAGGACACTCCGCCAGATTGGGGACAAAAATGGAGTATTGGGCAAGTCATTAACTAAATAACTAGAAAATTTCTGGATATGGAAAAAAGACTTGAAAAAAATCAAGATCATATATCATATGACATATATCACTGCACATTTTTGTACAATCTTTGAAGAAAACTCTGAAAGGCAGCCAAAATGATAGCAATGTTGAGCAACTGAAGATTTATTAAATTCCTGTGTTTTTTTTTTTAGCATAGTTTTCATGTTCCTTAATACGAAATTTTAAAGCATGTTTAGTTTGACCTATATAAGAAAGACCACACTGGCAAGAAATACTGCAAATGCCTTTCCAAGGGATTTTTAAGATTAGAAAATGTGAGTTTATCAGAAGGTTTAAACACAATATTAAATTTGAATTCTTTAAAGATTTTAGCAATTTGCTGACTGATTTTTGGAAAAAATGGTAAAACAATAGTGTTGTGAAAATCTTTTTCAGAAGCAAGTTTAGAGGAAGGTTTAGAACATTTTTGAATAGCATGATCAACAATGCCAGGAGAGAAACCACAATCGACAATAACAGCTTTTAAATAATTGATCTCAGAATTGAGCAAATCCATAGTAAGACAAATGTTATAAACCGATGAACAAACATATTTAAAGTAGTAATTTTATGGTTAGGCAGAGGGCAGGAATTTTTATGTTAAGTAAAAAAACACTTTGTGCAAAGGATAATGAAAACTAGAATAGAATTATGCACTTTATATATTTTTTAAATAATTTTTCAAGATTTCGATTTTTGTTTTATTTGACTGCCGTTCTCACTCTTAATTTTTCTTCCTTTAGCCAATTCACACCAAATGAAACATATTAAATTAAATTGATATGAGATGTTTAATAATGGACTTTAGAGTAATGCGAATGTGTCATCAAGTTAGTACAGTCTGTTTGTTCTAAACAAGATTCAGTTTTATCCACATCTCAAATAAAAATAGGTCAAATTTTAAAAAACAAAATGGGTCCTAAATATGTCGATGAATAATACACTAAAAAAATACTAGTAATTAATTTTTTGTTTAATCTATGTCTATTTTTTACTAATCTATATGTCTATTTTTCTTTATGTTGCAAATTCAGCATCCATGCAAAAACTAGCATTTTTACAAATATTTGACTTTGACCTGACTCTTGGTATATATTGCAACACTTCAGAAATTTAAAACATCATCTTAAAAAAATTTGACTTGTTTGAGATAGTTTGAATTACAATAGACAATCAAAAATTAGTTTAAAATATTGTCTATTTTTCAAGTAGCGCCATGCATTTCATTGACTTCTAGGGTCAAAATAGGTCTGAAAGGAAATCCTAATCCTATAGGTCGGAAAGAAAACTGTAGTCACATTGAAAACCATGCTTTTTATAAAGCAGTATATGAAAAAATATTAAAACAAAACAAATGTTGAAACTATCACATTCAACAACTTTACAGGCAATTTGTCGGACAATCACTTTTTTTTATCAGTTTTTACCCTGAGTTAGCAGAAAACTTGTGTATGATAAGGGTAAAACAGTTAAGACAACAGTTAGGACAAATTTTCCTAGGCCGGGCAGAAAAAATTATTTATTTGAAACAATTTTTGAACCAGCCAATCAGTGATGAATAAATAGCAGAGAGATCTACAAGTCAGTTTGATGACATAGTCTGCTGTATTCTTGTTTAGCTGGAAATCTTCAATCTAGACCAAGAATAAAACCCTATTCTGTTAATTTTAGGAGCTAGCAATTAAGTAAAATAGCATTTTTATAAATATTAGGCAAATCAATTGAGATCATACTTTTTCAGTTCTCAAGCTAATAACATATTTTTAATGATATTACTTATCCAAGTTACAAAAATTGCTTTTCTACTTTACTATATTTTAGTGTTCAATATTTTACCTTTGTTTCATTTAATACCATTGGTTTTTTTTTGGTTTTTTTTGCACACTATAGAATTCTATCGATCTACTCTCCCCTGGAAAGCACCCCTTGCCTCCTACTTTATGTTTAAATTTGACATTCTGAAAAATTCTGTGCCCCTACCCACCCCACTCCACATACACATCATGGGAAAACATTTTAATTTCTTTGAATGAAATTAATTTAATAATAAAAACAATATTATTTTACCTTATAATCATGTACATCTAAGGTAATCATAATTTTTTTTTCAACTACTAGTGTTGGGTTGCTTCTAATATTTAATAATTATAGTAATTTTATTTGTTAGTCAAAACGGGTTCAGAAGGATTCTTATTGGAACAACAATATGTAATATTGTTGTTCCAATAAGAATCCTTCTGAAAAATCTTCCAATTGGAACAACAATATGTAATATTGTTGTTCCAATTTATTAATGTCAGTTATCAATTTTCATTTAATTAGGTATTTAATAGTCTTCTGTTCCAAAGGCATTCTATTCCATAGTTATTGTGTTCCAAATGGCGAAAATTCATTCCTTTTAGGTTTCAGCAATTTAAATTCATTTAAATTGGCTAATTTGTAATTCCTTTTAGTTCCTTTCATTTGATATACTAAAGTTGTTATTCTCAGTTAAGAATTCATTAATTTATCATGATTTTTCATTTAAATTTTATTTTCAGCTTTTATATATTTCAAAATCATCCATTTTTAAAATCTTGTGGAATTTCATTATACCAATTCCTTTAACTTCAATTTTTTTTTTCATTTTCATCTGCCTTTAAAATTTGCTGTTCTTTTTTTAAAAAATTTGAGTTTTTGACTGGTTGAGAGTATTATTAAAATCGTCTGCGATTAATTCTTTTACTGTTTATCGATAGTTTTATTTACAATTTGTGGCAATGACCTTGATACTATTTAATGGACGTTTGCCCTTTCCCACCAATTAGTACTAAAAATATAGAATCATTAAGTTTGCACTTCAGAGCAAGCAATCTTCATAGTATGAAACAAATTGTTCTTTTTCATCTTCGCTGCTACAAGTCTTCTAAATTGATGTGTCTCTCTTATTTTTCTATTTAATACAAGCCTGTGATATGTCTTTATCAAGATGAAAACGGCTATGTTTAGTTCACGACCACCGTTCCTTTTCAGTATTTTATTTGAATTCCCTTCCCATGCTCTCTGAAATTGTTTCATCTAGATGCTGTGAGAGCCAAACATTTGTTGTGTCTAGACAGAAGGAATAGAGATGGTGTTAATAAGATTCTTGTCATCTAAATGATTCAAGAAATTCTGTGATATATGCAATGTCTGCGCAGAATGCAGCTGTTTGGAGAAATTGTTTGACTTCGTCATTTCTAGGCATCCTGCTTGTTTGGAAAAGCCTTTTGAGAGTTGGCTGGTGATGTTTTCCTGGTTGAACCTAGCTGGTGGTGTTTTCCTGATGGAAATAATAACGTTTCCTATGCTGTGTCCTGCTCTTCAAGAGCATGTTTTTCTCTCTGAACTCTGGGGACTTTTCCCGGTAGTGCTGTCTTTCGCCGATCTCTATTGCTTATCCTGGACCCTTTGGTGAAATCACTTCAATTCTTCTAATTTGCAATAGTTCTAATTTTACATTATTTAAAGTTTAATAGTATTAGTAAGAATTTGCTCCCTTGACTTATATAATTTAAGTCTCTTGAACCTGGGTTATATTTATTTTATTTGTAACTGGGTTATATTTCATTTGCAATTGGTTTTTTAACTTGTAATTGGGTTATTAGTAATGTTCTAAATTTTCCTTTCTGGCTAAATAATGTTGGTATAAATAAGAGCACCTTGATAGTGGAAATCAACCTTTGCTCTCTAAAGCTAAGTCTTGTGTACTTTGTTGTTTTTTGTATATTCTTGTGTGTGTGCTACCCGCAAATTTTATTTCCCACAACTTCTTCAAATAGTCAAACAACAATCGACAATTGGAATTAAAGTTGTCTAAACTGATCTGTTGTCTGAAAGTTGTTGAATGTGATAAAGGCATTAGATTTGGCATAACCTTTTCTTCACAGAGGATGCAACAAGGGAAGTAAGAAAAATTTAGTAAGAAAAAATTGTATATCAACAGTTGCTACACAAAATCTATCTTGCCTAATTAAGCAATGTTTTTGATTAGCAATTGAAAATTGCATATAATTATGCAAGCAAACAAAAAAATTCCACAAAAAGGGTTTCCCAGTGCTCTAATAACACTATTCCCAAACTATACCTTCATTTCCTTAATAACACATTTGAAAGATAATATCCCTGTGTAAAAAGCAAAATAAAAACAAAAATATTAGTGGATATAAACAGATTGCAAATTTGAAAATATTTAAAAGTAAAATAAAATATACTGGTGATTATATCTAAATGCAAATTTTCGTGATATTGTTAAATGGTATTTAGCAAATTATTAAATAATAAATTAAACACATTAAAAACCTATAAATATATTAAAAATAATTTTTTTTTCCTAAATACATTCAAATTTTCAGCCGAAAATAGATATTTTTATTTAAGTGTAGGATTTTACTTTAAAATATATTCAATGAGAGAATTTCATCAAAACCCTTAAAAAATTAAAAATATGCATATTTCTCCGAGAAAGTGCAGAGTTGAATAGTGAGATTAAGTCTCTAAAGAAGTCAAATCAGAAGGTCTTAAATCGCATTTCATAGTTGCTATAACATTTTTCATCATATCTTCGAAAAATTTACTTTGAGAATCGATTAAAAATTGCACTTATGATATTTGGTAACAAAATTTTACGAGATCAAATTTCCATACAGTAAATGAAGTCATGATACTTTTTTGTTTCGTGGGTGTGTGTATCCTCTCCGAGAACTTGTTTTAATTGTATGCAACAGTGTAGCACATCACAATTGAGTGTGTGACCACATAAGATATTATAATTTTTCTTGGGACCTGAAAAGCTGGATTACATTTTGCCAAAAATCTGATTTCCATAACAAAGGCAAGAAATGAAACAAATTTAAGGAAATTGAAGTGATTGTCAGCTTCGCTCTTCACTACACACTCAGAAAAAATGAATTCTTATTTCCGTAATTCAAAAATCATAGTGAAGAATGGAATGGTGGTACATCACAGCATTTCAGGATGAAGCTGCTAAGGAAATTTTCATGAAAAGCGATGCTGCTTAAGTAATTCTCAAGATAAGTGGAGTCGCTAGGGATATTTTCGGGAAAAGCAGTGCTTTTCAAGGCAAAACCACAAAAAGATGTATCCGCAAAACATTTTTATTCCTGTCACATGCAAAAAAAAATTACCCATTTGGGCAGTACAGAGTATGGATGGCTCCCGCACAGAAATCTCTTCATTGTGAAGTAATTTAAAACAGCTTTATGCAGCTAATTTGTAACTGTGATATAGAGAAATGATCTAAAGTCAGTCTTAAAGGCAAAAGCAATCTTTCTATTGTAATAAGTACTAAGGATTGAAATCTCAGATGTTTTCTTTACAATCCCAAGATTTCAGAATTAAAAAATTCATAAACCCAGGATCATAGAATTCAGAATGTCATTTTACTTCATTTAAAGGAAATTAAGTTTCATTCAAAAATTTGAGTTCTTTAGGATAGTTTGAATTACAGTTAGAACAAATATAGTTGAAACATTTCTATTTATCTATAAATATTACATATATATAAATAATCATAGCATATTAAGATAGTTATGAAAAGCTTTCAGTACAAGAATTTTCAGATATAATGGACATTTCTGTAAAGAGAAATCTCTTTTGGTACTTATTTGCATTTGTAATGTGTACTGACCATGCTGTTTCTGACAGTTTATGTTCAACAAAGTGAAAACTCTGAAGAAAATTAGGCAAAAATAAATATGGATAAAAACAGTAACTTTACAATAAAAAAAATGAAAAATGTAACTGACTTATATTGAACAAATTGCATATAGAAATTATAAATAAAAGCATCATATGTTAATACATGCATTTCGTACATTGTAAGTTTTATTATGAAATAGGTGGATATGTTGTACATTACTATTCCTTAGCATTTGTATGAACAAAAATTCTTGTTTTAAATTCACTGTTTATGACTGGTCAAAATTGTACCCTAAGCTTAAAATGACATCATCAAAATGCCACCAAGTAAAAAATTTGAGACAGCATATGAAACAAGACACATTTCTAAAGTCACTTTAAATTCCTCACTAATTTTAAACAGTTTTTTTGGTACTTGCTTATTATAGTGGCCCTGCAATTACGATTACACCAAGGTCGCAGATACAATTTCACCAAGGGCTGTAGTGATCCTCAACAATTTCATTGGGTCCACCTATTCATCCTATAATATAAACACATGCAGTCCTAAATGTTTGGCGAGATTTTACAACCCCTATTTTAACGATACATCTTGGTCACTTGGTGATCTCGGGGACCGCTTTTTAGTAGAAAGTACCATTTTTTTTAACACTGTAGACTTTTCTTTAAATGGAAATACAACTCTGTTAAAAGACTTTTATATACCTTCGTCATATCCTACAAGGTAAATCTATAATGATTTTAATGAGAAATCAAAACCATAGACATTAAAATTATTAAAAAGAAAATTTTTTAAACACAAAATTATTTTCAGAACTCACAAAGTAGACAGTTCTTTACAATCATTTTAAAGTTTTCCCACAGAGTCTCAGGAACCATTTCCATGTTTCCATCACCTAGATTCAAAAGGTTTATCTGTAAAATGAAGTAATTAATGAGATTAAAATATAAAAAGCACAAATTAAAAATAAAATATATTGTTAAGCCATTAAATCTTTTACAAAAAGCATCATTTTAATTATTACTCATACTTTTTACTTAATCACTGCAGATATTTATAGCCAGAAGGATAAAATACTCAAACGAAATTATATTAATTATCCAATAATTATACCCGAAATTATATTACCCAATAATTAGTATTTTACACAAAAGGCTTCGAATATGTAATAACATAATTGGCCTTTGAAAAATTATAATTAACCAAACTGTGAAAATAAGCTAGTTTAGTCAATCTAATGATTAATATTTAGAGGATGGAGATGGATAGAATAGGATACTTATGGACTCACAGGACTATACTGGAATTCCCTGAATTGTGGAATCGTACTGAATGTGCCAAAATAATTAAACAATTAACATGAATAATAAACCAAAATATAAAGATAATTAAGTTTTGTCAACTTAATGTGTAATAATTACAAGATGGAGACATATGGCAAAAGATACTAGTCAACGCTCAGCAACGTACTCAATACCACTTACATTATGAAATTCCACTATTTATGAGAAAATAATTAAAGAAATAGCCTTAATAGTTAACCAAAATGTGAAAATAAGCTAGTTTAGTCCCATCTAATGACTTATATTTAGAGGATGGAAATAGATGGAAAAGGATACTTGTAGAATCTCTGGACAGCACGAGAATTACCGAATTGAGCAATAGTACTAAATGTGTCACAAAAATTAAAAAATTAACATGAATAATAAACTAAAATATGAAAATATGCAAGTTTTATCAATTCAATGTGCAATAATTACAGGATGAGGAGATGGATGGAAAAAGAAAGAAATCCAGAAAAAAAAAAAAATAGGTATTTTCCATAGATCGTAATTTTGTTCTGAAATCCGTAAGAATTACGGAAAATCTCTCATTGTTGACATCTCTGTAAGGGTAATTAATGCATATAGTGGCATAAGCAAAAACCCAGTGCTTCAATTTCATAATGATGCAGTCTAATCCATCAATTCCTTAACAAGGGATAATAATAATAAATAAATAAATAAATATATATATATAGGGGGTATAATATATATACCCCCTATATATATATATATAAAGGGGTATAATAATAATAAATATTTATATATATATATATATATATTAATAGCCTGACACTTGATTAAATCCTGAAAATATAAATATTGTTTACTCAAATGAATGTCTACAGATTTATTTACTTCAGGAGAAAAGTGAAGCAATAGAAAATAAAAATAAAAGTATTTTGAGGGTTCTCTGTTTATTCTTTAACGAGGTGATAACTTCCATAGATCATCGATTTATAACTTCTCTTCTGAGATCGTCAAAAAAATAGGAAAAAAGTAAAATTCAAAATAAAATAGGAGCTCTGCGGTCCCTGAAAAATGGATGAATGCCCACTATTGGCAATTTTCGAGCTGTGTAAAATTATAAAACATTCCAGTTACCTTCTCCTCAGCTTTTCCGATGACATTAGCATAACGATCATATGCATAACATCGTATGTTTGAAGTTCCAACATCTACACCAAGCACAACAGCTCCTTTGGATTTTCCATTTGATAATTGCATTGTTCATTACAACTGACACAAACTTACTCGTCTGATGATTATTTAATGAAATTAATAACAACTAATAATAATTTAAAACTAAATGACACTACAAAAACATTTAGTACAATCAGGTATGAAATTCGCAGCCATTACTGTGATTATCACCGAAAGTTGAAGAAGATATTTAAGATAATATCCAGATCAAAATTATCTCTGTCTTATAGTACTTCATAATATTTACATGATAACTTTATCTTAAAACTGTATTCAAACTTCAAGATCCACATACGATGACACACATAACATATACTTGACAGTGAACGATTCTTCCAATAATTCCAATTCCCCCAAGGTTCTTATACACAAGGTTGGGCTATTGCACCTTTGGCCAATCATAAGACGAAAGGTGTGCAACGTC
The DNA here is from genome assembly GCA_951213105.1 of Amaurobius ferox. Lineage (NCBI taxonomy): Eukaryota > Metazoa > Arthropoda > Arachnida > Araneae > Amaurobiidae > Amaurobius > Amaurobius ferox. The sequence goes on along the minus strand of OX578147.1, from coordinate 142,402,532 downwards.
ATCCAGAGTAAATGACTCCACAGTGACAAAAAGCGGTTCCATAATAATAACTCAATAGGGTGACATTCTTTAGGGAAGGATTTTTCATTTTATTTCAGAATGAAAAGAATTTTTAAGTTTCTAAGCATTTAAAACAAATTTCGCTGACTTAGAAATATCGTTAAATTATAAAAGAAAGCTTTTATTTACAGATATGGGGGAATCAAAACGTTGTTCTGTAATGCAATAAGATGATTTTTCGGGGAAGTTTGTTCACATTATTTCGGAATAAAAGAATTAAGTTTTCAAACATTTACCGATCAATTCTGAAAGAAAACTTTTATTTACAGATATAAGGGAGCACAATATCACTTTGACGAAATACATTCCAGAAGATAAATAAGGGAAACAGGACCGTAGCCAGGTAAAGGGCATAGTTGTGATCATGGGTACACATAGAAGATAGGATGCCCAATCCTGGACATTCAAGGTCACAAAGGCAAGTATCAAGCTAGTTGATATTGTACGTCTGCTCTCGCCCCGCTGGAAAAAGTTCTATGAACGCCCATCCCCCTTGAAGGTATACTCAATACCCCTGATAAAAATATTCAATGTAGTTGTGACATTAAATTTCATCCAGCATGTCGTCCAAATTTTATATGAAAAATTATTTTTATAAATTACTTTGTTTTGTATAGTACAGAAATAAGATTAAGGGTGAGCGTCAGTAAATCTTCTGCCCTATCCGCGCTTTGTTAACTTTCGAGGCACACATTTTTCGTCGAAATTCTGCTCAAACAGTTGCGAAATATTTTCTGATAGATAAAATGCAATGCTTAGATTATATTAAAACTAAATTTATTACCCAATAAAACATAGAATATATTTTTATATAGAATATATTTATTATAATGAATATATTGAATGAATTATTATATAGAATATATTTATTATAATGAACATTTTTAAATGCCTATTCCTTCTAATACGCTATTAAATACAACAACAGATCATATGTAATAATGCCACAATCACCGAAACGTAATTGAATTTGGACTTGAACTTGAAGACAAAACTGCAGTCCTCATTGATGTACATTCAAATTCCCTTATCAAATTTATAGAATGAGAAATTACCTTTCCGTGATTGTGGCATTAGTATATATGATCTGTTGTTGTATTTAATACTGTATTAGAAGGAATGGATATTTAAAAATGTTCATTAAAAAAAAATAATAATCGATATGAATTAAATTACGACAACAGATGGCAGCACCAAAAATATTTTGGATTAAAATAAGAAATATATTCTATGTTTTATTGGGTAATAAATTTAGTTTTAATATAATCTAAGCATTGCATTTTATCTATCAGAAAATATTTCGCAACTGTTTGAGCAGAATTTCGGCGAAAAATGAGCAGGGCCCTCGCTAAGACTTATCATTAGGGGGGGGAGGAGAGCCGATAAAATTGCCAAGTCAAGTAATGACTTTTACCAGCTTAAGTAAAGTCTAGGGAGGTTTTTTTGCACCGATAACACATTTTATATCGATATTTGATTCTCATCGATATATCGATATGATTAATGTATCCATAATGTCTCTCAATACTCAAATATCTTAAATTTTTTTGCATAATACTATGTCGAAAGCCCAGACCACTCGGCTCGTCCAGGGACTTAGAGCAGCAAAATGAGTGGCCGGGCATAATACTATGTCAGAAAATTTCCAAAAGAGAAAAAATTTTGTCCTGCCTACGGAGCTTCTTGAATACGCTCTTGCGAACAGACAATACCGATAGGAAGAAAGCTGCTGGTTTAATTTGCAGGGGTTTAAATTTGTGTGCAGGGGTTTAAATTTGTGGACTGGTCGATATTGGCGATTGAACAAATTTTTTTGGAAGATAGCGAAATATTTTTTAAAAACAAAGATGTTGAAAATATTGTTGCTGAAGAGAGATCAGGTTTCAGTGATCCTTTAGTCAGCCATGATCCTGGTCTTAGACCCTCAGATTTGATAGATAATCAGAAAAACTATTTGATCAAATTAGGGCCTCATCAACTAATGTAGGCATTCTTTCCAAGTGATGGTAAAGACAGATTGAATCCCCATTGGTATAAAGAATTTCAGTACTTAGAATACAGTACAATTAAAGATTGTGCATACTGCTTTGTGTACTTTCTGTTTCCCCATGAAGTAGGCCAAGAGAAGAGTAAAGATGCATGGTCGAAGATTGGAGTAAGAAATTGGGAGAAAATGAGGAGTGCCGGAAAGCAAAAGCTAGGAAAGTTACAAACTCACTTTTAATCTATTGCACACAGATCAGCACTTCACAATTATTGTGACTTTTTAATAAAGGAGCGGCACATTGATGTGCTTCTTGATCAAACTAAGAGATTAGCTCTGGTAGAAAATGAAAGAGTACAGTTTCAGAACAGAGAAGTAGTGAGAAACTTGCTCGACACATGCAGGACCTTAGGACGTCAAGGGATAGCATTTCAAGGATCAGGACCCGATGGTAATTTTGTACAAATAATATCGCTGATCTCAAGATATAGCCACATCTTGAAAACGTGGTTTGATGAAAGGGAATTACGGCCGTACCACGTGAGTTACATGAGTCCCGAATCAAAAATGAGCTTATATCTCTTATTGCTGAAGAAATAGAAAGAAACGTTGTTAAGAAGATTAAGAGCTGTGATTTTTTCTCAGTGATGGCTGATATCACACCTGACAGTTCACAAAATGATATGCTTTCTATTGTTGTCCGTACTGTCGATGAAAACTGCAAACCAAGAGAACGCTTGTAGATGCTTCTGAATATGCTGAAAAAACAGGTATTGGAATGGCAAAGTAAATTTATGAGACTTTAAGAAAGAAAGAAATTGACACATCCTCATTGGCTTTTCAGTCATATGATTTTGCAAGTTCAATCTCAGGACAGTTTAATGGAGCACAAAAGAAATTCTCAGAAATCATACATTCTATGCCAAGATCATAGGACGAAAACAGCCTTAGAACACAGCTGCAGTATTAGCATTATTATTAGAGACTTATTCGACATATTTGAAGCATTGTATGTTTTCTTCAATTCAAGTACTAAACGTTTCAGACAGTTGAGGAATAAGATAAAAAAAATGGAGAATGCCCTTCTTTTGAGAAATATGTCTAAGAATAGGTAATTAGCCAGAATTTGAACCTATCCTATCTGTAACAGAAGAAATTTACACACAACAGGAATTAGACTGTGCTACAAAAACAAAAGCCCATGGGTTATGCAAAAAGATGAAATCATTTTATTTCATTGTTAGCTTGTTTTTTATAAAAAAAACATTGTATATAAGATGAAGAATTTGACAGAAACTTTGGAAAGCCCCAATCTGAATTTAATTGATTGTTGTTGTTGTTGAGACCCAGACCGTCCGACCTACCAGAAAGGTGTAAGGTAACTGTTTGGACGGCCGGGAAAGGTGTTGCCTGGGTGTCAAAAGCCCAGACCACCCGACTCATCCGAGTGCAAAGAGCAACTTAAAGGATGGCCAAGTGTGTGCATAAAAGCTGTGCATAAAAGCAGATCCCAGTGATTGTTGCCTGGGTGTTGGCGATTTAATTGTGAATTAGTTGCGATTAAAATTGCGATTTAGTTGTGAATTTAATTGATTGTATTACAGTCGTCGAAAACACAGTAACATTTTTGGAGGAGATTAACATTAACACCGCATAAATGGACAACTTGATCACAAGTGCGGAAACATTTGCTGGAAACATTAAAGTTGATCCTGAACATGACTTTCAACTGCACCATAGAAGACGAATGAGGCCGAGAAAGATTGAAGAGTTTGCTGAAAATGAAGTAAACATAGACCTAAACCAATTCAATAGAAAATAGTTCAAGGCTGTCCTTGATACACTATGTAGAGGCCTTAAAAACAACGTGGTTGCTATGAAGACAACTATTTCTCTACTTCATTCAATTTTCAAATTTCCCTTGAACAAGGATAATCTCACAATCGAAGCAATTGAAGAGGCTGTCATGATGTTCCCTCCAGCTACTAGGCCTGATATGCATGCTTTATAAAGTGAGTTAGAAGTCTTCTTTAACATATGCAAGGGGAGACATGTACTCCCGATGGAAACATTGAAAAACGTCATGGTTTAATTCAAAAATGCATTAAAGCTGGCTTTCAAAATGCGCTAATTGACTATAACAGCCGGCTATGGAGTCAGCACAAATGAAAGAGCCTTCGGTCAGCTAAAGGTTCCTTGAGAACAGCAATGACACACATGAGGCTTAACAGCTTGATGCTTTTGAAGTGCAAAGCAGACTTGGGAAATTAAATCAACTTGGAAGATGCTGTGGAAAGGTGGTCTTGCCTGAAGCAAAGACGAATACGTGTCTATGTAAAATAAGTTAAACACAGTAAAACCTTTTTTTATCCATATTCCATTTATATGGATCTCTGGAATGTATATCATGATATAATATCATGGTTTAAAAGATGTGTTCGTGAGGAGGAATAGAAAGTACAACAGTAATACCTTGAAGCCAGCCAGGGATGATACTAATTTTTAAATAAATTTTATCTAAAATGTACCAAGTCTACCAACTTGGATCTTGATTTTGCCAACTGTACAGGGATTTCTCGACATTCGGGGGGAGACCCCCCTGTCCCCCCTTTTAGCGACGGCCCTGAAAATGAGTGCCGCGAAAGTTAACAAAGCGCGGATAGAGCAGAAGATTTACTGAAGCTCACCCTTAAATAAAATATAGCTGCAAAAAACTAAATAGATTTTTATTGTAAACTTATCATTCACAGGTAACCGACATCCAATCAAGAGGTGGTTATGTTTAAATATAAGTGAAGTAAAACCTAATTTTTACCCATAATCCTTTCGTGGCTTAAAAAACTTTGAAAGAAATCACTTTTGATGATTGAAATTATTAGTATTAAGCTGTCGATGATTCTTGTTTAATTAAAAACATAATACAAATAGCGCATGCGCGTACGGGGACTCTTTTATTACATTCGCGTAAAGATTCTTACAACGCATGCGCGTAGAGGCTCTTACAAAGTATACGCGTTGAGAATTGAACAGGGAAGACTTGGAGCGCTGGAAGAGAATTCATCGCATGCTCATTAAAACTTACAGCGCATGCGCGTGAATGGTTCTTACAACATACGCTCATGAAAATTTTTACAAGGCACGCGCGCGGCAGTTCTAACAGGGTATGCACGAGCAGCAATCTTGCAGCGCATGCACGAGGAGCGATTTTACAGCGCATGTGCGTGGAGATTCTTAGAACATGCGCGTTGAGAATTGAACGGGGTGGGAAGACACTTGGAGCGCGGGGAGAGAATTCATCGCTCATTAAAACCTACAGCGCATGCGCGTGAACGGTTTTTACAACATACGTGCATGATAACTTTTACAGCGCACGCGCGTAGCAGTTCTAACAGAGCATGCGCAAGCAAGGATTTTACAGCGCATGTGCGTGAAGTGTCTTACAGCGCATATGCGTGGAGGCTCCTACTGAGCATGCGCGAGGAGCAATTTTACAGCGCATGCGCGAAGAGCGATTTTACAGCGCATGCGTGCATTGAACAGGGTGGGAAGACTTGGAGCGTGTTCATCAAAACTTACAACGCATGCGCGTGAATGGGTATTACAACATACGCGCATGACAGTTTTTACAGCGCACGAGCGCGGCAGTTCTAACAGGTCATGCGCGAGGAGCGATATTACAACGCATGCGCGAGAATTTTTTTTTACAGCGCATGCGCGAGGATCTATTACAGCGCATGCGCGTGGTGGTTCTTCTAACAAGACATGTGCGTAGAGGCTCTTATAGCGTATGCGCATGAGTATATTTTTGAACCACATGGACGTTTTTACAGAGAATGCGCGTTGAAAATTGAACAGCGCGTGAGAGTTCTAACACGTGATTGAATAGTGCATGCGCTTGGAGGGTCTTTTAAAGAATGCGCGTTGAAAATTGAACAGCACGTGAGAGTTCTAATATGTGATAGAATAGTGCATGCGCTTGAAGGGTCTTTTAGAGAATGCGCGTTGAAAATTGAACAGCGCGTGAGAGTTCTAACATGGGATTGAATGGTGCATGCGTTTGAAGGGTCTTTTAGAAAATGCGCGTTATAGCTCAAAATTCTTACAGCACACGTACGTCGTAACTCAGAGCATGCGTGTGGAGATTCTTTCAGTGCAAAAGCATTAAGGATTGAACTTCGAATGCGCGTGGAAGGTCCTACAGCGCATGCGCGGTACTTCTTACATCTTTTCACAAGGAGGGCTATATAGATCTAAATAATGAAGCGAATTGTTCGAAATTTGATACACTGAATTTTCTAGGTATCATCAAAAATTCTCTTGATCTTTAGCGATATCTATTCTTCAGCGGTTTAATTTGTGTTATTGTTTTCTAAAAATAATGAAATTTGTTAATCTGCAATGTCATGCGTTGGACACATCAGATTTTATATTATTTAAAGTCGAATGTTATCATTTATATGGCTTTAACGTGTTTCGTTCGTGCATGAGATATCGCACATTTTGTTTAAAGCTGAAAAATAAAAAAAAGTAGTTGATCCCCCCCCCCCCCCCCTCCTTTCCGAAAAAAAAAAAAGATCCATTCTTTGACAAGCATTTAGACCAAAATGCACTAAAAAGGCCATTTATCAGGGTTTTATTTCAATGCAGCTTGCAAATATTAATCGAAAAATGAATGGAAAGGGATTGGGCTACCAAAATCTTAAAGCCTGACCTGATATCTCGAGAACAGTTTATGCTAGCGTTCTAAAGTTTATATCAATCGTTTTCTAATGAAAAATTACATAAGAAATGATTATTTACATAACTTCACAAGGAGGGCTATATAGATCTAAATAATGAAGCGAATTGTTCGAAATTTGATACACTGAATTTTCTAGGTATCATCAAAAATTCTCTTGATCTTCAGCGATATCTATTCTTCAGCGGTTTAATTTGTGTTATTGTTTTCTAAAAATAATGAAATTTGTTAATCTGCAATGTCATGCGTTGGACACATCAGATTTTATATTAATTAAAGTCGAATGTTATCATTTATATGACTTTAACGTGTTTCGTTCGTGCATGAGATATCGCACATTTTGTTTAAAGCTGAAAAATAAAAAAAAAAGTAGTTGACCCCCCCCCCCCTCCCGAAAAAAAAAGATCCATTCTTTGACAAGCACTTAGACCAAAATGCACTAAAAAGGCCATTTATCAGGGTTTTTTTATTTCAATGCAGCTTGCAAATATTAATCGAAAAATTAATGGAAAGGGATTGGGCTGCCAAAATCTCAAAGCCTGACCTGATATCTCGAGAACAGTTTATGCTAGCGTTCTAAAGTTTATGTCAATCGTTTTCTAATGAAAAATTACATAAGACATGATTATTTACATAACTTTATTAAATGTTTTAATTTTTTGATTTTTTTTCCAAATTTAGGTGGGTTCTGAACATTCGACTATGTGTAAAAACATTAGACTTCCAGTATTTACGGATTGTGATTTTTGTACCAAACTTCGTTAAAATCGCTTTATTCGTTCGTGAGATATCGTCTGCACAGACTCACACACACGTCTAATTCTTGTTCAGGGATGCTTGAAACGTGCTCTTCCGTCGAAAACTCGAATACAAATTTTCAACCCCCATCACAATACTTCCCTTATACATGTATATATTACTATGTATATAAGGAAAGTAATAATAATATTGTTAAACTTTTCCGTAATACAATAAAAAGTGTAAATGAATATTTGGGCATAAAATATCTAAAGCAGGAGTTACGAAACTTTTACATAGGGCAAGAATAAGCAAATAATGTTAGGTAAAACACCATTCTGTAAACTGGAGCTAATATCGCAATAAATACAATATTTAAGTACTATAAATTGGTATATGGATAAAGTTTTTGCATACTTTATGTTATTCACAAAGCATGATCACTAAACTGTCATAAAAATTACTGTATCTACTTTGATGTCTTTGTGTGAGACGCACATCTACCTCTGTTTACTATAACATTTCAAACATTGAAAGCAAGACCGTCTAATAGCCGTTATAATGGGAAATTAATCTTCAGTAAAAGTACTTGGTTAATAACAGCATAAAATGTTACTGGTTAATACTATAGGTTAATAACAGCATAAAATGTTCTGTGACCTGTTGGCTCATTGCCAAAACAAGATGACACCTGACTGGCTCTCTAAACACTTCATGCTCATTAGCTATATTAAAATGAAGACTACTTTCAAGTTGTGCTTTTTTTTCTGGTTATTTGGCTATAACTTTTGATAGAATACAGATAATTGAACAAATGTTATTGCATTTTAAATTATCTGTCCATTCATATATAATTTTATGGTATCGGTAAAAAACAAGTGATATTATGATCTATCAAACCTCAAAAATACACTTTTTCCAAAAGGTTTCCACAATTTTGGCCACTACTGTATTTTTTTTTATTAAACATTATATTATTTACACACACCATTTGTGCTAGGACCCAAATGCACAGAAGGACACATATTTTTCAATTCAATTTTACTTTCCCTGCTATTCATAGTAATGTGAAGGGGGAGTAGTATTTGATGTGGTGAAAAATCCAACCTCAAATTTTGGTGGATCTACATGTTTCGAACATCCCTGAATGCAAGTCAACTTTCAAATTGCTAAAAATCGAGAATTTGTGTTTGGGATATGAACAATATCACATCAGCAATATCACAGATAATTATTCTTTCAGTATTCAATATTATTATTCTTTCGCATTGGATATTTACATTTATTGAAAACTCTGTCGAAGTTTGAAAATTCACTTTTCTGTCTTTAAGCATGTAATAAATATTAACAGTTCTTTTAAAGTTCATATAAATGATACATATAGGAAAGGTAACTTTTAGATCTTTCAATTATCTTGCATAATAAATATATTTTTATAAATATATAACTTTCTTTTTTAATTTGAATTCGTTTTTAGTTATTTTATGTTTCGGCACGAATGGGAGCGTTATTCTCCATTTTCACACAAATCAGTTCTTTAACGACCGAAAATATTATCACTGTTTTTGTCTCGACCAAATTATGGAAAAATAATGGAAAGATTTAAAAACGTTCCTTCCAACAGTGTCTGAAACGAACTCAATTCCTTCATATTTATTTATTTATTTTTAAATTAATCGGAATTTGCATTTTTTAGGTAATGTAATTTCGAAAAGCTTGCAAAACTTCCTTGAATCAAGCAGGCATATATCAGTAAGATGACTCTAATTGTTTCCATGGCTTTATAAGTCCCCTTCTTCATTAGGCCAAAGCAGAACAGTTAGAACAGTATTCGCTCTCAACAAAAGCTGAGATGGGCAAGCTGACATTCAAAAGAGCTAGAACACAAGTAGCGAAACAAATTCCCAGAACGGCACTTTAAAAACATCCATAAACGCATCCATACGAATTAATATCATTACGGAATGGTAAAGGGTCCCTTTCCAATCTAGGAAGACGGGGGCTGGCACTGAGAATGAAATCTTAAATGAAATTAAAGTGAAATTTTAAAATCTGAGAAGAAATATAGCAAAAGTTAAATTATTTGTAAAAATGAAAAACTTTAGAGGAAGGAAAAATAGTCAAAGCCTTGTAAAGGGAAAAAGATAGAAAATTAGAGGGGAATGAAGCAGTCATTAAAATAACAAAAAGAAGTTATTGGTTTCAAGAGTTAAATTCATCAATCAAACTACGAGATTATTAACAGCGGTTGAGACTAGGTCAGAAAAGAATATAATACGGAAAATAAGAAAAACACGCTTTCAGAAGCTATATGAGCTAACTTCATCCACTGAAAATATCAATCGATTAGTTCACTCAAAAATATTCGTAAATGAGACTGGACTTAAGAAGGATATAACAAAGGATTAAGAAGGGGATAACAAAGGATTAAGAAGGATATAACAAAATTGAAAGAAAATTAGCTTTAAAGGTCAAAAATAAGTATACAAACCACTGTTGAATAAAATTAGAATTAAGGAAATAATTAAATAAATGACCAAAAGACAAACAAAAAACTGTTTCGGAAGCTATAGGAGCTGATACCTGAAGGAATAAATAAATGAAGCTGATAAATGAATTCCATACCAGTTGGATATTTTTCACTTCATTACAAGGTTATTCATTTAATAAATTATCCACCTTTTTAACCTAAGTAGAATCATCAAATAAACGTATTTGGCCCTCTTTGTTATGCTGGTAAGAAGTGTGTGTGTGTGTGTGGGGGGGGGGGGGGTAAAATAGTCTCGCCAAAGAGGCTCTCAAGAAATGTATCAAAGGCCATTTTAGAATGATCGTCAATCAAGAGACATCATTCTAAATCATCTATTTCCCAAAAGTCTGAAAATCATTCATTTCAATTTTCTAAAGTAAAAATCATCGCGCATGCCCACACTATATCTGAACTTTTTTGGAAGTATATTTTATTTACTTGGACTTTGATAATCTTATTAATGATAAATCAGCAGTTCTCTACGACTTCATGGCATGGAAAAAATGTCTTCCATCCTTAACTTCATTTACAGCTCACATAGCTTCAGAAACATTTTTCTGTTTTTGTTTTGTTTTGCTTTTTGGTCATTTTTTAACGCGTTCCTTCTTAATTCTAATCTCATCCAATACTACTTTAAAGTTGTTTGTATACTTGTCTTTGATTTTAAAAGTTGGCTCATTTAGATTTTCTTTATCAACTTTGTTATATCCTTCTTAATTCCGGTCTCATTCAAGGACATTTTTCAGTAGACTAATTGATTGATATTTTTATATAGTTGATGAAGGTAACTCCTCTGGAGGAAAATCTGAATCTTTTTTATTTTTCTTATTTTCTGTATTGCATCCTTTTCTAACCTAGTCTGAACCATTTTTAATGATTTAGTAGTTTGAGAGATGAATTTCACTCACGAAACTGGTTACTTCCTCTTCTTATTTTCTTAATGACACCTCATTCCCTGTAATTTTCTATCTTTCTTCCATTTCAAGGGTTTGACTACTTCTCCTCTCTCTAAACTCTGTCGTTTTTTATAAATAACTTAACGGTTTTTATATTTCTTTTTTGTTTTTTAAATCTCATTTCAATACTTCAGATTTCACTCTCAGTGCCAACTCCTTCCTAGGCGGGAGAGGAACCTTTTATCGTCCCCTGATGCACGGATATGTTTATGGATGTTTCTAAAGTGTCTATACCACCTGGTCTGCGAATTTCTTTGCTGTGTGTGTCCTAGTTCTTTTAACTTGCTCATTGCTTGCCTCTTCGCAACTCTTATCTTTATTAAGGTGCATATTTTTCTAACTGTTCCGGCCTGATGAAGAGGACTTATAATGTCCTCAAAACAATTGCATCCACCTTACTGACACATGCCTGCTTTATTTCAAAAAAGTTTTGCAAGCTTTTATCTTACAAACAGTTTCATTTATTGTAATCTAATTTTTATTTCGCCAAATCTGATATTAACACAATTTTAGAGCTTAGCAGAAAGTTCTGTATATATATATATATATATATATATATATATATATATATATATATATATATATATATATATATATATATATATATATATATATATATATATATATATATATATATATATATTCGCATTCTAACAAAAAAAATGTTGACTTCATCCGTAATTTTATTTTCTGTGATATTTTAAACGAGTGAACCTGATTTTCAATGCAATACACTTTTCCTCTTCGTTTCGGCATGTGCTTAAAGCCCTCTCTTCTATAAAAGGTTTTCTTTTTAAATATTTCAATTTGCTAATTAATTTATTTATTTTTTGCTTAGTCGCACAAGATAATTGGGGATATGGTCGTATCGTATCCGTTACGTGCAATTTGTACTGTTACTTGTATGAATAATTATTTTTTATGGATTAATGAATACAATTAATCGTGCTTTAACTTCTTGGCAACGGGTACAATATATATATATATATATATATACAGTGAAACCAGGTTCAAGCGACCACCCTTGGGACCGTGAAAACTGGTCACTTTATGAAAATGGCAGTGGTTACTATGTGAAAATGGTATGGAGACTTTGAGAAAAGTGGTCACTTTACCAGGTTTCACTGTATATATATATATATATATAAACATAAGAAATCTTGCACCCACAGTGCAAAATGACTTCCGACGCCTCGGGTAAGTGGACCCAAATGTCACAACCGCTCAGTTGTGACGATTTCTGCGCCTGCAAGCACAACTCCACTGCACATCAGCTTGCTTCCGACCTTGTAGCGTCGGCAGGAAGAGCGGTATCTCAAAAATGTTCACAGGCAGTTACATGCAAGTCAGCTGCATGCAAGACGACCAGTGGTTTGCTTCCCAGTGACGCCCTCGCAGAGGGGGGCCCTTTTAAACTGGACTCAAGACCATCTCAATTGGACTCCACAACAATCGGGTACTGTGCTCTTCACGGATGAGTCACGGTTTGGTGCACAGAGTCATTCCCGACGGTTGTTGTTCTGGAAAACGCCTGGAACTCACTATCACGCCAGTAACAACAGCAAAATGCACACATACTGAGGCGGTAGTTTGATGGTTTGGCCAGGGATTGCTGTCGGCGTCCGCACTCATCTCCACATCTTCCCTCGCCGTACTGTGACTGCAGTGCGGTATAGAGAGGACATCCTCATTCAATATGTTCGCTCATTTCTTACGGCCATTTGTCCTGATATAATTTTTATGACCAATAACGCGTGAGTTCGCAGGGTTCGCATTGTCGTCCAGTACTTAGAATGGGAAAATCCACCGAGATCACTCGACTTGAATCCTATCGAGCATACATGGGACGTGCTTGGGAGACGTTTAGATTTTCTCCATAACCCTCCCTGGAACCTTTTACAAGCTAAGAACATGTGTGTTTCTTGAATGGGCACAGATACTTCAAACCTCCGTCGATTCATGCCACGAATAAGATCTTACTCTTAGCATTCAGTGACGACTCGTGAGATGACGCAGGATAAGCGCTATTTCACTTAAAGTTATCGGCTAAATAGGTTATTATTATTATTATTATTATTATTTGAGGAATTTTTCAAATTCGTTTGGCTACTTTTAAATAATATTTGACAACACGTGTGACACAGGTAGTGTGATGTGTTTTGATGATGTTCGTTGTCGAGGAGGAGGGGGAATTCCGCCACTGAAACGACTTCACCCATTCCTGAAGTCACGACCCGCCACCGGGTCACTTTGCTACACCGATACCACATTTTCATGGCTCTAGCTACTATCGTTGTGATCTCTAGAGGCTCGTCAATAAGAGAAGTTCATTTATTACCGCCCTGTATAATAAGATAAAGATAAAACTCTTATGGATGAAAGCATGGAGTTAGAAAGAAGGAGATACAACTCCTATGGATGAAACGCTTGAAAATGTCACAATGCTTTGAGAATTATATCTAGGTGTCGATAGTGTTAGTAAAGTAGCTGCTATTGTTAGTTGACAGAACAGAAAGGACTATTATTTATTATATGTTTTTTTGATTATCTTCAAATTAAAGGTTTTAAATTAAAAGTGTATAATTAACCAGTATTTATTCATAAATGTACGATAGAGCAGAGAATATAGAGATAAAAATAAATTGAAAGGTAAAATAATTTTGAATACGTAGAAATATTTATCTATTGCTTTAGTTCTACTTTGCATAGCGTTAATAATTTATTTTTACAAAATGGACAGTTTAAATAAATATTTTAGGCCTTTCACCATAGAAATGCATATAATTATTTTATCCCAGCGCCACCTGGATTATTGTCTTAAACGATATTGGCGTTCTCTTAATATGAAGTTTTATCTCCTTATTTTTACCTCCATGGATGAAAAGCTTCAAAATACCACAATGCTTTGAGACTTATATCTAGGTGTCGCTAGTGTTAATAAAGTTCACATGTTTTCATTTGACACGATACAAGAAAAAGGCGTAGTATTTAGTATACATGTTTTTGATTCATTTTGAAGTTTCCTAATTATAAGTAGAAGGAAGTATAAAGTATGCTTTCCTAGTTATAGAGCAGCTTACATAATATATCCTTTTACCTCCATGGTTTTAATCATTTCGATAAAATATAGATGGATTATCGCAATGTCAATAACGCTTTATTGTATAGGTTGAAAACGAGAAAATTAAAATAAGAATATTATTTTTATTTTAAAGTTTTAATGCTATAATGGAAACAAAATATTTCTTTCACTGAAATGGCAACTTGTTAACTCATCCTTTATGATAAATTTGCAGATGTTGAAGCATTAAAATGTCTGTTATGAAATGATCAAAATAGATGAAACGATTTTTAATGACCTTATTACTTCCTTAAAAGTCATCTATAATTACAGTTTCTTGTTGTTATACAGCATTACAATCCACATTGTCTCTGTTTGGTTTGGTTTCTTTAGGTTCATTTTTCACATTATCTTTCACGCATTGAAAAGTTTATCCAAAATTTCCAATCAAACAGCGTATCTTGATGTTTTTGGCAAAATATCTTACAAAAGCAAGGTAAGTGTTGGCTTTGCAATTAGAGGGTCAGATTCTACTCACTTCTCGAGTCCTCCTTCGTCAGTGAGGCGGACGGAAGCTCATGGCAGCCAAGAATTCGAAGTAATAGATTCAATCTCTTCCGCACATGGGAAAGAAATGGTGTTTGTGCAAAATAAGCTTTCCCACATTATAGTAAAGGCAACATCACCAAGTGACATTGAGCTCTTGGAGGAAATAGCCAAAGAATTTCCCTGCAAACCAGCGTCGAAAGCAAAGCTGGAGGGAAGCGATTCCGTGTGTCCGACTCGGGAAGATTCTTCCGACGACCCTTCCCAAAGAAAAGTCCCGGTTTCTATTCTGAAGGTGCGGGATTTTAATATTAATAATTTGTGGAAGAAACCACCCTCACCGCCTGCGGACTTGGCCGCACAATTGGAACAGAAAGTGAAGCGGCGTCGATTGGTGGAATCCATAATAGCCAAGATGGACAGGAGGGTCCACTGGGCTAAAGAACTGACGACGGAGCTTTTGATTTCACCAGCACCCAGTCCTCCCCTTTTGCCCAGGCCCCGAAAAAAATGGAGGCAACGTTTGAGAACATTTTTCTGCTGTTGTTGCAAGGAGGATGAGTAAGCCAGTGTCCAGTCTACCTATCAAAGTTTTGTTTCAATTTATTGTTTGAATAATTTTTATTTATTATCAGTCAATAGTTCTTTTGAGTGACGCATGTATTTAGTAAAGGCCTACCAATCAATACAGTCATATTTTGGTGTTATTTTCCTATTTTTGGTAACATGCACGATTATAAGGTAAAGGGCACGGTTATAATTATAACAAGCCGTTCGGAACTAAAGAATAGGCCCGTTCAATCTGTTCGGCAGCAAAACTAAAGAAATATAGAACTTATGCATTATTATGAAGTAATAGTCATGGTCGTATACATGAAGGGCAGTCATCCCTTCTCCTAAATCAAGTAAAAAGATTAAACTACTTAACTAAAAATAGAAATATAAATGCACGCGGGCGGGGAAGGTTATGTTTGGACGTAATCGGTTTTGGAATCCCTTAAATATGGCAACACATACCATAACAGTATGACTTCTCTTACTCCAAGTGAATCATCCCATGCAATCAAATTTTTCAGTTTAACGTTCGCAAACTCAAAAACTCTTTTATTTTTTATTGTTATTTATAATTTAAAACTATTAGTTGGTCTTTTTACATCTTTTTAAATAATAATAAATGTAAATTATTTTACAATGATATACTAAAACCACATCAGCACCCAGTGTCGGCTCGTGACATCCAGAATGAAGCAGTTTCAGGGGCAGAATTCCCCCTCCTCCTCCTCGACAACGAACATCATCGAAATACATCACGCTAATAGTACAAGTGTTGTCAAATATTATCTAAAAGTAGCCAAACGAGTCTAAAAAATTCGCAAAATAATAATAATAATAATAACAATAATAATAATAATAACTTATTCAGCCGATAACTTTAAGTGAAGCAGCGCTTATCCTGCGTCACCTCATGAGCTGCCACTGAGCACCTTGCCCTGTTGAGCCTCAATCGGGGCTTCTTCCGTTTCAACGCTTAGTGAGTCAGCCGAGTCTCAAGTTGAGGACTGATTCGAGAACGATCTGGGTCGTTGAGTCAGACGATCTTCTCAGACGAGAGGGGCAAAATAAAGGAGTTGTTGAAATTCTGTTTGACTTCACCTGACACATATGACTTTACTAAAGATGCGAGTCCCTCAAAAGGAAATTCAACCACAGCAAGCTACAGACTTACATCCCTAGCATATTCGAAGCGGCTAAAAGGCGAATTCTGCAAATTCTGTGTGAAGGATGTCCTAGGTTCGTTCATTTTGAGGCCTTTCACACGACACAAGCATTTACACGAATATTGCAAAAGTCATGCTTCCAGCCACTGGTGTAAAGCTTAATTGGTATAAAGCTTAATTGGTATAAAGCTTAATTGGTATAAAGCTTAACTGGTATAAGGAAACTTTTAGAAGGATCGTCTGCTCAATAAAATAGGAAATGATCTTTAGACGATTTTCACAATTTTCTCTCATTTCTTCCGTTAACCACCAAAGAAATAGGTCAACCGTATTTTAGTCCCTAAAATTCTAATTCTGATATGGATTCGAATTCTATAATGAGCGTATTTTCAACCTTAGGTAAGCAATATACTCGCATTATATAATTCTTATGGTATGTTTTCCTGAATGTATTTTATTTCATTTTAAATTTCTTACAAATCTTAATTTAGAATTTGTGTAAAATGATCTTTTTTGTGTCAAAACAATTCAGGAATTTTATATTTAAAGAGCACACGGAATTGGGTAGTGTAGGAAAGTTGACAATTCTGTTTAGACTTTGCATTTTTAAAGAAAATGATTACGATTTATTTTCTTGTGAAAGAGATATGTGTTTTTTTTAAGAACTCGTGGTTAAAAAAAATTATTTAAAATACCTTACGATTGTTTAGAATATGTTACATTAGAACTTTATTCCGATATTAGAACATTATTCCTATATTCTATTATGTATAATTTTTAGTTATAAGGAATATTTTCTGAGAAAGAAATTAGAGAATAGTTTTACTTTAGAACTTCTTTCTTACCTTTGTTAAAAATCTTAAAATTTTTTCGAATTTTCATGGTTTTGAAATTTATTTGATTCCATTTTTCTTTAAGAATGATAAACGCGAATGATAGTAAAGTGAAAAATGACCATTATTTGCATATTTTTTATTATTATTATTTTAGTCATTACTATACAAATTAAAGATGAAAAAAAAAATTTTTTTTTCATTATTAGAAATTCAAATTTTGTAAATAAGTTATACGTATTTTTTATTTTTGAATCATTTTTTATACCCCCCTATTTTCAATATTTAATTAGATAGTTTTGCCCAAAAATGTTTAGTTCTAAATTTTAAGAATTTTTATATTCTGTTAGCTGAAATTAATATTTATTGAGGTATAGCATTCACGATATTTGCTATAAATAACTTTAGGAAAAATATTTTTCTTTAATTTTCCTGATTCTATGCAATGCAGTTTTCGCATCCATAGAATATGTATAAAATACATAAAATATATTTTTATATTGATAAAATTATTCTGCAGTTTTTGAAGTGAATGGAAGTGCAACAGGTTTCTTTGGGATAGGAAAATATTTCTTTCTGTTTAAATATGGAATTGAAATAAATAGCTTCCATTTGTATAGCTAAATGGAATGTAACTCGACTTTCTCATAGCAGAAGCCAGTTTTAAGTAGCTTTTTCTTTTCTTTTTTTATTTTTACAAATTTTGTAAGAAATACTTTGAAAAATCTGTGTCCACTTCGAAGATAAGAGCTTGCCATTTCGTCTCAGTAGCTCAACGGTGGCGTCGGCTGGCCAGTTCGGAGGTCCAGGGTTCGATTCCCACCTGGGGCAGCAAGTCTCTTTACAGTTGATCCAAATGCTCACAATGACAGCATGTTTCCCTTCATTTTAGAAGGCTTAAAAATGTCTTTCGATTGATACCAAGTTTTACAGTGTACCCCCCAAAATTATAGTGACGCTATTTTTCATTCCAATGATTGAAAGTGTTCACTTTCGCGACCATTAAGCCATAAATGACTGCTTTTATGTCCAATTTTATCATATGCTGCCATGTTAAGAAAATATAAAATTTCAAATCCATTTCAAAGTTTTCGCTCCAATTTCAAAAAAGTCTACCTAGTTCTGGATGTTTTGTTAACAAAGCCGAATATCAAAGTCTCGTCAAAATCCCTTCCTATGTGTAGCAGCTATCGTGTCACACAAGAAATCAGACGGACGGACTTCATCAAGTTTTATATTCAATTTTATTAACGAAGAATATAGAACTAGATAGAATTTTTTTTGTTTTTTTTAAATTCGAGCAAAAACTTTTATAATATCTTAACATGGCAGCATAGGACACTATTTTACATAATCATGTGTTGAAGTTGAAACCCAGACCGTCCGACCTACCAGAAAGGTGTAAGGTAACTGTTTGGACGGTCGGACATAATCATGTGTAAAAAAGGTTATTGTTGGTTCAATGAGTAAACACTAAGCTTAATAGTTTCAGTAATTGTAAATATCCGCAGTATAATTTTTGTGTTTGTGAAAGAGTGTGTGTATGTGTGTGTGTGTGTGTGGGGGGGGGGGGGGGTAGTATAGTGAGAAGGTTTCTTCGGACGTTAATAACGTTATAACGTTATTGACGTTATAACGTTTATCAGTTTATAACGTTATTTAAGTCGTTAAGTATTTTCAATTCCTTCAAAACTAATTGTTATTGATGTTAGAGGGTCGAACACTGCGAACCGGAATCGTTTCTGTCGTCAGCTTGGCTCATCGCTTCAGAAAAGTTGAAGAAAAGTTGTCAGAAACAACATTTTGGAAAACACATTGTCTTCGATTTTGAACTAAAATACAGGGTGATTCAAAACAGATGGGCAAACTTACCGAGGTGATAGTACACACCAAACCAAGCATTTTTCGTCATAGTTTACCAAGTCGGAAATGGAACGTGAAGGCGTTACAGAGCGCTTACTCGTTGGGTAGTTCCCATAGCTTAGCCCCTCACCAAGGACCCCCCCCCCCCCTCCTCCCGAAATGAAATTTCTGGATACGTCCTTGCCTGTGCTCTCGTGTTTTCTTGTTCAATTGTGATCCACTATCAATTTAGTCAAGTTTAATTAGTTTTTTTCAAACTTTTTTTTTGGATTGAAAGTTCACTATACTTTAGACCCGCACCCCACCCGAAATGAAATTTCTGGATACTCCCTTGGCCCCCACGATCTTCCGATCTATCGTGTCTTGACTTCTTTTTGTAGGAATATCTCAAGAGTATCGTCTAAGACACTCCCCTTGAATCTGAAGAAAAACTTGTCGCCAGAAATTCGGCCGCTGCTGCCGAAGTGTGCGACATACCTGGTCTGTTCGAGAAAGTTCGCCAATCCCTCCATCGCCGCTGTGAGATGTGCATTCAGGTGGGCGGTCGCTTTTTTTTGAGCCATTGCTGTAATTATTGTTTATTCAATGTCATTTTATAACTTCTAAGTCATTCCTTTGTTTTCGCCCCACCTCATCGATTTCACCAAAGCGCCCACTGGTGCTTTATACTTTTCATTTTTGAGCCGGTAAACTAACGAAAAATGCTTGGTTTGGTGTACTACCACCTCATAAAGTTTAACCCATATTTTTTTAATCACCCTGTATAAATAGAACTTCAGATCAGACGTATAAACGTATCAAACTTATGAGCACAATTTAGGCACACACTTTTTGAAAGAAACTCTGTGTCTCAGGTTCATCAAACTTTAAAAATAGAATTCCTTTTCCTACACAATAGGTTTAAGATCCGGACCCGGGTTCAACTTTTGCCGAGTCATCTATACTGGGTTGTAATTGCTCAGATCGAGAATAGCCTCATTATGAAAAATGAGCATTAAAAAAATAAAAGCAATAGTCACAAAGTTCGTCGAGATTCGCCATTCTAAAACTTGAATTCATAAATTTGAACTTGAAGCGGGATTATAAAAAGCTATAGACCCGACCACTGCACACTGCAGTTTGGGGTCAATCTTTTTTAAATCTAAACCCGTCTGCGTGGTATGACTGACTTTATCGGTCGCCATAAAAGATTGCAAAGTTTCGACACATTTTTACTTTCCCTGCAATACATGGTAATTATAGGGAAAGTATTGCAATCATGCCGAAAATCGCAACTCGAGTTTTCGACGGATCTACACGTTTCGAGACCTCTAGAATACGAAAAACCATTTTTAACGTGACGTCTATGTGTGTGTTTATCTGTACAATGTATGTATCAATTATAGCCCAAAAACTAATGGACCGAATTTCATAAAATTTGGTAGGTAAGTCACTTGGATGTGACTCTGGTGCTGATTAGTTTTTGGTACGAGTCGGGATAAAAGAACCCGCCTTTTTTTGCGAAATGGCCGTAAAAATTTCATTTATCCGCTCTAGCTAAAATACAAATTTACCAAATTTCACAAAATTTGGTAGATAAGTTACTTGTTGGATACTCTGGTGCTGATTAGAATTTAGTACGATTCGAAAAAGAAGAACCCGCCTTTTTTTTACGAAATGGTCTGCAAAAATCGCAAAAAAAAAAAAAAAAAAAAAAAAAGAGAGAGGAGGAAAGAAAGAAAAAAAAAAACTACGTATACTGAAATGTATCAATTAAATCCTTGTTTTATACCCAATTTTTGACGAGGAAAAGTATAACACACTTCATTATACTTTAGGACTAACCGTTCTCAAGATATTTGAGATTTCTTGCATTTTTGTTACGTCGCTATCGGAAAAATGTCCAATTACCAAATAAAAACCAAAATTGAATTAAAATGCAAATTTAGTTTTATTTGGTGCAATTAAACTCAATCTAATAAATTTATTAAAGAAATAAAGAAAATATGAATTTAAGTCTGCAAGGAAAGTCATGTGCTGGCCACATCAGATTTTTACTTTCCCTGCAATACTTGGTAATGTATAGGGAAAGTATTGGAATCATACCGAAAATCACAACTCGAGTTTTCGACGGATCTACACATTTCGAGACTTCTAGAATACGAAAAAATATTTTTAACGTGACGTCTGTGTGACTGCCTGTCTGTGTAAGTGTCTGTCTATCTGTGCAATGTATGTATCCACTCTAACTAAAAACTAATAGACCGAATTTCATAAAATTAGGTAGGTAAGTCACTTGGGTGAGACCCTGGTGTTGATTAGTTTTTGGTAGGATTCGTAAAGACATATCCCGCCTTTTTTTGCGAAATAGCTCGCAAAAATTGCCTGTATGCACTCTAGATGAAAAACTAATAGACAAAATTTTACAAAATTTGATAGATAAGTAACTTGTGAATGACCCTGGTGCTGATTAGATTTTGGCACAATTCGGAAAAAAATAACTTGCCCCCCCCCCCCCTTTTTTTTTTTGTGAAATGGCCCGCAAAAATCGTTAAAATCTAAAATAAAAAACTACATATGCTCAAATTTATCCATTAAATGCTTGTTTTATACACAATTTTTAACGATAAAAAGAATAAGACCCACCCCATTACACTAGGACTAGCTGTTCTTGGGATATTTTAGTTTTTTGCATTTTCGCTACGCCACCTTTGAAAATAAGCCTAGTTACCCAATGAGAACGAATATTGAATTAAAAGTAGTTTTAAATCATTATGCGTGTTATCTTGTGCCATTCAACTCAATTTAATGAATTATTGATGGGATAAAGAGAACGTGAATATGAGTCTGCAGGGAAAGTCATGTGTTGCCCACATCAGGTTTTCTTTTTAATGCCAGTGCAATCAATGATCGATTATGCGCTTCAATCTTGAAGGCAACACTGGATGGATAACAAAATCACAAGAACTCGCCAGAAAGAGGCGTTACCCAAAATAAGGAAGACACTCCCACTGCAGATAACAGTATTCGGAGCTTATTATGCGCTCATCAGCATGAATAACCGTTAACTGCAATAGCAACAAGCAAACTTGCTATTGACCGCACATGTGCGAACTACCATGGGAGCTGGCAATTTCAGTTCTTTCACGTAGCGTTCACCATTTAGCTCGGGATTCAAGGCGCTGCAAAGTCCAACCTCAACAACTCGGCAGAAAGGGGCGTCTCCAACAAAAATAAGGAAGTTCACAAAATTGCGGCAAATAGCAAGTTAGCGTGCTGCCATTGCAGTGAATCGCGTTCATTTCGTGATACTCATTTTTTTACGTGACTTGGCTAATATTCTGTGTATAAAAAAATGCTTCGAATGGCAAAAATGACACTAATGACCCCTTTTCCGCATTTGGTCTGTTCCCTTTGATCCCCTTTCCGTATTTGGGCTGTACCCTTTGACCCCCGGCTCATTTTATGAGAGAAGAAAGTAAAGCGAGAGGGCCTAGGGGGCTGGTCACGTGGTAGAGCCCAGTACAAAAGCATTGAAATGCATTGTTCTGGAGTCCCTCATTTTAGCAAGCCACTTTGTTCCAAACCATTTAGTGTAGGAGACGTCGCTGATCAGATGCACACTAGTTACACTCTTGACTAATGGTGAGGTTTTTTATTTTACAATGAATTCGCAGCAATCAAAAGTTTGCGAAATTATTAAAACAACGAAAAATAAAGATGCAGTCGCAGTCGACTGGTTCATTTTGACAAAAGATCGGAATCAAAATGACCGTTACTATTGGAAATGTGAAAACCGCAAAAGTACAGGAAGAGCGATCACGACATTAATCAATGGCCAACAAACACATCCTTAGTCAACACGAGGTTTCCAAACATGAGCATGCATGCATCACAAGCCAGCAGAGTTCCAGTGATCAAAGCCTGCACACAGATGAAGGAAATTGCGTAAATGACAAACGATCAACCTGCCCAAGTAATGCAGATTATTAAGGCAGCAACTTCAGCTGCAAACCTTCCATGCATGCCCTCTAACAGTGCCATGCGTCAGCAAATCAAAAGAGCTCGCAGAGAAGAACGTGCTGCTGAACCACAATCTTTGGAAGAATTTTCATTGCCTAACGAATATTTACTGACATTGAATGGCTTGAACTTTTGCCGATACATAAAATATGCAGACCATAGAATTTTTATTTTCACAACAAGTGATAATCTGAAGTACCCAAAAGACACAAAATTCCGGATTATGGATGGAACATTTAAAACTTTTCCCGTTGTATTCAGGCACCGTTGTATTCAGAAATAAACACCTGGCCGGGTACTTGCTTATATACCTCCTCATGGTGTACCCAGGAAACAACTTTGTTGGCTGAGATATAAGCAACAGGATTTTTCTGTTTATTGTGAAACGATCATACCAATTAGTTTTTAACGTCAACAGTTTTGGTCAAAAATTTATTTGTGTTTTGAAATATTACTCTTTCACCGAAATAAATAATGAAACCCTTTCTCCGGTCCTTCACACACGGGGGGAGGGGGGTGTTGAGATTGCTGGGCGGCTATTATTCAGTTTGTCGGACGATGTGGCTGTCGACGAAAGTAGTGTCAACGGAAAGTACTTTCGAAGTGAACATTCGAAGCATTTTTTATACACAAAATATTAGCCAAGTTACATAAAAAAATGAGTGTCGACGAAATGTACTTGTCGACGAAATGAGTGTCGACGAAATGTACTTGCCGACGAAATGAGTTGTCGACGAAGTAATTATCGACTAAGTGAACCACTTCCGGTTATTCTATGCAGTTGAGCGCGAAACAGGTCCATGAATAGTGGGAGTGACTTTCTTACTGTATGGCTGAAATTTCGACCGACGTCATACATCCATTTTCTTCTTCTAAATCCATGGGCCAGTATAGAACGCCGTCAAGTATTCTTGTTGCCAGCGTAGTGTCGGCCGAGCGACGATACTAGGAGCGCGATTCCAATTCAAGGAATCCCTCTTTCGAATACCCCATAAACATAAGAAAGAAATTCGGCAATGAATAACTTATGAATGAATCACCTGTCACGAAAAATCATTCATTCCGGTGCAGCCCCTGTTCCGTGCAACCGCACTTTCATCAGTTTCCCTGTTTGTAATAATAAACTTGTGTAGTCGTATGATGGTGCTCTGGTGGTTGCGGTGCCTATGTGTAGTCGTCGGCGGATGGAAGGTTCTGCTGCTGCTTCGAACCATAGTCTTTGCTTTCTACACCCGGATTCAGTACCAATGGTCCGAACTAGGACCATGGGCAGGTGAGGAAAAATTCATATTAAAGCACCGTGTTCTTAAAAATGAACACGCGTAGGGTTTAAAGGGGTACGCGGCTACAGTTTTTAACGTTTTACAGACAAATTTAAAAAAATAAATACTAATACAGTAGACCCTAATTTATAGCAAACCTTCATTGAACGATATTTCGCATTTAGAGGGGGAAATTGTTGAATTTGGACAGAATTGGCTCGATTTGAAAAAAACATTTTTACTTTCTCTGCAATACATGGTAAGGTATAAGGAAAGTACTGGAATCCTTTCGAAAATCGCAACTCTAGTTTTCGATGCGTTTTGACACCCAGAATACGAAAAAAACCATTTTTAGCGTGATGTCTGTATGCTTGTCTGCAATCTATGTATCCACTATAACTCAAAAACGAAAGGGTTAAATGTTTTAAAATTGGGTAGGTAAGTCACTTGTGTGGGACCCTGGTGCTGATTAGTTTTTGGTGTGATTCGGGATAGTCTTTTTGCGAAATGACTCGCCAAAATGGCCTGTATCCATTCCAGGTGAAAAAATAATAGATAAAATTTTACAAAATTGGATAAATAAGTTACTTGTGGGTTATCTTGGTGCTGATTAGACTTTGATACGACTGGGAAAAAAATAACCTGCCATTTTTTGCGAAAGGGTCCTCAAAAATCGCCCAAATCTAAAATAAATTACGTATGCTTAAATATATCCATTCAATGCTTGTTTTATGTCATTTGTAACTATGAAAAGAATAAGATCCACCCCATGACGCTAAGACTAGCCGTTCTCGAGACATCTTATTTTTCTGCATTTTCGCTACGTCACCTTCGAAAAATAAGTGCAATTACCCAATGAGAACGAAAATTGAATTTAAAGTGGAAATTCGGTGTCATTTTAAAGTCATTTATTTCGGCGTCATTTATTTTTCGGTGTCATTGATGGATGTCGTTTTGAGCCATTCAACTCAATATAATAAACTATTGAAGAAATAAAGAGAACGCAAATATGGGTATGCCGGGAAAATCATGGGCTGCCTAAATCAAATTTTGAGTTCTATGTAGCATACGAAATAGTAAAGCTGAATAAAATGTAAAGCAAATAAGTTTCGTTCACTGATGGATTTAAAAAAGTAGGAAGGAAGACTGGGATAGCATGAAACGTTCTATTAGCTTCCAACACCATGGGATCCTTATTTTCAAGGGAAGGAGTGCACTCCGAGGAAAAGATGCTCCACACCAAAACGTTCGAAAAGTGAAATGACATGAAAGCATATTTTGAAATGAGATAGACTTCAAATTTGGTATATGGATAAACCATTCAAAAGGAAGAAAGTGTGCAATTTCAGTTTTCCAATATTTTTTTCTACTTTAGGGGGTGCCGCAAACCCAAATGTTCGATTTTCGGAATAACGCCCTTTTTAAAATGCAATCGAGGCTTTATATGGGCCAATCGTCTAATAGAAAACCCAAGAACAGAGTTTTAAAAAATGTTCATTTAAGGGGATGCTCCATAGAAAAACGTTCTAAAGGTGAAATGAAAAATGGCATTCTTCGGGGTGAGATAAAAGACGTTAATTTGCTGTATGGGTAGATAGTTCGAAAGGAAAAGAGTGTTCAATTTCAGTTTGCCAATATTCTCTTCTTTAGGGGGTTCTGCACACCCAAAGTTCCGATTTGCCAATAAATTTGAAACGCGAATTATTAAAAAAATGACATTGGGGGGGTTGCTTATT
The DNA here is from genome assembly GCA_951213105.1 of Amaurobius ferox. Taxonomy (NCBI): domain Eukaryota; kingdom Metazoa; phylum Arthropoda; class Arachnida; order Araneae; family Amaurobiidae; genus Amaurobius; species Amaurobius ferox. The sequence goes on along the minus strand of OX578147.1, from coordinate 142,376,505 downwards.
GCGAGACCGTTCATTTTCAACGGGCATTCGGCTAGTATGTATAAACTAATGGTATACAATTATCGTCGGTAGTGTAGTTAAAAGGATCACCGCCCCATGTACCTGTACCAGCCAATCATGGCGCTCAATGGGACACTTGATCAACAATCTGAATATCAAAAACCACTTCAAATGGAAACATAAATTCATTTTATATTCATTTCTTTACTAATTCATTAAATCGAATTTAATGGCACGCATCCTGATTTGAAAGGACACTGCGTGGGTACTTTTAATTCAATTTTCGTTTTCATTGGGTGACGGGACGTATTAGGCGGAGTGACAAAAATGTGAAAAACTAAAATATCTCGAGAACGGCTAGTTCTATTTGTAATGAAGTGGGTCTTGTTCTTTTCATCGTTAAACATTGCGTATAAAACAAGCATTAGATTCATACATTTGGGCATACGGAGTCTACTATTTTAGGTTTTGACGATTTTTCCGGGCCATTTCGCACGAAAAGGCAGTTCCTCCCCTGGAATCGTACCAACATTTAATCAGCACCAGGTTAACACACAAGTGACTATCAACCAAGTTTTGGGAAATTATGTCAATTTGTTTTTCAAATACAGCAGATGCATACGATTTTGGCGGGTCATATTGCAAAAACAGTCTGGTTCTTTTATTTGGAATCGTACCAAAATCTAATCGGCATCAAAGTAACATACAAATGATTTATTTACTAAATTTTGCGAAATTGGGTCTATTCGTTTTTTAGCTACAGTGAATACATTCGATTTTGCCGGACCGTTTTGCAAAAAAAAGGCAGGTTTCTTTTATCCCGAATCGTATCAAAATCTAATCGGCACCAGAGTTGCCCACAAGTAATCTATCTACCTATAAAATTTTATGAAATTGGGTCAATTAGTTTCAGAGTGAATCACTGTGCACTGACAGACACACACACATTGGGCGCGGTAGCCCATTGGTTAGCGCGCTGGAGTTGCACTCGGTAGGCCCGGGTTCGATTCCAGCCACTGCCAAAACTGCCGTCGTGTTCATGCGGAGTACGATCACGTTAAACATGTGGGTCCGAAAGTCCTTCCGAGAGGTTGGTGGTAGGGGAAGGAGGGTACGGTCCCTGTGGATGCCTCCCCCACTGGGTTCCGGTCTAAATTGGGTGGCACTTCCCGACCGTCCAAATAGTTACCTTACACCTTTCTGGTAGGTCGGACGGTCTGGGTTTCAACAACACACACACATTGTATAGTGTTAACTAAGATCGCTGCCACACATCGCAAATAAAACGATCGATAAAAGAATTAATGACAGACGATGTCAATATTAAGGCAAACCAATCAAAAACTCAATTTTAAAGAAAACAGCCATTTTAAAGCAGACTAAAATTAAAAAGAAATGAAGTGAAACAATTTGTAATATACGAATAAGCAATAATTTAAAATGGACGATTCTGAAAAATTTAAGAAGCTGAAAATAGAATAAAAATGAAATATCGTGATAAATCAACGAATTCTTAACCGAAAATAACAAATTTAGAATCAAGTAAAGGGGAACAAAAAAGGGAATAAATGGAACGACACATTAGTCAATTTAAATCAATTTTAATTGCTAAAACCTAAAAAGAACGAACTCTCGCCATTTAGAACACACAAAGTATGGAATAGAATGCATTTGGAATAGAATATCAAAAACCTAACTAAATGGAAAAAACAGTTAGAAACGGTTATTGTTTTCTAGAAGTCTCAAAACGTATCGATCCATCGCAAACTCGAGTTGCGATTTTCAACATGACTTTTCCTCTACATTACCGTCTACCGTCTACTGTAGGGAAAGTAAAAAATCGGATGACGTTGCCTGCAAATTCGTATTCACGTGTTCTTTATTCTTCAATAATTCATTGTACTGAGTTTAATGGCACAAAATAACACCCATCATTATTTGAAATGACACTGAATTACCACTTTTAATTCAATTTTCGTTCTCATTCCGTAACCTTACTTATTTTCCAAAGTGGCGTAGCGAAAATGCGAAAAAATAAAATATCTTGAACGGCTAGTCCTAAGTGCAATGGGGCTGGTCTTATTCTTTTCATGGTTAAACATTGCGTATAAAACAAGCAATTGATATATTTGAGCATACGTAGTTTATTTTAGATTTTTGTGATTTTTGGGTGCTATTTTGCAAAAAAAGTCGGTTATTTTTTTTTCCGGACAGTACCAAAATCTAATCGGCACAAGGGACTTACCTACCACATTTTATGAAAATCGGTCCATTAGTTTTTGAGTTACGAGTGGATACATGCATTGCACATACACACAGACGTCACGACAAAAATATTTTTTACTTTCCCTGCAATACATGGTAATGTATAGGGAAAGTATTGGAATCATGTCGAAAATCGCAACTCGAGTTTTCGACGGATCTACACGTTTCGAGACCTCTAGAATACGAAAAAACTATTTTTAGCGTGACGTCTGTGTGTGTGTCTGTGTTCTGTCTGCAATGTATGTATCCACTCTAACTCAAACTTATGGACCGACTTTCATAAAATTTGGTAGGTAAGTCACTTGAGTATGACCCTGGTGCTGATTAGTTTTTGGTACGATTCGTAAAAACAGAACCCGCCTTTTTTTGCGAAATAGCCCGTAAAAATTTCATGTATCCACTCTAGCTAAAATACTAATTGACCCAATTTCACAAAATTTGGTAGATAAGTTACTTATACGATACTCTGGTGCTGATTAGATTTTGGTATTATTCGGAAAAGAACAACCTGCCTTTTTTTACGAAATGGTCCTCAAAAATCTCAATCTAAAACAAAGCTACGTATGTTCAAATATATCCATTAAATGCTTGTTTTAGACGTAATTTTTGATGAGGAAAATAACTATTACTCTAGGACTAACCATTCTCGAGATATTTAAGATTTTTCGCATTTAGTTATGCCACTTTTAGAAAAATGTCTAATTACCAAATAAAAACAGAAACTGAATTAAAAATGTAAATTTAGTGTTATTTTGTGCAATTAAACGCAATTTAATGAATTATTAAAGAAATAAAAAAAAAATGAATTTGAGTCTGCAGAGAAAGTCATGTGCTACCCACATCAGATTTTTTCGTGTTCTAGAGGTTCCAAAACGTTTAGATCAGTCGAAAACTCGAATTGCGATTTTCGACATGATTCCAATAAGTTTCCTCTACCTTACCGTGTATTCTGGGGAAAGTAAAAAAAGTATAAGGTAAACTGATATCCAGCTGTGCAAACAAAATATCATGACGGATCACTTTTGTTGCACGCTATTTTTAAATTGTTTCATAACGACCATGATGTTTTCACTGAACGCGATTCTAAATGAGGGGAGATGTATTTGGAGTTAAAAACACGACCCGACTGCCTAGGTGGCCATTTTTTAACTTGAGACAAATTTACTTTGCCTGTCTCAAGATCGGAGTATCCGACAGAAATTGGAGCGTTACGAAAAATGTATTCTCCCCCCCCCCCCCCCCCCACACACACACAGACATTTTATGTTAACTTGGTTTCCATTTGTGACTCAGCATTTAGATATACTTATATAGAGCAAATAGAAAACTTGCCCCCCCTAAAATTTCATTGGCTCCCCCTCCCCCCCCCCCGGTCAAAAAGTTCTGAAAAGAAAAACACTGATTTTCTTATACTTCTATTAAAATATTTAATTTTTTTTAAATGTTTTGAATAACAATGTCATTTAAAATACTACAGGAAATTGCATCTATTTTAAATCACGAGCAATGTCGGGTCTATCTGCTATTATATATAGAAATAAAATTGTAAATTGCGCTTCTATCTGTTTAGGATCTGAATACTAAAGAAATTTCTAAAAGACTCAATATTAAAAGTTCACCACAAATTGGTAATTTTAAGTGATATAGCTTATATCTCCGAACCGAATAGATAGAATTCGAAAATCTAAACAATTTACATCCTTTTTGTCAGAAATAGGATGCCATTTATGAATACACAATAATTTTATTATTTTAAACTATTATTTTAAAAAAGAAAATTTTTTTTTGTCCGAGTGCGTTATCGCTTCACTTTGCTTATTTTCACAACTATAAATGAAAGATATAAACAATAAGCCACAAAAATGTTCAGTTAGAAATCCATTTTGTAGACCCATCATTTGTTTTGACAAAGCTTTTATAGATTTTGAACAATTGCCTTACCAAAGTATGAAAGGTGATCGAAAATTTTGTGTTTTCGTAGATTGTAATGCTTATATCTCGAAAACTGACGGTGCTCATTAAAAAACAGCAAGCGACTTGTAGCCCATTGAAAGTCGACTACAAGGATAAATAGCTGGACTTCTGATATGGCTTGGTTTAAACACATACCGTGGTTATAATTTCGATATTTTAATGTTTCGAACTGTTTTAAAATGGGTGTTCTAATTTCGATATGTTAGCGGCCCATTTGCTGCCATTCGAAAGCCATACAAAAATATCTAATTAGATATGGGACAGAGTTCTTAGCTTCTGAAATACGGTAGGTATAAATTGGGCATTTTAATATTTTGAAAAAGTCGTTATTTTATGTATTTATTTAAAAGAATTCAAGCTACAGGACAAAGTCCCAGTACAACAGTGTGCAAAATAAAATGCATTACAAAAATATACCGATTAAAATATTATAAAATACATTAAAATGCAAACTATTGACAACACATAATTTTTAGAAGCCCTTGAGAATGAATTATAAAATACATTAAAATATAAAATATTTACAACACATGATTTTCAAAAGCAATTTTAGAGGAATAAAAAACATCAAGATAATCGGTGAAGCTGTTGTACAGTTTACAGAAATTATTAATCCCACAATAACGACGCATATTAGTACTAAATTTCCTTTCAGCAAATACAACTCATGCTCCCGGTATAGAATGCTGGGGAACATGAAACCCGATCAAGATTGTAATTAAAGCTAAGCGAATTCCAAGCATGGCTTCTCAGAACACAATCCAATCTAATTGTGTGTACATAGATTTGAACTCATCCTGTTTCAGCCGAATTTTAAAGTTCGATCCATCGACAGAGCTCTCCGAAGTCGAAGATCAGATCCTGTTAAGTATATGGAGAAAAATAAATTTCAAAACATTCACGCGCCCAACAGAATTTTCTATTTATTTGATATAACTTGTACAAGTTACTATAGGTGTCTTGCACATTCATTTTACTTTCCCTGCAATACATGGTAATGTATAGGGAAAATATTGGAATCGTGCAGAAAATCGCAACTCGAATTTTCGACGGATCGACACGTTGCGAGACCTCTAGAATACGAAAAAACTATTTTTAGCGTGGCGTCTGTGTGTCTTACGATGTCGGCGTGGCGTCTGTCTCAAGAATTAATGGATCGAATTTCATAAAATTGGGTAGGTGACTTGTGGGCGAATCTGATGCTGATTAGTTTTGGGTACGATTCGGGATAAAAGAACCCGCCTTTTTTTGCGAAATGGTCCGCAAAAATGGCCTGCATCCACTCTAGCTGGAAAACTAATGGACCGAATTTCGCAAAATTCGGTAGATAAGTCACTTGTGGGTAACCCCGGTGCTGATTAGATTTTGGTAGGATTCGGAAAAAAATAATCTGCCTTTCTTTGCAAAATGGCCCGCAAAAATCGCCAAAATTTAAAATAAAAAAACCAACGCATACTCAAATATATCCATTAAGTGCTTGTTTAATGCGTAATTTTTAACGAAGAAAAGAATAAGACCCGTCCCATTACACTAGAACTAGCCGTTCTCGAGATATTTTAGTTTTTCTTATTTTCTCCACGCCACCTTTGAAAATAAGTCCAGTTATCAAATGGGAACGAAAATTGAATTAAAAGTGAATTAAATTTAATTAAAATAAAGAGAGCGTGGATATAAGTCTGCAGGGAAAGTCATGTGCTGCCCATATAAGATTTTTAACTTTCCAACAAAGTTGAAAAGCATTTATGACTTCGGTCACTCTGTCTGTCCGTTCGCAGGATAACTGCCGTAAAAAATGAGCATCAAAATGAAATTTTAGTATGTTGTTGACAGATGGGAATGTAATGATATGATTAATAGTATGAATAATATCGCCTAATTTCAGATTTATCCCGGGTTGAAAAAAATGAAATACACTGAACCCTATGGGACCTCATTTTTCAAACATTTTTTAAGCGGAGTTAAAATTCACAAACTGCTTCGAAAATTTTAAATATTCGAATTATCACATGAAATATGTGTAAGGAAAAAAAAAACTTGCAAAATAGGTTAGGTAGTTTTATAAATAAAAATTTAAATGACACCCATGATATATGAAAAGATTACGTGACTTATTGTAAAATAAAATAAGTCCATTCTCCCCCCCCCCCCTCACTTGCTGTGTAACGATGATTGAAATTTATATTGAGTATTGCATCCATCCTAAAACCGCCTTATTTTTGTATATTATCTGTGTATCTAAATTGAGTGGCAACGCAATTACAATATTTTTATTTTAAATGATCACTAAACTTTTATTGTTTCTACAACGAAGCCTACTTTTAAACATAAAGGTAGAGCTCTATGGATACAATGGAGCATACGTAGTCTTATTTTAGATTTTGGCAAAAAGCAGTTTCTTCCGAATCGTACCAAAATCGAATCGGCACAAGAGTATTCCACGGGTGATTTATCTCCCTAATTTTATGAAATTCGGTGTTTAGTTTTTCATATGCAATGACGTGAAAATTTTATAGATGAAAATGTTCCGAGAGATAAAACTGGGTTTTGAATTTCAACCCTAAGCGCCCTGTTAGCCGAAAACGAGCCCCTCAAAGACTGAATAAAGAGAACTAACGTGAAGAAGTGTAGTTAAAACCTGCCGATTCGTATTCAGGGATGCAGAAAACGCGTCAATCGATTAAACTATAGTCAAATTTTTAACCCCATCCAAATACTTTCCCTTCACGTATACTAAGGATCCTCTGCTTTCTGTTTTAAAATACAATCTGTTCTATAAGATAAAGAGCGTTTATACTTAGATAATCGCATCATGTGGATTTAATTACTTTAGCACTATACTGTTCTTTTTTTACGGCAGGCTACTTTGACACTTTTGCCCAGTGTTTCTTTCAGGCATACCTCAGCAGGCGGTAAGCCAAAAGAGTATCCTACGGCAGAACCCTCTTTCACATCACGCGCCAAATGTCGTTTTATCGCCAGTTCTGGTACACTATTCTTGCAACTCTTGCCAAAGCGGAGGGAAAGACGAATTGTTTTTAATCCGCGATATTGTTAATGAATCATGAAGACCGACCGATTAGATACATTTGTGTATCCGATTATTTAAATCATATATTATGTATTTTTTGGTTTTAAAGTAATACTATGAAAATACATGTATTTAAGAACTTTTTGTACTGCACACAATTGTTTGCAATGAGTTTAAGAAATGTTCCACACACATATATAATTATTTGAATAAAACGATTCTATGCGAGATTTCGTAGTAGATATATGTGTAGGATCCGTATGTTGTTCAATACTTATATAATACAAGAATCGGTGACGAAAATTGAAGATTATTTGAAAGGAGGAAATATTTGGCATTCTAAAAATGCAAAATGTGACATTTTAAGGAAATTTGCTTGACATTTTTGGTTTGTGGGAGCAATAAATGTTACTTTTCTGACATATCTTGAGAAACGCTGCATTATACTAGGTGTGTTCCGCGACGCGATAGTCGCATGTAAATTGTCTTCAATTTAAAAACTAGTAACATTTTGATGCATAATTTGGACAAGGGATTTTTCTTATTTTGGGGTTCTACCATCAAATTAAATTTCAAAAGGATTTCGCGACAAAATAAGCTTGAAAAACATTGGTATAATGTTTAGGGAAAGTATTATGACGAGGTCGAAAACTCGAATTCTAGTTTGTGGTTTCGACTGTAGAGCTCGTTTCAAACATCCCTGAAATCGAATCGAATGTTTTTAAAGTGATGTGTGTGTGTGTGTGCGCGCGCGCATGTATGTGTGTGTGTATAAGAGTATGTGTATGTATATTAATGTGTGTGTTGTAAAGAACGTTGCTGCTCCAATCGGGAATCGAATTCTGGATCTTCGAGTTGGCCATCAGCCGATGCTCTATCCTATCGCTCAGCTACTGGAACGAAAGTGCAAACTCTTATCGCCAAAGTAAACTCTGCAGAGCATGTATATATTAGTGTGTGTGTCGTTGAGTCAGTGGATGCAATATCTAATGGACGGATGAAACGTTTCAAACGAAACTTTTCACGATTATTACAATCAGTGAATACTGGAAGTCTATTGATTTTATAAGCAATCGAATATTTGAAAACAAACTCCAAATTTTCGAATGAAATTTTGAAAAAAATCAGAACCTTAAATATCATTTTTTATATAATTTTTCATTAGAAAATGAGTAACAAACTTTGGGATACTAGCATGGGCCCATTCTTGATATATTGTACATCTTTCAAATAAATTTTAAAAAATACCATGAAACTGTGCAAACTACCGTGGGATATGTTCCCATTCCATGCGCAATATTATGCGACAACTGTGTTAGCATCATTCTGGTAGGTTTCATTCACGAGGAAGACTCTGTTTTGCAATAGTTTTGTATTTTGACATTAAACAATTCGTCAAATGTAATTTGCCTGTCTGTAATGCTTGTCGATAAAATAGCAAAATATCGTCAACTTGACATTTTATTTAAAATATTGCCAAATTGGCAAAAATGGTACTAAATTAATAAAATGACGCCAAATTGAAGAATATTCAATACCTTGGAAAATGAAGTTTAATTTATTTGATAATTCCTGTCCCTTTGGGGAAATTAATATTCTTGATTTAAGATATATTGAGTTTCACGGTTATAATAGTTTCAAATACAATATTTGCGCAAAATAAAAGTTAATTCTGTTAAGCTGTGAAGGACGCAAAGTCATTGACAAAGTATTTTTGACACTCCCACCCATTTTATTCGCCCTCGAGAGAGAAACAAAAAGATTCAGCTCCGTTAAGTTCTGTCCCGTTGTCGATACTATAAGCATGGGCTCCCATAGCACTTTTTCCTAGAGGGAAAACTCAAGAATATGTACAATATCGACTACCTTGATCCCCACATTTGGGACCTTAAATGTCCAGGGGAGCGGAAGTGCCTCCTTTCCCTCCTCTATGGGCGCCCATTGAAAACGCTCCCTGCTTATACTGGTAACCTCGACTCTGTTATATTCTGTCCTGAAGTTCTGATTTCCCCAGGGGTAAAAAAAGTCTTTTCAGACCTCACAAAAGTCTCTGTGAAGCTTTACACACTCCTAGGGCCCAATTTCCCGGCCACACAACTTGTTACCACAAACCCCCTGGGTTGGTCGTGTGGTCTGGGCCTTCAACACTCCTAGGGCCTATAGCTGCTCTTAGTCCTCAGGACGAGTCGGACGGTCTGGGTCTTCAACACTCCTAGGGCCTGTGTGCCGCAACCTCACAACCAGGCCCTAGGAGTGTTGAAGACCCAGAGTCGGACGGTTTGGGTCTTCAACACTCCTAGGGCCTGGTTGTGAGGTTGCGGCACACAGGTTGATTGAAGAAATATTGTCTCACAAATCTAAACATTTTGTGTCTCTTACCACCGTGGACATCTGCGGGGCTTTTGATAGTCTAAATTGGACAATCCTTCCCCAAATTTTTAATAATATTAATCTCCCAATTTCTTTTCAAAACTTTTTATTTTCTTATTTAAAAAACAGACAAATAACCTTTACCAATAATTCATTTAACTTTAATAAACAAATCTCGTTGGGTGCCCCTCAGGGTTCGGTGATTTCCCCGACCCTTTGGAACATCTACTTTAACAATATTCTTTCCCTTAATGATGATCTCTTTTACCTTCAAGCCTTCGCAGATGATCTTGCGGTGGTAACTTATGGATTAAACCTACAAACTCTTAAGAACAAATACTAATAACCTCTTGATTAACATTTCCATTGCCCTTGATTCTCTTAGACTAAAAATCGTTCCTGAAAAATGCAAATCCATCATCTTTAATAAAAATAGATCAAAAATTAGACAGAGGCCCAATTTTAAGATCCAAAATTTTAAAATTCCCACTTCCCGGCAACTTGTATATTTAGGCTTAACCATTGATGATAATTTAAAATGGAGTTCACATATTTTTAATCTTAAAGAGAAATGTTTTAAGTTCGCCAGTACCTTTGGGCGGGTAACTGGCAGTAATTGGGGTGTGGATAAATCCTTTTTAAAAATATGGTATCTTTCAGTAATTGAAAAAATTTTAACCTTTGGGGCGGGCATCTGGGGTGAAAATCTTACGGGGGCTCAAATTTCTAAGCTTTTATCTCTGCAAAGGATTTTTCTATTAAAAATTAGCAATGGTTTTCGGACTACTTCAAACATTTCTTTATACTCAATTACTGGTATTCCCCCTATTCATTTCGTTATTAATGCACAATTTAAAAATTTCTCCTTTTGGAAGCATCGCAAAAACCTTTTTTCTAATCCGGCCCTTCCCCCCCCCCCCTTCCCTTTTTGATTTTAATACTCCCTTCTCTTCTTTGCATCCGTCTCTTCGCTTCGCTAATTTGTCCCCCTCTGACCCTTCCTCCTTTTCTGATATTAACATCTACACGGATGGATCTCTCATTGATGATAACATTGGATTTGCTGCTTGTATTTTTGAACATGATACCCTAATTGACACTTACTCTTTTAAGCTCTGGTCTGGGAACACAGTTTTCCAGGCAGAAATTGCTGCCATAAACTTTGCTATAGATTGGGCATCTTCAAATAATCAAAAAATTAATATCTTCTCCGACAGTCTTTCTTCCATTTTGGCCTTTAAATCAATCAAAAATAAATCTAATTTCTTATCCAAAATTAAATTAAATGCGAATGTGAATAAACATCTTTTTAATCTCCGCTGGGTTAAAGCACATTCTGACGTCTCGGGTAACGAGGTCGCTGATTGCTCAGCTAAACTGGCTGCTGTTTCTGGCTCCCCCCTTTCTATCCCATTTCCTTATTCCCTTTTGAAAAAACATTATCTTTTAGACATTTTAAATAATTGGCAAAATTACTTAACTAACTATATTTCTCCTCGTACTCATGATCCTGCCAGAATTTCAAATTTTCTCCCTTCCGTTAAAACTAGTTTACAAATTAAAAATAAATACCTAATATATTTTATTACTGGTCATGGACCTTTTTTGGACTATCTTTATTTCTTCAAATTTAAATCTACCTCATGTTGTACCTGCGGTCTCTTCGGAGACGCAGATCACTATGTCTTTTCTTGCCCTCATTCTAAAAAATTTCACCTCTCCAAACCTGCTTCTTCGAATCTTGCGACCTGGTTCTCGAGCGTCTGCAAAAATTCTTCCTCTGTCGAGAGAATTAAAAACTGTGTTCTCATTGCCAGAGAAATCTCAAATAATGTTCCTTGATTGACCTGTGTGCCTGGGGTTTTTTTCCTTTCCCTCCCCTTGATCTGTGGCTCTTGTGGCTTTTGGGTTCCTGCTTTGTTTTGGTGTTGCCCGCTGGTTTTGTCTGTTCTACCTTGTTTTGTCTTTGGTGCCTTTTGCTGTTGGCACTTGTCTTTATGTTGTGATTGTTATATCTGTCGTATTTATGTTATGTCTGGTGTTGATTTATGCACTGGTTGCTATTAACATCAAGTAAGAAATTTAAAATGTATATACTACTTTACTACATCTATCAAATGTACTACTTTACTACATCTATCAAATGTACATACTACTTTACTAATCTACAACATCTTGTTTGAAACAACTTCGTTATGTACATAGAAAATCTGTATATATTTCATCCTGCACCTAAATGGTTCATCACATCTTTATGTAAATCACATCTTTATGTAAACACAAATACTGTAACTCCATGTAAAATTTTTAAGATTTTAATAAACGTTGCTTTGGACCGTAGGACGTTGGCATTGGAAGTTGGCTCCGGCTAACTTTCCTTCCCGGCCGTCCAAATAGCTGCTCTTAGTCCTCTGGACGAGTCGGACGGTCTGGGTCTTCAACACTCCTAGGGCCAGCAGAGTGGTCTGGGTCTTCAACACTTATAGCCATGGGTGCCCATAGGGGCGTTCAAAGTCACAAATATAGGTATCAAGCTAGTCAATATTGTACGTCTCATCCATGAGTTTGCCATCTGGAAAATGTTCTATGGCCGCTCAAAGGGGAGCGCGAGGAGGCACTTTCGCTCCCGAGAACGTTCAAGGTCAGAAATGTAGGTATCAAGTTAGTAGATATTTACCTCTCATCCTTGAGTTTGGCCATCCCAGGAATAAGTTTTATGGACGCTCTTGAATCCTACTCGTTCGAAACAAAGTCGACCTCTCCTGCAGTTACCACACTATATTTTGACACACTCTCTCTCTGTGTCTCCCTTTCACCCGTGTTCCAATTACGTTAATTACAGAATGATCTACCTAATTCTATTTTTTTTTAGAATGCAGCTACATATAGAATTTCGTGGCTGTACGTACTCTCTTTAATTCAAAATCTCTAATTTCGAATAATACCTTTTTATTACAAAATATTCTACCAGTTTCTAATTTTCTACAGAACGCATCTACATATAAATTGTCTTAGCGGTACGTGCATTAACACCTCACAGATACACACACGCATTGATGGAAATATTTCCCAAATTGTTCGAAATGTGTCCATGATGTTTTAAGTGTATTTTTTAGTCTAAACGTCGTGATTATCCGTGAACTTCCTCTATACAATAGCATTAGAAAATAATAAAGTTATTCTTTTTGTCAACACTGAATTAATTTAATTGTAATCTGAGATAATGCATTTAAATGTGTCTATATTGCTAAATTGTAAGTTATACATCCTATAAAAAGATAAACAAGAAAGATAAATCATGCATAAAGCATTTATTATAAAATACTTTCCAACTGCAATGCAATGTATTTAAACGTCTCTACAATGCGATACATTCCTCGGTAATATTTTTAAAATTATCACAATACTACATTAATTTATTATATTTGAAAACTTCATCGAAAAAAATGAACTTCATTCAAATGACGGCATTGAAATACAAATGGCCTGGTTTAAACATCTCTAAAATGCGATACATTCCTCGGTAATATTTTTAAAATTATCATAATACTACAATAATTTATTATATTTGAAAACTTTATCGAAAACAAATAAAATTTATTCAAATGCCTGGTTTTATATATATAACATGCCTGGTTTTCTATAAAAGCAGCATTTCATTCATAAATATTTTTCCATTTTTTTCATTCATCACAATACCATATTAATTTTTTATTTAAAAACTTAGACCATGGAGCTACAAGTAATTAAAGTCTATGCTTAAAACTTCATCGAAAAAAATCGTCCTTCTCTTTGTAAAATCAATGAATATTTCATTCATATCAGCTATGCAGGCTCCATGATCTAAATAATTTTGTGTTAAAGAAATACAGCAATTCTAATACAACTCATTCTACATATTTTGCCGTTTACATTTTCCATAAGTGAAAATTACGTTTTGTTGTAGAAATAATCAAAGTAGGATGATTATTTAAATTCAAATATATTGTAATTACGTTGTTTCAGTATGTAAATGCACAGAATTGAAGGAAAAATAAAGCGGTTTTAGGAGGGATACTAAGTACAACACTCAATATGAGTACAACACTCAATATGAATTAAAAAGAACTTTAAAAATCACGATTTTGACACAAGATGAATGCTATAGTAACCTTGAGAGAGCGCTCCTTCGATGGTCACGCTGGCAATAAAACGACGTTTGGAATCTGATTTGAAAGAAGAGTTCTGTCGTAGGATACTCTTTGGCCTACCGTCCTCCGGAGACGAGTATCCCCCCCCCCCCCCTCCCCGAAGACATTTTATGTTAACCTAGTCTCTGTGGCCCAGCATTTGGATATATTTATATAGGGAAATAGAAGACTTCCCCCCTAAAATTTCATTCGCTCCCTCCGCTTCCCGGTCAAAAAGTCCTGAAAGAAACACTGCTCTCGCCTATCGTTTAAAGTGGATTTTAAATCACTGAGCATGTATTCATACTCAAAGATGTTCATGTTCATCTGCGCTGTGGATTCACGACAGCATGCATAATTCCGCTGCTCAGAACTGAAATCATTCGGCCCCGCAGGTGGACTTTGTGGGTCGCGAAATAACACGCGATGGATGGAATGGCCGTGTTTACGACTAGGAAATTTCTTGTTAAGGTTTCTGGTTTAGAAAGTTTTTCACACAAAACAAGTCACGTTTCTTTTTGCAATGAGATGTCGGGGAAGTTTTCTTTTTTAAATAAATCGACGGTGGATCCAATCCGATGAAGCGGAAATGGTTTTGCGTGAATAACTGAATGATTCATATACTTTTTACTAAATTATCGAAATTGGAATCACCTTTTCAAAATAGTTCATATTAAAATATCGAAATTGGAACCACTTTTTCAAAGTAGTTAAAAATATTAAAATATCGAAATTGGAACCACTTTTTCAAAGTAGTTAAAAATATTAAAATATCGAAATTGGAACCACTTTTTCAAAGTAGTTAAAAATATTAAAATATCGAAATTAAAACCATCTTTTTAAAATAGTTCAAAATATCGAAATTATAATCACTATTTTGAAAATTAAGAACCCAATCTGAAATTCATATGCCCTTATAGAGCTTATGAAGGACCACAAATGACACTACATGACACTCACTATGTATAGTTAGCACTTGTAGTTTTTGAGATGCAAACGTTACAAATTCAAAAAATGAATTTTTTTTCAATCTTCCTCAATTTAACAAGACTGTCTCAAAAACTATAAAAGCTTAGAATGATGGATCGAATGACTGATTTGAATGATCGAACAAATTACTGATCTAGAAACTGGATTTTCTATTGAACATTTTTGTCAATAAATTTTACATCTATCGTTTCTAGTTTATAAGATATTTCGAGAGAAAACAAGCAAAATGAAACAAAAGCTCGGGCAAAAACTTTCTTTTCCCGGATAAAAAACAATATATAAAAATATTGAAATTTTTTTATTTAACATGAAAAGCTTTCAATGATTTTTTCAAAAATTCATTTGTAAATCGTGCAACATTCTTATGAACGATTTATGATAGCATTCTCAAGTGTGCATCATTAACTTTCTAATGAAAAATTGTCTGAAATGATTATTTGTAGTTATTAAATGTCCTAATTTTTAAAGATTTTTTTTTTTTTAAATCCATTTGAAAATTGAGGGAGGGGCGTGTTCTTTGAACATTCGATTGCATAAAATCAATAGTTTCAGTATTCATTGATAGTAATAATTGTATCCAATTACTTTCGAAAAGCTTTGTAAGACATGTCCATACGCGCACGTAATCACTTCAAAAATGCTGAAATAGAGTTCAGGGATGCTTAAAACGCGTTTTGTCGAAAATTCTAATTCGAATTTTCGATTCCTGTCTCAATACACCCCTATGCATTATACTATGCATGCAGAAAAAGTAATACAAATTTGGTCATTGATATCTGAAATAATCTAAAAATACATTCTTCGTTAGTAACATCATAAACAGTTGATTAGACGTATCGATTAAGTGTATAGATTGATTAAATTTATTGGTTAATTTATCGGTAAAATATTTCTGAGACTTTCTTCGGGATAAAAAGACAGTACCTATACACCAAGAACTGTAAAAAGCTGCTTGTCAAAGAAAACCAATGACAAATTTGTAGGAGTCAATACAGAAGGCATTTATTGGACTTATATCCTAACTTTTAAAATCTCCACTAAGGGCACTGCGATCTCTTTGTATTCGATTGGGCAGGATGTCTTTACTACAGATTAGACCCAACGTGTACAATGATGGTCCTTTCCTTGCAAAGTAATTGTTACTCGACCCAGATTGGCAATTGCCTCTGATGAACATTATGATGTCTGAAAGCACTTTAAAAAAAAATTTCCTGTACGCCAAGATGGTGTTTTAAATACGGTTTTTTATACGGACTCGTATTCTTTGGTAGAAAATATTTGAAATATTTTAGACGTACTATTAAGAAGTTAACTTATTTTCATTTTTTTAGTGGTTACCGGCGGAACCGATGGCATAGGAAAGGCGTATGTGTACGAGGTGCGTATTTTGCATATTTTTCTCGTATTTTGTTTGTTTTTAACTCGGTAAGATTTTTTTTTTAATCTGCCTTCTTCCACAGTTGGCTTCTAGGGGCTTCAACGTGTGCATCATCAGCAGGAACAGGCAGAAATTGCAGGCTGTCGCGGAGGAAGTAGGTGAGTGGTGCACATTTTGAGTGAGGTTGCGTGAAGAAATTCCCGAAACCATACAAGTCAATAGTTATCTACATATAAAGAACAGTATTATGGAGTTCTGATGCTGAAAACGAAGCCAGACATTGGAATCGTTTTCAACTTATTTACAACAGTGGAGAATTCTAGAGCTTTACGCTGCATGTGACATCACATACTGAAAACGAAGTCTGACATTGAACTCATTTCTAATTTATTTAAAATAATGGTTAATCCCATCATTGCAAGATAGTTAAAAGGAATTAAATATACGGCCTTAACTTCTGTATCTCTATAAAAAGCAGCATTCTGGAGTTCTACGCTGCATAAGACATCAGATACTGAAAACGAGGCTGGATGTTTGACTTATTTTTAATTTATTTAAAATAATGGATATAAAATGCCTCCTTTGTGCTGTGGGTACACAGTGATGGAGTATGTTTTTTATTATAGTAAGATATCCCAGGAATAAAACGGTTTTTTTTTAATTAGTTACGGTCCCATGCCTCACTAGTTGTTTTAATATCCCTTATGATGAACTTTGCTATGCGTCAGAAATTGAAAAATCAACAGAGTTCGTTCTATCACGAAGCCTACTCTCAATTTATGAAAAAAGATTGAGGCAATTGCAAGCAAAAGTGGACTGGCTTACAAAAGATGGGGTCTATCCAGATCCCAGTTTCTTTAAAGTTGACGTTTTTATATATTGAGAATGACTTGCACGGTCGAAAATCATGAATATACATTGAACTTATCATAATAGCATTCTTTTAAACTAATACATTTTTTCATATTTATATAAATATATTCAGTTATTTTACTAACTTTTTTAAATTGTCGGATATAAAATTTGGAACGTGGGGGGGGGGGGGGGAGCAAGGGATTTTTCTTATGGCGACAGTAGTGCCGACACAAAAACATTTTGGAGGGGTTTTGGTAACCAAATAGTTCTCTTCCCATTTCTTCAAATATTTCTCCAAACTTCAATAAGTTCCTAGAGGGGGGGGGGGGGAGCGTATTACGCCCATGATTGGCTGTATTTATTATACACCTGGCTTTGTACAGTCTGCGCTCCATTTTTAAATTTCAAGCCCAGCTGTGTAGTATAAAAAAACTTCCGTCGGTCACCAAAAGTTTTCGTTTTCCCAGTACAAATTGCCGAAGAGTGCCTAAAAACGTGAAACTGATTCACGATGCTGACGTCGCTGTACAGAGAGCGCGACTTCATATGTGGGGATCCATGAAAAATGGACGGTGCTGTCCGAAAGAACTTCCATTTCATACTTACATTGCATCGAGACTAAAAATATGAAATAACGGACCTTGTCGGCACATTAACATATTGAGCGCGGAGCTGTTTTTGCTCTGCCAACCGTTTAGGCGGCACACAGCGCGATCGCTCGGCGAGGTAGGTGTTCGATCATAGAGTATAAACAGAAGATAACACACACGTCGAGATCACGATTGTATTTCACTGTCCGTTTCGACTATGCGAATGGTGTATATGTTGTTTGAGACCCAGACCGTCCGACTCATCCTGAGGACGAGTCGGACGGTCTGGGTCTTTAACATACACACCATTCCCGGCCGTTCAATTAGCTGCTCAAGTCCTCAGGATGAGTCGGGCGGTCTGAGTCTTCAACATATAATGGGAATGGTGTATATGTGAAAGCCCCAGGCCGTCCGGCTCGTCCAGAGGACTTGGAGCAACAGAATGGACGACCGGACAAAATGGAATGGTGTATATGTGTAAAACCAAACCACATCTTTGCTTAGAATGTTTTAATAAACTCCATTAAATTATAACATTTATTTTTTAACCTTAACACTGCCTGTCCCACGGACTGACGCAGCGCTTAACGTGTTAAAGGTTAACTTGAACTACATTTAGGTAAAAGCATTCCAATGAAATATTTTACTACGTCAGTGCAGGCTAGATGTAACTGACGCATTAAACATTTGCGCTTTTCAATTTTAAAAGTAATATACTTTCCAAAACGATTTAACAAAGGCTAAAATATCCCATATCTACGCGGACAATGTGTACGTTTAATATGTAGGTTCGAAAGTACATACGAGAGGTGATGAGTTAGGGGAAGGAGGGTACAGTCCCTGTAAAACCATTGGGTTTCAGTCTAAATTGAGTGGTATTCGTGTAGGTCGAACGGTTTGGGTAAGGGTGATTGCTCGACTTACGGCAAACGTTAAAATATCAGGAGTGAAAGTTTCCACTCGACTTTCGCATGTATTCATGTTGTACACATATATTACTGGCATGCATTTGAATGGCAATATCAGATTGAAAACACATATCGTTTTGCGACTTCGTTTACAAGTTTAACTTTGAAAAGATTTCCTAAAGTTCTTTTCTCAAGTTGGCAACACGTCAGGTACGCCGATGAATTGAATGCATTGATTTGCGTTTTGTGCTATTTTGATACCCTTGTATTGAGCAGTATTCCATGGAAATCGTAAATTTCGAATCGCTAACTATAGAAATTTCAAAAATAAATTAAAATCGTAAATTTCGAATCGCTTATTTTAACTATAGAAATTACAAAAATAAATTAAAATCGTAAATTTCGAATCGCCTATTTTAACTAGAAATTTCAAAAATAAATTAAAATCGTGAATTTCGAATCACTTATTTTAACTCTAAAAATTATAAAAATAAATTAAAATCGTAAATTTCGAATCATTTATATTCTAACCGTGGAAATTACAAAAATATATTAAAATCGTAAATTTCGAATCATTTATATTCTAACCATGGAAATTACAAAATTATATTAAAATCGTAAATTTCGAATCATTTTTATTCTAACCGTGGAAATTACAAAAATATATTATATTAAAATCGTAAATTTCAAATCATTTTTATTCTAACCGTAGAAATTTCAAAAATGTTAAATAAAAATCGTAAATTTCGAATCATTTTTAATCTAACTGCGCAAATTACAAAAAATATATTTTTTTGATTCTTGCATAATGCATCTCTGCATAAAATTTCATAACATATGTGTCTTTCAGTTGCGAGTTCATACATGCGAACATGTAAGTGTATATTTGTAAGTGTATATGTGTAACTTAAAATGTTTTCCGCGAAAATCGCGAATTTTAAAATTTTTTGATTACATTAGACGGTAAACCAGACGATAAAAATACTACAGGATTTACCTTAAAGTATCTTTGAAACATTTTTTTAACCACTTCTCATCTTCATTCTTTAGTTTTCACTTAAAATTGTCGGAAGAAAAAAAACATACCATGACTATTTTTATTTCTGAAAACGGGACTCTCCTGCATTTCAATATTTTGAAGCCTCATCGGTCCTGTTCATATGATTCCAGAATGTTTTGATAAATATGTACGGCATTTATTCTAAGACAAACACGTATACATGAATATTACAAATTCGTGCGCTTTAACTAAATATGAAAAAAAAAAAAAACTTAATAGAACAAGAGACTGAAAAGAAAATTGAACTTTAAAGATGATTCCACACTGTTGCCATTCCGCAATCATAAAATTTGTATACTTCACAAGAAATCGTTTGCTGCTTTATACTCTCCATTCATCCAAAACCAGACTATGGAACAAGAAAAACGCCAAACAAAAAAAAAAAAATATGAGAGAATGCTTGTCGATGTTGAAAAAACCATTTTGTTTATTTCGTAAAAAAATTAGTTTGACTGAAAAGCCACTTTGCTTTACATTCTTCTATTAAGGGAAAGACTTGAGCAATGTATTTATACATAAATAGAATAATAATGAGGAACATCGAGGATACGCCGAATCTCCTGCGTCAGCCCATAAACCCGACCTCTAAAAGACGAAATGGGCGATCAAGTGACAAAATGGAAAGCAAGGCCCATTGAAGCCGAGGAAATCGATCAGTGAAAAACGTTATCAGGAAATCTCGATAAACATATTTAGACGCAAAACTTGCAGCTGCTTCGAGAATAACCTATAAACCCAAAGTTAAAAAGACGAAAAGGGGCGATTTTTTCTATCACGGCTACTCAATAACCTATTTTGTCTTTCACTTCGGGTTTACGGGTTGTCTCTGACGAAAGGGATCCAGCGTATCCTCGAAACAGCTGTATTCTATTTATACTTAAATACGTTGTGCAAAAGTGGTCGAGTAAAGTGTATGGATGTCTTTTTTCTTCGCGGTTGTTTCCTGTAAAATGGCTTTCGCCCTTCGACCAGAGATAAATTTCACCTCGATGCTTTCACCGCTCGCCTAGTCACCCGGCAGCGAATCTGTAACAGTGGAGGGAAATCAAGATTCCTAATATACTCCAGGGAAGAAACACAAATATCCTCTATTCATTTTACCCACTATTGCATACGAGAGTCTATTCAACGTTCCTGTAGCGCCCCTACTGGCGAAATATGGAACTTGCGAAAACTAAGCCAGAAACCAACAGATAGAGAAGTCCCATTCCAAAATGAAAGAGCGGTCAGTAGAAGATGATACCGGACTCAACTGAAATACTTCCAGAAAAGACCGTACTCGCAAACATGTATAGCAACACGCGAAGTTCGTGCAATACAGGTGCAACGAATCTGCGTTCAAAATGCACTCTAATCGGCGACGCTGACCATCTGGATTCGTGACAGACAGGGCCCGACTTGGCCTCACTGGAGCCCGGGGCAGGTATTCCTCCGGGGCTCCCCTTCACTTCTCGATATGTATGGAATGAACAAAATTATTTTTCAAAAACAAAATTGCATTCTAGAAAAAGATATACAAAATTCGATTATTACATATTTAAATGGAATTTAAATTATGGCAATTATCATGGTCAAGATGCTAACATGCTGGAATGAGCGCAGTGGATTCCTGTATGCCCCCCAAATGAGTCTATCTAGTGGACAAATCTAGTCCGATGGCACACATTTCTCTTTAAGGAAGCAGCCGTTAATGTTTCGATGTTACTTGTAATTGTTTAATTGGATGCACCTCTGATGCGGGGGCCCCTCATGAACCTGCGTTAGTCAGGCCCTGCAAGAACACTGTATACAGGGGAAGGTCTAACTTAAGAAAGTTCATGAGTTAGATCTCTGACCCCCAGTCAAATGACCCTGTCAGATCGAATAAAAGAGATTGCGGCGCCCCAACGGGAGAATTTAAACAGTCAGGATGACAAACTCGGTAACCGAACGAAATAGGAAAAATGTCCATAACGACATAGACAATAAAAACCCGTCCGAATGTCGTATCACGGTGACACCCGCAATAATTGTCAAATTCTGGAATGATCACCGCAGACGGTATTTTTATCAAGCTCTACACTATATTTCTGTTGATGTTATTATTTGTATCACTAGGGGACTCTGCCAACTCTCTTAACTCGCTACGCTCTAAGCTCGCTTTGCGAACTATTTCAAGCCGAATTAAAGTTTAAATCTGTAAACTGTTTATTTCATCGTGTTATTTCTCTACCAAATTTCATATTACTTTCCTTATATACATAATGTATAAGGAAAGTATTGTGACGGGGTCGAAAATTCGAATTCGAGTTTTCGGCGGGAAAGCACATTTCAAGCATCCCTGATCACGAATCAAACATTTTTGAAGTGATGTCTGTGTGTGGATACGATAACTGACGAACGAATGGACCGATTCGAACGAAATTTGGTACAAAAATCACAATCCATAAACACTGGAAGCCTATTGTTTTTATACGCAATCGCAAAAATTCGCAAAACACGGCGACAAAATCGCTGCTTGCAAAAATGGGTGGTCTTGTTACCCAAGTGTTAGTCTATCCAGGACGCGAACTCGCAGCTCAAATATTTTGACTTTGATATTAAATATTTCTTAAACTACAATATATGTCGAAAAACGGTTTATTTCAGCGTGTTCCCCAAATCTTTCTCTACGAGTGTCATGAATTTTAGATTTTTGTATGCTACAGCTTATGCGGTACGGAGCAGAGGAACAATAAATGTCACACAGCGTCAGCTACTTCTTTTTAATATGGAATAGAACATCTATAACTCTTATTGTGCTCAATAAATTCCTTCTGTAATAGTTTTAATGTCTTCCTAATTTGAACCATGCCTACAATTTTGTAATTGACATTTTTCGTCTATCCCGTTAGGTTGCCGCGTCCGCTATCCTATTTTTTTTTTTTTTAATTCATCCGCAGTCTTTTTTAACACTAAACGTACCATGACGAATCAAATGGCCGGTTGTAAACCTTTGATTAGAAAATTCGCATATGTTATCGCTTTTTCTCACTTGACTTCACGAATTCTTCTATTAAATGTATAAAATCAAGTTTTCAATATTTATTTTCTTTCTTGTGTTTATGATAAAGATATAGTCTACCGTTATCTACCACGACCGGGAGAAAAATGTATTACCTTAAGTGTATCGGGTCAGAAAATGGAATGCACATGCCACCTATCTTCATCCGTTTCCTGCACAATTCTGCCAGGACTGTTGCATAGTCGGTTCAATTTAAAATAATTGTCTTAAAATTTAAATATAGTGCGTAAAATTTCAAGTTGCAAAAAAAGTTGACAAAAAGTATGACTAGTTCGTTTATATTTTGTTTTTACAGCGTGACTCCATTCCTAGTCTTCACCCTGAAAAAATGTCGAAGTATTCAAGACGCATCCTTCGTAACATTTTCGGGTAAGAATCGGGTCATACAAAACGTCATATTATAAAGGGTTAAGTGAAGACTGCATTTTGGTTGATAACTGAGCACCGTATCATGAAACATACGACTTTCCCTGCACACTCATATTCGCGTTTTCTTTGGCTTCGATCATTCATTACATTCAGTTGAATGGCACCCAATAACAACCGTGATTATTTAAAATGACACTGAATGGGCACTTTTAATTCAATTTTCGTTCTCATTGGGCAGCTGCGGTTATTTTCTAAAGTGGTGTAGCGAAAAATCTAAAATATCTCGAGAACGGATAGTCTTGGTGTCATGGGGTGGGTCTATTCTTTGGATCGTTAAAAATGACATATGAAACAATCACTTAATATATTTGAGCATACGTAGTTTATTTTAGATTTGGACGATTTTTGCGGACCATTTCGCAAAAAGTTTTTCCAGAATCGTACCAACACCTAATCAGCATGAGGGTATCCCACAAGTGATTTATCGAACTCATTTTGTAGCATTGGATCTATTCGTTTTTCAGCTAGAGTGGATGCAGGCCATTTTTGAGAGCAATTTCACAAAAAAAAAAAAAAAAAAGCGGGTTCTTTTATCCCGAATCGTACCAAAAACTAATCTGCACCAGGGTCACACAAGTGACTTGCCTACCCAATTTTATGAAATTCGGTCTATTAGTTTCAGAGTGAGAGTGGATACATACATTGCACAGACACACACAGACGTCACGCTAAAAATATTTTTTTCGTATTCTAGAGGTCCCAAAACGTGTGGATCCGTCGAAATCTCGAGGTGCAATTTTCGGCATGATTCCAATACTTTCCCTATACATTACCCTGTATTGCAGGGGTGCTTAGCGTCGAACATAGCTGTCTTAAAAAAATTGTCTTAGGAAATTGGCCCATTTAGGTTCTGTCCCGTTGTTGTTGAAACCCAGACCGTCCGACCTACCAGAAAGGTGTAAGGTAACTGTTTGGACGGTCGGGAAGTGCCACCCAATTTAGACCGGAACCCAGTGGGGGAGGTATCCACAGGGACCGTACCCTCCTTCCCCTACCACCAACCTCTCGGAAGGACTTTCGGATCCACATGTTTAACGTGATCGTACTCCGCATGAACACGGCGGCAGTTTTGGCAGTGGCTGGAATCGAACCCGGGCCTACCGAGTGCAACTCCAGCGCGCTAACCAATGGGCTACCGCGCCCCAGGTTCTGTCCCGTGATCGAGTTAAGTCTTTTATGTCCGGCTTATGACAGACTTGACCCTCCCTTTCGTTCACTCCTTGAAAAAAACCTATAGGTTCGATTCAGTAATAGATACTATAATTGTGCCTTCTAAGCCACTGAAGGGATGCTTGAAGGTTTGGAAAGACTGTAAAAAAAAAAAATTGATCCCGGGGAAGGAAATCGAAAATTAGGGTCGATACTATATGCAAAGATTCAGCCTTCTTGGTCACAGAGGGCTTCTAGAGAGTATGAAAAGACTTCGACCGTCCCCCTCCCCCCATTTTCTCTGCCTCTGATGGGTCAACAGAAAATTCGGCTGCGTTAGGTACTGTATTTTGATACTATAAGTATGCGGAGATCTAGAGAATCAGGAAAGACAAAAACACGTTGACAATTGCATAATAGTGATATAAAAGAATAAAAATTTGAACTATAGGGTTCGTCTGACCACCGATTTAGTTCAGCAAAATGTTAGCTTCTAATTAATAATATTCTCAAATTGCATCCAAAAATTAGATTGAAAAAAAATATATATATTACATTTGAAAATGATTCCCTCAAGGCTTTTAGAGAAATCCAAGATGGCGGCCAATGAAGGAACAGAGCGCTCCTGTTGCAGAACCGGCTATACTATTCTAATGCTCGAGTCTGGAACGCGTTGACAATTATATAATCTATAAAATTGAAAATCTGTCTGTCCCACCATCACGGGAAAGCGGCTGAACCGAGTTTAATGTAATTTTGTGAATAGTCCCACTTAAAATTTAGTCCGTGTTTTCAGTTTCTACGACCAGTGGTTCTCGAGATATTAGTAAAAAACGAAATGTTCGTTTGTCTCATCATCACGGGAGAACTGCTAAACCGAATTTAATGAGATTTTGTGGATAGCCTTGAAATAGTCCCCCATAAATTTAGTCCAAGTTTCACGTTTCTAAGACCAGGGGTTGACGAGATATTGATGAAAAACGGAACTTTTTCCTAGGGGTTCTACTCTCCAACTCCGTAGTTTATCCAAACGGAAAGGATGAAAATAGTTTGTTTATAACGTCAAAATGAAATAAAACTTTATTTCTGAGTTTGGTGGAGATTTTTTGCGCAAATTAGTCACTATATGAAAGCATGAATTATTTGAAACATGAATTTAAATGGAAAATCTATCTCGATGGTTTATTTTCCACAAGCTTTTACACAATGAAAAGTATTAAGAAATCAAAATCGTTAATTTTAACATTTTATGAGGATACATCATGTTGCTCGGCAACGCAATTAAATTAAATGTGTTTGTTAATGTTTTTATTATTTTTTTCGATTTGAATAATAAATAAATGGATATAAAAGTATATCTTATGAATGGACGGTTTGATTCTTCTTTTAATTATATTAATTGCTGACTGCGTACATCACTTTCATTTATTTTGGCAAAGAGTTTTCAAGCTTATATTGTGTTTAGTTACTAAACTCATATATTGTGTTTAACCAATAAATTCTTTTAGCCGATTGTTGAAACAGAAAAAGAGTAGAACGGGTATATCTTCTAATACAATTGTGTTGTTTTCATTTAGTACATAGAAACGGGATCAGGATGTTTCATTTAGATCTGCAAATTCAGAGCTACGAATTTGGCGGGATATCGCTAATTTTTCAACTTTTCTTAAACTTTGCCAAATTGACGGAAATGTCGACAAATTGATAAAAACGACGCAAATCAATGAAATTTATTTTGTTTTGTTAGAAGAGAGTACTGAAATGATGTTTCGTTAGCATTTATCTGTCAGATTAACCGTCCTACATAGTAATACATTTAGCGAATTTTTAAAATGTCACCAAATTGATAAAAATGTTTTCACATCCATAAAAATATCTTGAAATTGATAAAATTGCGCTAAATAAATTAAATTGTGTTTTGTTAGGGGATAGTATTGTGATGATATTTCGTCAATTTAACGCCATGTGGGACTGTCAGTTCTACAGTCCCACTTGGTGATAAATTTGGCGATTTTTTAAAAATGTCGCTAAATTGACGAAAATGTCGCCAAACGTTCCATAGATAGTATTATTTAGACGATATTTTTCCCACCCATTTATTTGAAGCAAATGATATCACGTCGCTTAGCAACGGATTTAAATCCAATGTGTTTATGCGGCAGACGATTTTTATTAAATCTTTTCCAATTTGAATAATGAAGATATGCATATAAAATGTCATTGCCACTGCATTTTTGACTGGATAATATCAATTACGGTCTTCAGGTTTAAACATTATTATTGATATTTTGCGGGATTATTGATTCAGAGATTATCGATATTTTTAAGTTATTACGCCATTGTTTTATTGCGGCAAAAATTGCCGACACTCTCATATTGCACGATGTACGAGTCATCGTCTAGGAATGCACGGGTATATCTTCTAACCTACGAGATTATAAGTAGTATAGGTATATTGGCATATATTTTGACGTATATTAGCATATATATTGAAATCAAGTACGGCCTTCTGGTATGAAGATGAAGGGGATTATTGATATTTTCAATTTATTACGTCGTCTGTTGTATTTTAGCAAAGATATTTGAGACTCATATTGCAATACGGGTCAGTTTCTACTAATAATCGGACATATCTTCTAATCTACGACATTATAAGTAGTACGGGTATATATATCTTCCCATATAATTTTAGCACTTTCATTTTGACATATATTGGAATCAAGGACTGCCTTCAGATTTAGATTACGGGTTTATTGATATTTTCAATTTATACACGTAATCTACTAACACAGGTTATATCTTCTAATATTCGCGTATATTATTAGTACGGGTCCCATACAATTTTAACTCTTTTATTTTGCATATATTGATTCAATTCTATATTTTTTTGTAAATTTGCTTACGTAAGGGGTCCAGGATGTTTTATTCTTCAGAACTGCTCGTGAAGATCATTTTGTATAGCGAGAACAGATATTCTTAAATTTTTAGGAACATTATATTAAATATTTTGACAGAATATTTTGATTAAAAATGTCATTTAGTATATTATAAGAATTCGCACATGATTGTGAATTTTAAGTTTGTTTATATTATATACTCCGTACGAAGAACGGGTATGCTGCTAGTAATGATATAAAATGATTTCGAATTTTAATTATATAGGAATCGTCTGGCCCTCGATTTTATGCAACCCATTTTCAGCTTTTAAATAATAGCGTTCAACGAATGGACGCTTTATAAGTGAGCGAAGGTTTATAGTTTTTTTTTCCTATGCCTCTTTTAGTGTGAAATTCGGTGTGTGGTAAGCAGGGACGTTACAAGTTTTGTTTAATTTTCAGAAGCGAAGTACCAGGTGTCGGTGAGCACGGTCTTCAGCGATTTCACGAAAGAGCTGGACATATACGACGCCATCAAGTATCGGCTGAAGGAGCTCGGCGGAGATATCGGAGTCTTGGGTGAGTCGAGAAACATTCTTTAGGTAACGCGTTTGAAACAATGATGAAAATAGACTTTTTTTTTTACTTTATATATTGCAAAAATGGGTCTTCGCAATGCACTAGTCAGCCAAAAAGGGCGACGCTTGGAAGAGATTGCGTTCTAATGCTCGGATCGACGCGTCCGACTTGCTAGCTCAAAGGATGAGGACAGTTTATTTCTACCCAAACCCTACTCTAAGGTGTAAGGTATCTGTTTGGACGGCAGGAACAGTGCCACCCAATTTAGACAGGAACCCAGTACGATCGGCATCCACAGGGACCGTGCCAACCTCTAGGAAGAAACTTGCAGACCCACCTGTTTGACGCGCCCGTACTCCGCGTGAACATGGGTCGTTCGAGCTAACCACGATCCCCGCGCTCTAACCAGGAGGTTGCCCCACCCCTACTACAGTTTGCTTGTCCCATCACCATCATTGAGACAAATGGGAGCTTTAATAGATACTGCTTAATATAGGACCAAAATAAATGTGTATCGTTATTTTATTCAAAGAAATCTTCCGCTTTATCTCTAAATCAGATGTGTTCCAATCCCCCGAACACACTCGCCTATTCAGTCCCGGCTACGCCACTATACGTACTATCGACGGAAAAAAAGGACCGATTCTATGGAATGGAACGTTCGAAAGTCAAGTAAATGATTTCAAAGCTATTGACGCCATTGTCCCGAAATTAAATATATTTTATGAACGTTTTTATGAGTCATTGGTTAAATCTTTAAAATGTTGACCTTATTCACTATCGCTTCTGAAAGTTCTCCGTCTGAAATTTTGTTCGAAATCTGCCGACGACCCATCCGCTCTCTCGTATAATTTTGAAAAGCCGCTCGTGCCAAGATTTTCACGAATCTTAATACTATAGGAAGTATTCCGTAGAACAATTAGATGCACCCCAGAAATGTTGTTGAAACCAGCTAACTCCGCCGTTTACATCTTTTCAATAGATATTGCTTACTCTTTTTACTTTCCTTATATACATAATGTATAAGGAAAGTATTGTGACGGGGTCGAAAATTCGAAATCGAGTTTTCGACGGGAGAGCACGTTTCAAGCATCCCTGATCACGAATCAAACATTTTTGAAGTAATATCTCTGTGTGTGTGTGGATACGATAACTGACGAACGAAAGGACCGATTCGAACCAAATTTGGTACAAAAATCACAATTCGTAGACACTGGAAGCCTATTGTTTTTATACGTAATCGAATGTTCAGAACCCCCCTAAATTTTCGAATGAAATTTTGAAAAAATCGTCAAAAAATCAAAACCGCTCATAAAGTTACGCAAATAGACACTTATGTAATTTTTCATTAGAAAACGTTTGACATAAATTTTAGAACGCTAACATGAACCGTTCTCGAGATATTGTACATTTTAAAAAAAAAATCATCAAAAAGTCATATAAAATAAAATAAAAAATATTTTCTATTGAGAAACATGTTCATTTTTCATATGTAATACCATGCGATAAATTGGGTGACATCATTCTCGTGGATCTAGCTCGTTCCATTCATAAAAACAGATACTTTGAGTAATACACTTTTGTATTTGAACGCCAATAGTCATTTATCTGCTGTAAGAATAACTTATTTCTTAGTGCATAACGCTTGGCGAGATTTTGGCGACGAATTGGGCGGAATGTCGCCAACTTGGCGACTTTTTGAAATGTTTCCAAATTAACGAAAATCTCGCCAAATGGATAAAAATAGCGCTCAATCAATGAAAATGACGACTCATTGTCGAAAATTCAATATCTTGGAAAGAATATTAGTATCTACTATAAGAAAAACCCATTTTTTTTTACTCTAAAAGTAGTCAATTCATTACATTATATAAGGAAAGTCATGTGTTGCCCACATCCGATTTTTTTTTAACGTATTAATTGATGCGTTATTTTCAGATCTTTCGCCCATTTCAGTGTATTTTGGGAGAGGCTACGATTTCTTAAAGAATAATCCTGCGCGAAAGAAATATCTCATTACTTTTTTCTAAACTAGAAAAAATCGTTGAAAAGAAAATAGGATACCAGATTGAAGAAAATCGTCGATACGGATACGTACTGAAAACTATTGCATCGATAGACAGTATAAGAATTGTATTTGAAAAACCGATGTCGTCCGTAAAATTGGATACAGCAAGATAACCCTTCTTTCTTCCTTTCCAGTGAACAATGTGGGAATGAGCTACAAGCACACGGAGTACTTCCACGAGCTACAGCCTCAGGTAAGACAAAACCACTTTTGGAAGCTCTTCTTGTTTCACTTCGGCAAAATGTTTGAGAAAGAACGGGCCTAGCCGATTTTAATGAAATTCCATTTCTTATCAGGGGTCCATGGTCTTTTAAAACAAAAATTCTAAATCGAACCATTTTTACTGGATCGACAGAATTCAAAAATATTTATGTAGAATTTGGGAGGGGGTAAAGAGGGGTGAGGCATTCTTCACACAGTTGTATGGTAGAGAAGGAGTGGTTCAAGGAGTGTTAACGAATTCTCAATTTTCTTATAATTCTATATTAAATATTCTTCTAATTGGGGGCACAGTTAGCCCCGGAATTAAGTGAAGCGTATTTAACTTTCAAACTCATTCAGTCTTCTGCTGTTGTTGCTTATCCTCTTTAACAGATCTGAAATAAGTCAGATCAACTCCAGTAGGTTGTTGACCGCCAGAAAATCAATAACTAAAAAGGGGGGCAGATGTCAAGTCCTCCTTGGAAAGTCCGACGCAACTCAATATGTGCTCCGGGGAGGCCGGATGGTCACAGCATTTATTACAAGTGGGATGGATTTTTCCACCGCGTTCAAAAGAAAGACCCTTAAGGTGGCCACTTTTAAGTCTAGCAAGTGCAGTCTGGGAGCCACGATCCCATTTAATTTCCAGAAGAGCGCCAGGAGATGTTCCGGTGTACCAATGGAGCGCAGGTGGAGTACGCCAAATGAAATTTAATTTAGATCTTGCATTTGAGTAGTTCATTGTCTTCTCCCCCCTATGAATGTTCGTCCATATAACCGGGAGGGGCGGTGAGACCCCTCGGAGGCATTTTATGTTAACCTAGCTTCTATTTATGTGGCAGCATTTAGATATATTTATATAGGGGGTAAATAGAAGACTTGTCCCCACTAAAATTTCATTTGGCCAAAAAGTCCTGGAAATAACTAGACTCGCACTCTCGTGGCGGATGATGCATTCACACGCGGAACGACCATGCGCGTTGGCAGGAAAGAAAACTTGGGTGTCACACTGTCGCAAAACTCGATCTATCCAATTTCGGCAAATAACAAACGAATTGCGGTAGGGCTGAATATTTCGGTACTCGGAGGCACAGAATACTATATTCAGAAGGCTCACTCCCATAGGATCCTATGGCAACATTTCTAACATGGGATGTCGCATAGACACTGGCGCTAGTCAGATGGACCAACTGAAGTGCGATGCGTCTGCCAGATTTGGCGCGTTATCGCTCGCTTGGCGATTTTTTTTTAAACGGGAAGGGGAACAAAATGTTGAGGACTGTACTTTTATAATTTTTGAAACTATAGAAAGGATCAGGATTTAAAAATACATTAATCTGCAACATAAATATATTCATTAGTTTAAGAATATTTAAATAAACATAGTTATATATTTAATTCAAATAATCATAAAATAGATTAAAAAATACACACATTGCATTGTCTCACTATAAAACATAATGCACAAAAAATTACAAGCTAACATACTCAAAAGACTGAAATATTATATAATATTTTCAGTCTAAAAAGTATACTAGCGTGTTGATCGTTAATTACTTGATCCTTAATTTATTCTGGGATACTGATAATAGACTTTTTTTTTTTAAATATAAAAATATTCATAAAGTAAATATCAAATTTACATAAATGCACTATCGAAGTTGTGGAACTCAATCATTAATTACCCGAGGGGGGGGGGGGGGATTTTCCACCATAAGGCACTTAATAAAAATTTTACATAAATATATACACATACTATATCACATTCAACTAAGAAAAAGCTATCCAAATATCAATTATTTCACATTTTATAAAAATACGGAAAATATTTTTTAACTAATTATACCACTACCTTTTAAAATTTAGTCTAATCCGGCAGTAATAACACAGCACTAATATACTTATATGAACACGTGTATACTTATGAACACGTGTATACTTATAATGAACACGTATGTAGGATGGTGATAACTAAAATTATTTCAATTTTAATAAACATAAATTACATACCCTGTAACGCAACCAGTTTTCTTTTATCAATCCATTTCTATGAAATGATCTAAACACTTAACAAATAATCCTTTTTCACGTTACTCAAACCACGCTAGTCTGTTCTAAGTTTTCGCAGAGCGAAATAGGGTTATAACATTGAAAATCGTCTTGGAGCCAAACCAGACTATCGCCAAGCGCTCGGAACAAACCAGACCATCGCCAAGAGCGCGCCAACCCAATGTTTGGTCTATCTCTAATGGCCGCCGCGAAAACGAAACTATCGAGAGTGACAGGTCTGTATAGTAGTCTGTGCTCAGAGGTTTGTAAAGGCTGACACGTAGCCATTTTTACTGTCTCTGCAATACATGGTAATGCGTACGGAAAGTATTGGAATCATGTCGAAAATCGCAACTCGAGTTTTCGACGGATCGACGCGTTTCGAGACCTCTAGAATACGAAAAAACTATTTTTAGCGTGACGTCTCTCTGTGTGTGCGCGTGCGCGCAATGTATGTATCCACTCGAACCCAAAAGCTAATGGATCCAATTTCATAAAATTGAGTAGGTGAGTCACTTGTATGTGACCCTAGTGCTGATTAAATATGGGTACGATTCAGAAAAAAGTAACCTTTTTTTTTTTTTTTTTTTTTTGCGAAATGGTCCGCAAAAATCGTCAAAACCTAAAATAAAAAACTAAGTATGCTCAAATATATCCATTAAATGCTTGTTTCATACGTAATTTTTAAGGATGAAAAGAAAACGACCCACCCCATTACATTAGAACTAGCCGCTCTCGAGATATTTTAGATTTTTCGCATTTTTGCTACACCACCTTTGCAAATAAGTCCAGTGAGAACGAAAATTGAATTAAAAGTGCAAATTCGGTGTCATTTTAAATAATGATAGGTGTTATTGTGTGCCATTAAACTCAATATAATAAATTATCTCTATATTAAAGAAAAGTATAGCCGCCATCGTCGTTTGACCCATTTCTTGTTTCTCGAGATTCTTTGCTTCGTACCGCAAAAACTATTACATATAAAAATATGAAATTGAGTACACTTGTAGAAAAAGCTTTGGGGAAATAAACCAATTTTACTTTCCTTATATACATAATGTATAAGTATTATGACGGAGTCGAATTAGAGTTTTCGACGGGAGAACACGTTTTAAGCATCCCTGATCACGAATCAAGTATTTCTGAGGTGATGTCTGTGAAAGTGTGTGTGTCAGTGAGTCTGTGGAGACTATCTCATGAACGAATGGAGCGATTCGAATGAAATTGGGTACAAAAATCACAATCCGTGAATACTGGAAGCCTATTGTTTTCAAACGCAATCGAATATTCAAAACCCCCTAAATTTTGGAGTGAAATTTTGAAAAAATCAAAACATTTAGTAAAGTTACGCAAATAGACATTTCTTATATAATTTTTCCTTAGAAAACGATTGACATAAACTTTAGAACGTTAGCATGAACCGTTCTCGAGATACTGTACATTTTTCAAATAAATTTATCAAAAAATCCCATCAATTAAAAAAAATATATTAACTGTTGATAAACATGTTCACTTTTCATATCTAATATCATGCGATAAATTGGGTGACATCATTCTCGTGGATCTAGCTCGTTCCATTCATGAGAAGATACTTTGAGTAATACTTTCATGTATCTGGACGCCAATAGTCGTTTATATGCTATAAGAATAACTTATTTCTCCGTCCATAACGCTTGGCGAGATTTTGACGACTTTTTGAAATTTTGCCAAATTAACGAAAATCTCGCCAAATGAATAAAAATAACGCTAAATCAATGAAAATGACGACTCATTGTCGAAAATTCAATTTCTTGGAAAGACTATAAGTATCTACTATATAAAAAACCTATTTTTTTATTGTAAAAGTAGTCAATTCATTACATTATATAAGGAAAGTCGTGTGTTGCCCACATCAGATTTTTTTTTTAACTGTAAAAGTAGTAAAGTCATTGCATTATATAAGGAAAGTCATGTGTTGCCCACATCAGATTTTTTTAATTTCGATGTGGTTTTGGAATTTTACTTTGTATGCACTTCTGAAGTGAATTTTTTTTCGTATCGGCACGTCTAGCGATTTCTCTGTCTCGTCGTACCGTAAAAACTATAGCATACAGAAATATGAAATTGGGTACATTTATAGAGAAATAATAGAGTAACACGATAAAATAAACAGTTTGTCTTAACTATAGTTTGGCAGGAAATAGTTCACGAAGCGAGCTCTTGATCAAGGAATTCAATTTTTGGATTCCCTGGGATAAGACCCCCCCCCCCCCCTTTTCCCTTCTGCGGAAAATAGCAGGGATAGAAAAGATATTTTTGAAAGTAGAATTTTTAGAAAAGATAAATATGAAGCGAGCGCAGCGAGTAGGAGGCGAAGACTTCCGAAGGGGGTTGCGCGAGCGGAGAGAACTTGGGGCAGAGCCCCCTGGTTGAAAAAGTAGAAATTGTGAATAAAGTCCGCAGGGAAAGCAATGTGCGGCCCACCGCCCACATCAGATGTTTAATTCTCTTTCCATCCTACATGTTTCCTTCGCTTTTCTCAAAATTTGTTTCTTAATTTCAGGTTCTGGAAAATATGATTGCTTGCAATGTGACGGCTTGCACTATGGTGAGTAATATTTAGGTAGGAAATGATCTGAACTAGATATACTCGTCCGGACAGTTCGATACATTTTCCCCGGCAAACTATATATGATGGTCCTAGCAAGGCCGCCCATAAGAAGGTCGGACACCTTTGGAGTGGAAAGGCTCGGGATCAAGAGGGGTCCAGTCCATACTGTCAACATTTTGTTTTTGAGGCTGGAGAAGATAAAAAAAAAATCAGAAAGATAATCAAATATGGAGGGGAGCCTGTAATAAATGTTTGTAGGAGCCCCTCGATTTCCAGGGTAGACCCTGTATCTAGGAAATTTCTTAAGCGCTCCATATTGGATTGCGCTCCTATTTTGTATGAATAGGTCCACGAATTAGGTCTATCTGTAGTGAAGTGACACTGACCGATCGTATGAAAGAAATTGTGACGCCCCATAGCGTAGAATTTAAAAAGCAAGGATGAAGAACTCGGCGATCAGGCGAAAACAACATAAAAGTTATAAAGCATTTTCTAAAAGGTAAGAATCTAACCTAAAACTGTCAGATAATTTGTCTAATAGGAAAACCTGTACCCTATTTAGTATGCAATTTTCCCATTTGAAGACAGAATTAAGTACTCTTAATATATATTTTGGTGCTGCCATCTAGTGAAGAAAACCTGCACCTTATTTAGTTTTTATATTATTATTTCTCCTATTAGATGGCAGCACCAGCGAATCCCAATTTTATCAGCTTTGATAGGAATCTTATCAGGGCTCTTTAATTAAAATAAAAATCTCAATACTAGTGCTACTGCTACCATCTGATAGAAACACATGTACCAGATTTAGTACGATTTTTTTTTTTATAAATTTGATTTTCTTTCGCACAATAGGGTTATGGGGGAATGACTATCCCATTCGGGAATTGAATGTACAAAATGTCATCCGTCGACAAAAATGCATTCGAAAACCCGTACTTCCGACGAGCATTGAGAGTGGTTTTGCGTTACAGACCCCGATGATACTTTTAACGGGTTATGTAGTGCTTGCGCATTCGGCATTCCTACTGCTGAATTCCAATCAATAGAAAATCTTTTACCAATTTGTAAATTTTTTTTTGTCTATCTCGCTTCGTTGTCGAGTTATAAGACATTTAGACACCTCCCCCTTTCATGCGTCCACCCCGGAAGAGAAATCGAAAATCCGACTCAATTACATTCTGTCGTACCGTAATGAATATTATGTATAAAAAGCCTTTCAGGAGTTTCTGGGGATTCAGGAAGTCTTTTCGAACCCCTCGATCTTCTACGACGTTTGAGGGGGGAGGGTGAAAATCCTCCTTTTCCAGATTCTGTGGCGGGGCTACATTGCGTCACTCGCTGCTACGAAAGCTGTCCCGATTATTCCCCCGGGCTCGAAGAATTCTTTTAGTCCAACGGTATAGCCGAGGATCAGCAATCTAAAGGTTCAGAGTTTGAACTTATCCCCCCACTATGGGGAATCTGCGGGCCCCCCACAGTTCTATCGGCGATTTCCCCACACGCTGGCAGAATTTGATATTCGTACGTTGTTCTTCAAACGTCATTTCCGTTTTCGACGAACGCGAACGACTCCAGTTCACTGACACGCATTGTCTGGAAAAACACCTGCTGCTTCTTCCTTTTCACATACCGCGTCACATGTGCCTCTACGCCACGGTAAAATAGTTCCCTTCTCCTCCAGTCAGGGTTGGAGATATCAGCACAGTCTCTGAACTTTTTTATCCTACCTTGTATAATCGAGTTATATTTACCACCTCTTTTTCAGATGTTACAGCTGGTCCTTCCCCAAATGGCGGCTCGTCGCAAAGGCGTCATCATCAACGTATCCTCCTTGACGGCCATCTACCCCATGCCACTGCTCACGGTGTACGCGGCCTGCAAGGTGAGTCTACTGGAATTCCACTCGAAATGGGGTAGGCATTTCTAAACAGGGCCCGACTTACAATAGATGGGGCCACCTAGTAAACATTCTAATATTCATTTATACCGTCGATAGTAGATTTTGAAGCCAATGACATAAAGAGAATTCAGATCATATAACATTCATTTTGCTAAAATAATTTTGCTGAAACTTTTTTACACGCCACTCGTATTCTCACTTATTTTTTAAAAAATGAGAATAATAAAAGGAATTATTGCACTAGATTTAGACATTTGAAGTCATTATAGCAAATTTGGGGGGCATCGGCGGCCCGTGAGTAAATCAGGCCCCGTTTTTAAATCCTAGTCGACTTTAGTGGCAAAATCCATACACGTAAGTAGTATCTATAACACCTTACGAGCGCACATGTACTTTATACACTAAAAACATGATATTATAGCTTATTTTTATCTTTATTATATAAAAAAAAGGTCTCTATCCATTTTAATATTAAAAACATGATTTCATAGCTAAAAAAGACCTTTTTTACATTTAAACCAAATTTAAAAAAAATTCGTGAAAAAAGAAGACGTGAATGGTAGTCTTCTAAATATATTAAAAATATTTTAGTTAAAAACATATTAAAAGTGAATTATATAAAATAAATGGTCTGTTTTTAAAGATTTATTTAATTAAAATTAAAAAAGAATTATAAAAATGGATGGTCTATCCTATACCATCATCAGGGTTTCATGTCTTTTAACTTAAAAAATGAGTTATATGAATATTATTGAGACCAAATCTTTGATTTGATGATCAAAATTTTTTAAAAATCACCTCTTATATTAGAGTTAAAATGCTCTGTTTTTAAAGATTTATATAATTAAATTAAAAAAGAAAATCCCAATTTACATAATCTTTCAGATTTCTAATTACATCTTCAGATCAATTTTTTCTAGAAAATGCATTCCAATCGATATCCATTTATTAGTGAAGAAATTTTATAGGGACAATATGCATATAAGGTTTTAAATTGTTTGAATCACCCTCAGGTAATATCGATAATGTAATAATATCGTTGCGTTTTCCATAAGTAAAACAAGTTGCTCTATCTCTATAGTTCACTCTTAAAATATCCTTACCATTGATAGCTAGTGCTATCAGTGGATCTAGAGTTGTATCAAGTAAATATATAGAAATTTTCATATACATATCTGTAGATAATCGCATCTACAGAGTACATCTATAAAGTACATGTGCGCTCGTAAGATGTTATAGATACTACTCACGTAAAAATCGTTCAAAGCTTGGATTCGAGCATCCGATGTGGCAATCTGCATCGGATTGGTTTCATACTTATTAAAACTCGTTAGCGAAGAATAGCATTGGCATCATTTGGGTGGCAGGCGCGAAACTTTCTCTGCATAATGCGCGGATTTTTTTTTTTTTTTACTTTGCAATGAAATAATGGGGTTCCACCGCACAATGTTCTGGGGATTGGATGAACAGATTGACATTGGGCTCTTTTCGGGAGTTAGTTCAAACGTAATGACTTTCTTATTCGTGGCTCGCACGCAAAATCCTGGTCAAAACGGAAGGGGCATTGAATGAAATAAATGACTGGACGAATTCTTGGGCCTCACAAAATACACAACTATTGCAAAAAGTCACTTGGATCGTGAATGGAACGAACTCATTTCGCAGGAATGTTAACTACGCGTCTTATTGCGGGTCTAAATTAAACACTTTTAACTATTTAATACTACATATTTTTACCAATATTTAATACTAAATACAATGACTAATATAATTTTAATACTGAACTTTCCAGTACATATTTTTGTCTTTTATTGTTTGTCTATTTTATAGTTTACTATATATTTCGAATGAAAGTTAGAAAAATGAAAAGTAAAACACTCGTTCAGAGAGCACCTTTTAAAGTTTTTTCGAAAAGAAAAGTTCAAAATATTAAAATAATTTTTATATATTCTTCTTAATGTCGATACAAAACCAGAAAAAAAATGATTTCTATTTTTACCTATTGGGTTCGGGGTTATAAGTGCCCAAAGTGTTGTGCGTTTTTTCAGCCGGAGAAACCCCAACCCCATTCAAAAATGAATTTCTCTGAATTGGCAACACGGAAAAGCATAATGGGAATGTCTCCCGTATAGACAGCCTGCGTAGTAGAATGCGCAGAAACGAAAGGGCATTCTTTTTACCATAGCGGATCACGGTAAACGGACCCATTAAACGTCGTCCTTTGTGCTGAAAATAAGTTATTTGGAACATGTTTAAAGATTTCATTTGCAAAAGGGCATACAAAGGGATTTGTACATTTTTACCATAGTCACTCGCTAACGTTCTGAAGATGTATACATTGAATATTATTGAATTGTATAAGAAAGTGAGAAAGGAACGAATTTTCTTAAATAAAAAACGGGTGTCTTGTCTATATTTTATGGAAAGTGACACTATTTTTATTTTCCGGTCCATTAAAAATATCCATCCAAGAAGATACATTGAGATAGATCCTACTAAAATGAGAGGTTAAACTAAAGTAGCCGTTTTTAAGCAGAAATAATGCAAATGTCCATTACTGCTAATGACTGTATTTTGTTTCAGAAACGCAAGGGCAAAATTGTGACGTCACGTGCTCTATTTCAGAAGCCAACCTCAATCCACTACCAAAATAAAGAGTGCAGTGGTCGGTCGGTCTATACCACGTTATCTCAAAAATCCCTTTCCCTTTTCATCCTATCTCATTCGTCGTAAATCCAATTCCCGACTTCTTACCTCGGGTTTCTTCTCCTGGACAGCGTCACACGTCCAGATGGAACAGTAACTACTAGAATATTCAAACATTATGGGTATGGCAGCCACTGTTTGGCAAACATTAGGCAGCCATTGTTTGAGATTCTATAATAGATTGAGATAACAGAGATTGTGCGAGTGGAATCTTTATCAGCCACAAAATGTGCATAACTTCTGCATGGTATTCTGCACCACTGTTATCTTAAATACGGGCTGAAGTTTTGACCACAATCACCCTATTCATGACTAAACCTTAACGTACGCATCCTCAATGCAGAGAGAAAATGATCCCTTTGCCGTTATCATTTTAGCGATTCAGTTCTACTTTAAAAATAAGTCAAAATGGAGAAAAAATCCCCAAGGTTTGCATATTTAATTGAAAATGCTCATTAAAAAAAGTCCCATTTAGTCATTCAATATACGTATTAAATTAAAATATTAAAAAAAATATTTTAAAAAAAACTTTCAACGAGGAATGAATATCTCTAGAACGCCATTAAATAAAATTGTACAAAATTGAAATCGCATTCGGGGAAAACATCAGCTGAATTGGTAGAAACTAGTATAGAATTCGATTTAATTTTATCAATATAAACAGCAACATTGGTCATAAAATTGAATTGAGTTCTATACGCGTCTCATTCTATACAAGGGCCGGCCCATTCAGCCCACGTTCAATGGTACGCCGGCTGCGTGGTAGAAATCAATCGTACATGTTCGCAAAAGGGTTTTATGGCTGCTATTACAGGTATGGTCTATGCCAACGAGTGCATTAAAATCGCGAAAATGAAGTATAGTATTTTCTAGGTGAAACTCTTATTATAGTTAATGAACAAAGTATAATTATATTTGCCGGTTTGGATGTTTTAATTCTAGGCCTACGTGGATTACTTGTCGAGAGCGATCCACTACGAATACAAGGATCAAGGGATCTTCATTCAGGTGAGACATACTTTTCTTTTCTTCCAACTTCTATTCATTTTCATACTAAACTCGATTATTTCTGCAAGCTATCCTATACGCTAAAACTTAATAACAAATGCTAAAGTAGAATGCAAATTAAAGAGACTAGAAAAGTAGGAAAAACAAGTAGGTAGACTGTAGGAAAACTACTGAGCAAATCTCAGCAAATTTCGTACACATGCTTTTCTGAGTATGCGGTTTCAATTTCTGAAAGTAAAAAAAAAAAAAAATGGTTCGAGTTTCAGCCGCTAGGCGTGAAATCTGGCACTGTTGTTACCATAATTGCGAAGTATATCTTGCAACCACCGCCTGTAAAAGAAGTCAAAAAGCCTTTTTTCATAAATCCGCGGCTAGCGAAGGTTCTTTACCGGATAGCTTTATCGTTACTTGTTATACTCTTCTATCAAGGACACAGCAATGCTTTCGACAGTTAAAAGTTATCCAAAAAGTCCCCTCACTATTTGTAATTTTAGAAACTTTTTTTTTCGATATTTATTAGATAAATTAGACAATATACAAGAAGCGGCAAATTTCACCCCCCCCCCCCCTGATGGCCGAAATTTGAATTAATTTCTTTAGTGTAGAAATTGAAACCGCATTCTCAGATAGATAGTGTACGAAATTGGGTTGGAATTTTCCCAGTAGTTTTTCCTACAGAGAGGTCTAAACATCTCCTCTTTAATTTGGATTTTTTTCCCGTGAATCGAAATTTCAATAACTCGGAACTTCGATCTTTCGGGATTTTCAATGGACCAGTCAAACCTTTTCTCTTATCAAAAATTTGGTTCTAAATAATTTTCTTTAACTGTTTTCTCGCACTTTTAGTCTTCGACATATAGAACATCAATAGGCATATATCGAATGCAAATAGAAATTAAAAAGGGTCCATTGCTTTATTAAAATAATTCCCGTTCTCGAAAATGCAAATTTATATTTGGGAACAAGCTAACTTGAATGTAGAGAATAATGCAAAAACTATTTCTAAAGCTCCGGAAACCATCTATTAAACGCGATTAATCATTAAAACCACATTTTAGCTGGTATAAGCCGATCATTTGCCTAGAAATTGAGTTTTACATCAATCGCTCTTAGACAAAATAGATTGGCTTAATTTTACTCCAAGCGTCTTACCTGGCACTATAACTATTTTTAGCAAGGACCAGATAAAGTCATAATGCCTTATAAAATCTCTTCTTAATTGTATCCCTAATCATGTTTCATTTTCGCCTTTATACACTGCGTAAATAGACAGATTAAGTCCGGTCAGACAGTATGGATACATTTTCAATATGTGTTTGTGGCATATAACATACGCCGCAGTTTTCCTTTAGATAATCCCCTCCTATGGCATGGTCATATCTGTGCCTATACTTAATCAACTCTCGCGTTATTACCTGTAAAGAAATTGCTATATGCTTTGTATAAGTTGAGCCTGTTTTCGTTTTCAGAGCCTACTTCCAGGGTACGTCGCCACGAAAATGTCCCACCGAAGGACCCGGCTGGAGGTTCCCTCCCCCGAAGCCTTCGTCTCGAGTGCCATGAAAACAATCGGCTTCGAGAGTTATTCTTACGGGTATTTACCGCATAAAATCAGGGTGAGTATTCTCTTCAATCTCTTAGCGAACTCTTGGAGCCAGAATCAACTCGCCAGCTATTGGCTTGCTAAGGCTCCTAGGAAAAGTCCGAAAACAACTCAAATTACTTCAGAAGGCAAGGTTACCCGAAAGAGCCGGAATAGCTTAGTGGTTATGGCCAGAGGATCACACGAGGGACTGAATAGGGGCGTCGTCAAGGTGAGGAATTTGGTAGTTATACCCCCCCAAGAAACCATCGAAATTCATAGAAATGATATTTGGAGAAATGGGAAATATATTTTGTTACCCCACCCCCCACTCAATTTCTTTTTCTGGCAATGTGGCTGACGATCCTCACCACCGTCCAAACCATCCCGTGTCTACGTGAAGTATAGACACATTCAATCAGTAGGACCGAAAAACCTTCCTAGAGGTGATGGGCAGACGATCCTTGTGGTTATCATATCCCTATTGAGTTCAGTCTAAATTGTGGTAGTGCCTATCTGTGAGATGAAAGGCATTAGATTTCTATGCATGCAAGTATTTATTATGTTATTCCTGAATAGAACACAATATTGTCAAACAAATGCTTTTTTTCTCGTAATTTAGTGTCGATACTTACTGAGACAATGTTCTAGAACTTTGTAATTGACTTTTTTTTCTATTTCGCCGAGTTGGTGAGTCTTTAATTCTTTGCTAAAGACTGCAAGCACTTTATATAATCGCTTTATTATTATAGACAAACCTAATGTGTACACTCGGAGAACCTTTTCTTCCGAAGTTGTTGAAGGACTTTTCCAACAATTCTATATAGCTCACTTAAAACAACGCCAACGAAAAGGCACTTAACTGGATTATTTAATTTTAATATAATTTAAAACTGGGTTCTAAGAGTTTCAAATTAGTGCATCAATATTTGATATTTTATTTATTGCTAAAATCATGACAGCATAACACAAATCAACAAAAAAAAAATATTCATTCTGTCTTTTCTTCGCAGTTTCTAATGCTGGTGCTGCCATCTAATGAAAATCTGTACCATGTAATACATAATTTTTTCATTAGATGGCAGCACCAGCGGCTTCTGATTTTTTTCAAAATGCATCTAATAAAATAAATCAGTACTACAGTGCCTAGAAGAGTCTCAAAATAAAATTCCAATGCTGGTGCTGTCATCTAGCAATAAAGAAAATCTATACCAGATTTAGTATATCATTCATTTTATAAGATGGCAGAGCTAGCGACTTTTCACAAAATCCCTCATTTTCAACAAAATGCTATCCACTCTTACACTGAAAAGAAAGTGTCATTACAAATTTTAAATTGCTTGATTATACACTATTCGTCTCAGACATCTTGAATTTTGTAGTTTTCCAAATTTATTTTCTAACTGACGTACTGGCATTAAAATCATTCTCCCAGTACAACTGTGAGATTTCCCTCAAGCTTAGTCCAGCTAAAAGGTTGAAGTTAGTTTTTTCTAAGGCAAGATATTAATTAATTTTTGCTGATCCAGTTTCACACTCTCAGAACCCGGACGCCCAAATAGCTGCTCTATATCCTAAGGATGAGTTGGACGGTCTGGGTCTTCAACACTCTCAGCAACAGTCAATAGCCATTGAATGCATTAGAATAAGTTTAAGGTTCAATATAAATGACATGATTAAATTCAAAGGGAAAAGGGGTACTTCTAAATATAAAGCAACAGAAATTGCTTAAATGATGCTCTTATCTGATGTTGTATTTTATGTTTTAAAGACACTGAATTATTAGAGGGGAAAAGAATTCACTTATTTGTTTTTAATCGTTCCGACTATCTTTGAGTTTACATTAAAAACCTTATTTTAGTCTAAAAGTTAAAGCCACTTGTGTAATTCTGCAGTTAGAAAAACATAATCATTATGTATAAAATCGCCAAAAATATCCAGTTTCATAACTAAATTTAAAAGCATGGGTCTCTACTCATGGTACACTGGGTATAGTGGCTGGAATACCTAGTGTCGCATTCAAGAAAAATCTGGAGAATTGTTCAGGAATTGCAACAGATGGTGCTGCAGTTAAAACTCACCCGCTCATAGCAGACAACTCTATACTTTCCTATGCAAAAAATGTCATTTTAAATGAAAAATAAACTGTTTAAAATATGTTTTGACTTCAAAATAGGGTTTCAGGAGAATTATTTCACTACAGAAACAATTCCTATTATAATTAACACGGAGATATTAATGCAAAATATATATTTTCTAAATGAGTTTCTTGCACCAAACCAGATTTTTATTTTTATTTTCAGTATTATTTTGCAAGATATTTCATTATTTGTTAAGCAAACGTTTATTTTCATAATTGTACAAAATATAGAATCATACAAATTCATCTAACAACTTAGGGAGGGATACAAAATGAATGTAAATTTACAAGAAGTTTGTTTTTAAATAATGTATTTGTAGACAGAGATGCATATAAACTTTTTTTTATACAAAAAATTAAATAAAATAGCTCGGGTAGAACTTTAATAAAATTTTTGTAAATAAATCATTTTGTGAGTTGTTGTTGTTGAGACCCAGACTGTCCGACCTACTAGAAAGGTGTAAGATAACTGTTTAAACGGCCGGGAAGTGCCACCCTGGGGGGAGGCATCCACAGGGACCGTACCCTCCTTCCCCTACCACCAACATCTCGAAAGGACTTACGGACTCGCATGTTTAACGTGATCGTACTCCGCATGAACATGGCGGGAGTTGTAGCAGCGTGCAAGTCCAGCGCGCAAACCACAGGGCTACCACGCCTGAAATGTGCCAACAGCACGCGGTGTACCTAGGTGGTCACCCACCCAAGTACTAACCACGCCCGATGCTGCTTGACTTTGGTGATCTAACGAGAACCGGTGTTTTCAGCACGGTACGGCCGTTGGCCCACTGAAAAATTAATTTGACATATTGGGAATAAAATGGGAAATATTAATTTGAAAATATTAATACAGTTATGATAGGCTGAATATGTCTGATGCATCGTGTAAATTGCTATAAAGTAACTTATAACAATGGTGTATTTTCTTT
Source organism: Amaurobius ferox (assembly GCA_951213105.1). Lineage (NCBI taxonomy): Eukaryota > Metazoa > Arthropoda > Arachnida > Araneae > Amaurobiidae > Amaurobius > Amaurobius ferox. The sequence continues at coordinate 142,331,666 of OX578147.1, read as the reverse complement.
GCATTTAAAAACTAGAAATAAATCTTGATATTGACCAATTGGACTGATGCATATAAGATACATTTAAATAAATAACATTGTAATGAAAAGATAATAAAGATAGAATATTCTTATCTGAATAGTGCTATAGTATATACATATAAGGCATATATCTTCAAGGATTTACCATAATATGCTATAAAGATGAGCTGCCAAGTAAGTTTTATTATTTATTTAGTTATATTAAGATAAATTTGTTTAGTTATATTAAGATAAATTATTAGTTTTAGTTATATTAAGATAAATTGTTTGATACATTTGAAAATATTAATTTGACATATTGGGGAAAGATATAGTGAAATTTATCTTAATATAACTAAATAAATAATAAAACTTACCTGGCAGCTCATCTTTATAGATTATTATGGTAAATCCTTGAAGATATATGCCTTATATCTATATACTATAGCACTATTCAGATAAGGATATTCTATCTTTATTATCTTTTCATTACAATGTTATTTATTTAAATGTATCTTATATGCATCAGTCCAATTGGTCAATATCAAGATTTATTTCTAGTTTTTAAATACAAAGGAAATACAACATTTTTATAAGTTACTTTATAGCAATTTACACGATGCATCAGACATATTCAGCCTATCATAACTATATGCATTTATTAAATAAATTTTGCATTGATTAATTTGACATATTGAAAACTTCTAAATTTATTTTCTTCATGTTAAAATTCAAACTTCATTGAATTAATTTCATGATTTCACCAATAAATTTGCACCACTTGAAAAAAATGATATATATAAATTGAACAAAATATTTACAGATAAGGTATTATTTCTTACATTATAATAAGTTTATTATAATAAGTCTAATAAAAATCATTAGTATAATATATATATATATATTTGGGAAGGTTCTGTTCTTTTCTCTTATCGGCATTATGGCCGTGAATTTGCTTCTATGGTGATGTTAATATTACTTGAATTGTATTTTTATTTTTTATTTTTACATAATTTTTATTATTACATTTCAAATATATATATATATATATCCTTACAGAAAAATAAATGTTTAAAGAATATTATCTACTTTAAAGGAGACAAAAATTAAATTTAAAATAAAACTATTTTAATAACAAAGTATTATTTAAATATTTTATATACATTTTATTTATTCAAATGCATTATTTTACATTTACTCTTCTTTGAAAAATTTATTTTGTTTCTTGTGTACATTTGTCTCTGTTGATATCTTTAATATAAAAATGAAGTATGGTTATTAAATAAAATCTCAATGTTTTTGTCAGTTCGATTTTGTGGCTTTCACATCCCATAAAGTTTAATGTGGAGTTTGACAAAGTGTCAAATAAGTCCCTTATACTATCTCTGTAAAGCAAATATATAGAGAAACACTTTAATTTCATTAAAAAAAGTACAAATTTATTGAGGGGTACATAAGACCTCCAGCATCAAATGCTTTTGTGAACATTCATTTGTCAGTTTCCCTGATCTATCTGCATTTCACATTCAGCACACCTAATTTTTCATTTAAATTTTCAGGCAAGATAACAAGCTGTGTAACATATTAATCTGTTATAACTGTATTGCCTATCAGGTACTTTATTTAATAAAATTCGTGAAATATCTGAAATATTTCCATTCTCAACAAATAAATCAACTGTAGATAAAATTAAATTTTCAGTGGAATTATCAGGACATATTGTAATCGATCACAGGTGGGTCAGCATTTCCAGTACAATATATTGGATATAAGATTTCAACAGTAAGAATTAAAAACAATTGAGAAATCAAACAAATAACCGTACTAAAATGATTAATAAAAAATCAAATAACGATCTAGCAAAATTTAACTAAAAGTGCATTCTAATCAATAACTTCAATTGCCGACAACAGATGGTGCTACTCTCTTGCTCCCTATTTTCTCCAGATGTTGCCTGAATTACTGGAACCAGGTTTTGGAACACTCCTCCCTTATGAACACAACACTAGGTATTCTAAGCACTGTACTATGGAGCACCCTATGACAATAACTATTCCCATATGCCATATCAGATGGAATCATATTTCAAAATTAAACAATATTAAGTTATATTGGATTAGATGCAATTAAAATAAAAATTTAATTTTATTAAATAACCTTATATGAAATATTTTTTCTTTAATGGGTATTTCAATTTTATTCTGTATTTGATAAAAAAAAATGCTAAGCATTTATAGAAATGACATTTATTCATACAAAATAAGTTATTTTCTATAAAAATGGATCAAATATTTCATATAATCTTCCCTGACCCTAGGTACCTCACGAAGTGGGGCACGTTGAGACACTTCAAGCATTTAGAAAATAACTTTCTTTTTAATGGCTCATAGTAAAACTCAATTTTTTTTTTCATAGAAAAATGTTCAAAAAATGTTACACTATATTAAAACAAGGCCATAAAAAGTAGAAAAATATTGGAATGAAAATCATCCAAAGGTGGCTCATATTCTTTACTACATTTTGATCTGCAGCTTGTGTGGTTATTTATGTTTAATTCTCACTTGAAATGTTTTTCATGTATCTAATAACTTTATTTTAGGGATTTGTGCATGAGTGGTTGAAAGCCAATATGCCTGCATCTGTCAATCTGGCCATTGCCATGTATTACATGAAGAGAGGGAGGGAAAGTTACTTCAAGAAACTGAAGAAAAGGATGGCTGATCTCTCTTCATCAGACACAGAATAAAAATTTTCACACAGTGCTTCCAGATGTACACAGAATGTCACATTCTTAAATATTTGTATGTTAACATTATAAACATTCCTTTCAATATATTGTATCATAAAATGAAATTATTAAAAGGCAATTTTACAATAAAAGCAATACATTTCATATCAAGCAATATGCGTGTACGCAATTTTTCTTCTAGGCTACTTTGTTCGCACTGGTCTTTGAACATAAAATAAACAAACTGGTATCAATGTAAACCTATCACATAAGCTGTATGCTTGATGCTTGTCTGGCTTGGAGACAGTTCTATAGATGGATTGCAAATCGATGAACAATCCTGCTTCGACAGTCTGTCTAAAGTTGAACCACTAAACTAAAAGTTTGCAATAACAAGATAAGACTTTCAAAGACCTATTTTTAAATTTTATCAGGGTTCAAAAACTCCTTGAAGAAGGCTAAGATATCGAACAGATATCTTTTGCACTAAAACATACTATACATGACAGTAGCATAGCATAAGATTTTTGACTGGGGAGGCTGAAATTTTGAAAAAAAAAAAATATAGTATTACAAGTGAAATTTATATTGGAATTTGGATTTTCATAAGTTTTATTTCAATAATTTTATTTATTGGTGAATAAAAAAACAATTTTACGTAAAAATGCAAAGAGTGGATGAAATGCATGAGATTTAAAAATGTTACCTATGTAAGATGAATGCATACAAGATATAACATTTTAAAATGTTTTCTTATTTCTAAATTAGATGAACTTTTACTCATTTTATTAATAATAATCATAATAATCTTATTAATAATATTGTCCCGGCCACCCAATCTGCTGCTCTGTCTTCGGATGAGCTGGACGGCCTGGGTTTTCGACACTTATTAAATATGAAGTCATGGTCGCCCATAGGGGAGGTAAAGGTGGGTCACACTCCCCCTTGGACATTAATATAACAAAGGCAAGCATCAAGCCAATCGATGTTGTACATCCCCCCCCCCCCCTCTTCACACACGCAACCCTGGATAAAGTTTTACAGGAGCTTATGCATGAAGTAGAAATATATTAGAATATTAGCAAATGGTAGAAAAATACATCAGTTTTGCAAATATACAGCTAGAACTAACAAAATAAAGCAATTTAAAGGAGTGCACTGAAAATGGGTAAGAAATATATCTGGAAAATAATGCTTTATTGAAAACACTGTAGTCAATATCCTCAAAAATTTTTGCATATTAATTATTTACAAATACTATACTTTGAAAACTTAATATCTTAACCACAATATGCTAAAAATACACTAGAAAATAATCAATGGCTTTTGTTTAACAGAGATTATCCTATAACATGATTTTTAAAGGGAAATCGGATTTATTCTTTCTAAAACTGAAATACGCAAAAGGATGCTTTGCCATATTGTTGCCGCGTGACTAAGTCTACTTCATACACTAAAGTTTAATGGTAGTCATTATTAGTGTTTCCTTGCCTTGATATTGTTTAAATTTAGGCAAATGTCATGTTATTCATGGAAAATGACTCATTTTGTAGTATTACATATGACTTTTATGCGATGATTAATTAATACAACCATGTTTGACACAAAATGTCAGATTCATTAGCCTTGCCCAAAAAATTTTTATTCATGAAACTTAGTGTCCCATATCCAATCATTTTGTCATTAGGCGGTTTATAAAGGGTTAAAATTGGGGGAAGAAATAGCTACACCTTTCTGGAAGTTAGCTTATAGTTTATCAGTCAGGGCGGTGTTGAACAGGTGAGAGCCATCTAATACCATGCTTCTTTCAATGCATTGTAGATAGGCTAGATTTCAGTTTCTAGACAAGAGTTTTAATGGGAAAAATACTTTGAAAAGTCTAATTTTAAGTACGTAAAGTGTAACGGTTTTCTAAAAAGACATTCACAAAGTTATATTAAAAAATATAAAAGTATCTTTAAATTAGATTTTAAACAGGGGAAGCTCGGATTAAGTTTCAATGGGCACTATGTTGCTGATACATAACACTGTCAAGAAAAATTATTTTGCATGTAACTAAAGGCTGAAATGAGTAAATTAAATAATTCAAAGTTTTAAATCAAGACTTAACAGGCAAGTTACAAAACGAGGTCCACTTCCCCTTTAAGTGATGATGGATGCAAACACAAATTTAATTTTCAAACACAAAAAAATTTTAAGTGTAGACTGCATAATACAAATTGACTCTTGCAATACCGACAATATGTTAGACCTGCACTCACTCATTTAACCTGCTGTTGCTATATCAAACATGCAGGGTATTTAAGAAAGTCCTCAAGTAACCTTAATAATATGAAAGTTCCCCCCCCCCCCATGTTAAATCTATATATAGTACACAGGCCATGCCAAATAGATGAGTAAAAGTAATTGCAGCACCCTTGGTGGAAAATTTAAAATTGGGAACACAAACTCTAACAAAGAGAGACAAATGTAAACTACAACGTTGAACATTGAGTAGAAATATAGATATTAAATCAGAGACCAGTTGTTTGATATATAATATGATATATATAAGGTACAAGGTGAACTTCCGTCATATTCAGGAATGATGCAATAAGTAACATATGTATGAAAATGGCGTAGAACCAATTAAAAATACCCTCCATCTGTAACAATACGCATTTGAATACAGGAATATTACACTAATGGCTATGCATCTAGCTGATGACAGGTATTCATTGCCTTCTATACGATTGCTTTGTGTATCCTTAGTAATTGGATAATGCTAAAACAACTTGGTAATTGACATTTTCTTCCATCACACTTTGGTGTCAAGTTAATGCTCCTAATATGTATTCGGAGATCTTTAATTTTATTGAGATGTGCAAGTGAATTCCTAGGAATCCCCCCCCCCCCTTGTATATAACAGAGCTAGGCAATATAAGTACAGATTATCTGAAGTTTCTTTTCAAGTGCAATACGTTATTTTAACTGGTTACTTTTCAAAAAGCAATGGTAATTATAATGGTACTTAAATGATTAGTAATACAGGAGTCTCACTATCTAAACCCTTGGATAAATTGACATTCCAGGTAACTCTATTCTTCATATTTTGTATGGCTTAATGTATCGGGCTATGGAGAAACAACTTCGTGTCATGAGAAACATGACATTTTTTTTATAAATGTGACTTACACACGCTAATTTTAAAACATGCCTTTTTTTAATTAAAATGGGAAATTAGAACCTTTTATTTATTTAAAATTTACTTTAGCTTTTAAACCTTTTGAATATAGATGAGGCAGTTGCTAGGCAAAAATAGCCATTTTCAAAAATTACTTTCTCACGCACTTTGCACATCTGCAGGAAAAGAATCTCACAGCTGCAAACTAAGGAGTTTGGTTCCAGAAAGCATACTTGCCCTCCCCCCCCCCTTTTTAGAGAACACGTGCAGATTATACATGGCAGGACCACAACGGTCAAAGATTCCTTTCTTGCAGAGAAACTTTTCCCACTCGTAATCTTAAACTCGTATGTACGCCCCATCAGGATAAACATGGGCAGTTATCGGAAGAAGCTATTTTTCCTGTCAACAGAAAGAATTTACTGACAAAAGTTACACACTCCACTCTAACGGTTACTCTAAGTCCTCGGACGAGTCGGGTGGTCTGGGTTTTCGACACTCTAAAATTAAGACTACAGCAAAATTTCACAGATGGGCAAAACATTCTCCGAAAAGGGGTAAGCAACATGGCACCCCAGCTTTTAGCATGGACAAGGCTACCATCCAATAAGAAAGAATTGTATGTACAGGAGTGGCCAATCATACGTGAGTGCAGTACAGCGCCACTGAGAAAACTACGGCAAGTGTAGAAAATCAAAAAAATATATATATAGAAATTGGGCTCTCTTGGACGCGGCCGGCCTGCGGGTCGGACTGTTGAGGTCCTCTTTTTTTTTGAGCAAAATTTTTTCATGAGACTCTGGTCCTGCTCCTCAACCAAGAAGGTTGTTTCTTTTTTTTGGTCCATGGAGACCGATAGACACTCACAGCGTATTGCACTTTAGGACTATGCGTCCAATATTATTTATACAAAAACACAAAGTTTGCTCCTTGAATTAAGAGTTATGATGATGAATCGTTAAGCCTCGTCTTCGGTCGACTGTTTCCTGATATGCCCAACGAGGATGAATTCCAACTCTTGAAAGATTTTTAACTTAATGATCTTGATTCGATAACTTCCTATGAATTTGAATTCTCCTGTGATGAGTACCAGCCCGGCATCATTTGCTCACAACGAAATTTAGACACATCAACATAAAGCAGCATGATTATTTTTATGGACATCCAGCCATCGGACCACCAAAAAAGGTATGGTTACTGCCACCGCTTCGAATACATACGTAAGTCAAACTCTTCTTATTTTATGACATCTGCAACTGCTAATGAAGGCGTAGAATTTGATAAAGATGAACTTTAATTATTCATTAAGGATGAACTCCAGCAATTGTTCGACATCAAGACATTGCTAATAATTGAACTTTAAAATTAAGAATTAAGAACTTAAATGAGCTGTAATAGAACTTGTATCATAAAACATAATTTAGATTTAATCCTCCATAAATTGAGAAAGAACATAATATTGTTAAAATTGAGAAAGAACATAATATTGTTAAAAGTAATTAGTGCAACAGTATATTAATATTTGATTACCTTGGTATGATTCAATAATTAATTAGCCTAACATTTGGCTACTATGTTTTGTTTGTTTTTTAATCACATATATATATATATTAATAAATGAATTTTTTGGCCAATTTTAAATCTCTTTGTTGCCTATAATATTTTGGAATCTTTAATTTAAAGTTTTATTTCAGCAATTTGGAGAATGAGGAATTTTAATATTAAATTTACCACTAGATCATATTATTTCTGAGTGATAACCAGGCTTAATTTAAGATGAAGGATTTGGTATTGGCAGCTTGGTCTAATCACTCTTTAAATGTCAGAAACATCCACGGCCTTTAAATGTTTTCTGATACTTCATTAACTCAGCATCGCAAAATGGACACCGTTTAAGTCCAACATAATTTAATTTCCATTCCAGCAAAACAAACAACCCTAAATTTTCCAAGAATTTAACACTATCGGAACAAAAGTTTTCACTCAAACGGTATGTCAGGGGTCTCATCACATGCCATGAGAGTAGATTTGTGTTCCCCTCTTTTCACAGCAGGTGACTTTTAGGTCACAGGTGAAGCATGCAGTTTTGAGTGGATAAGTTTATCCTTCATACAGAAGGCAACCAAATGACTTTTTTTGTCTATTTTTGTATAAAAATAGCACCTTTAAAAAAGTTTAAACACCTTGGCTAAAATTTTAAAAACTTCAAAACTGCATAGGAATATGACATTCCTTGTTAAACTGTCTCTACATTTGTGCAAAATAAAGAAAATATTTTAAAGACCTTGAAACGCTAGAACCAGCAAGAAAAAGTTTGTGAAAATTAGGATTTAGTGCAGTAGAAAAAGCAACTTTGTTTTAGTTTAAATATGTTCATGAACATGAAATTCCTTTATCAGGTGTAGTTATTTAAGAAAAGTCTAATAAATTTGCTTCAAAACTTTGAGTGAGTTTACAGCAAGCAAAGGTTGGTTAGATCATTTTAAACATTGATTAACACTTGGTATGTAGCAAAAAGTCCTTTGTTTGCTATAGCGTGTCAAATTGGAAACAAGATTGATAGAATTTTTTTCCCCTTTACCTTGATGACTCGACATAAATATCTTGCCCCATAATGTGCTGACTTACCGAGGTTTCACTGTACTTGCTATTCTAGAAATCTATAAATCTATATTCAACTTTTCCTTGCATTTTATTCAAAATTTGACAATTCAATGAACAGCTGAATTGTACTTTGGGAAAACCCGATTGTTTCATATTTTAATTTTTGCAAAATGAAACACATATTTACTACATGCTGGGATTCCTGTTAAAGAAAAACGACTTATCACATTCAAGTTTTATAATTTAGTATGACTTAATTAGAAAACTTTTAAATATTTTTCACAAGAGCTAGTACTTAAATACAGGGAATGCTTCATTGCAAATCTTTTTCTGAGCTCGATGCAGTTGTTTTTCAAGAAAATATTTGGCACTTATTTATTTTAAAAGTAATGTTAAGTACAAACCTTGTAGCCATTAAAATTTGTTTTTAATAATAATCGTGCATTCAATGTTAGACATTGGATTTGCTTTTTACCCCCAAGAGAGAATCTCTTACTTGCCAGATTAATTGATATGCTTAGAAACATACATTGGTCAGGTATAGAATAATCACTTTGATTCTATGCCTATTGAATACAAAAATGTATGATGATACCTTAGATGATGCCTCTAAACCTTAAAAATTAATCATGTTCAGACAGAACTTACATTAAATCACATGTATATATAAAGGAAAATTAAAACAAAACTTATAAACAAATTATATGCATTTTATTTCAAAACTATAAAATACAATTACTAACAATGTGTATGAAAATTTATAGCAAAATACAAAATGCTCCAAAACTAATGAAAAACACTTGGAAAGAAAATATGAATAAACGAAATAGTCGGGTGGCAACAATAAAAAATTTACCACATTGTTTGCTGTGCTTGTAAGATTTGTATAAAACAAAAAATTATAAACTAGCTAGGGTATACCTAAATTTTCCCTCCATCTGGTAACTGTTACTGGAGGATTTTAATAAAATTAAGTTCACACACAAAAATAGTTGCTGTTCATAATTTCTGTAATCTTGAGCAATTGATTTTAATTGGGACAGATAAAATTGGGGTTATAAATGGAAATTCCTTACAGAGTGGTTTTTTCCCAAAATAGTTAAAAAGAAATATAAGAAAATTGGCCAACAATTTTATTATGGCCCCCATGAAACAACACTAAAAAAAAAGAAGTCATTTTGCCATGTTTTGAATCCAAAGCAAGAGAAAATACACATTGAGCTTTAAATTTTTCTACGAATGCGTTCACATGAAAATCTAAAAAATTAAATAACAAATTACATTGAAGAGACATTCTATGTAATGTAAAACTCGTGAAATATAAACTAAAAATCTTTGGGGGGAAAAAATGATTATGAGATAATGGGTACATGGGAAATAAGAAAATAAAATGTACAAAAACAGTAATAAAAAGAAATGCCCATGTTAGGGCTTTTCCAAGCAGGTACAATGTCATTATATAAGAAAAGTTGTAACATGTCCTCAAAATAACTACTCGAACAGAAAGTATGAAACATTACTTCATTGGGGTTCATAGTATTGCAAAATATACATAAATTCATATGCTAAAGGCAGTACATAGATATGAGAAGCTGAAATCTTGAATACAAGTGGAATAAAAAAATATAAAATTGAAGATGGAATCAACTAATCTATATTTCATATGTTAACTTTAAATATACATACTTAAATGCATTTTTGATCTGGGTGCTGAGCATTTCATGTATTTGAGCTTAATTTTACATGGAGTGAGATAATTATAAAAATGCATTTATTCTATACATGCATGGAGGATAGATACACTCTTTAACCTTGTGCATAGTGAACTTGTGCACTTTATAACAAAATGAGGGAAGAGGTAGTGCTGATTTTATTACTATATTAGATTAGATCCTATGAATCTATACAATGGTATTAGTCATAGCACTGTAGACTTGTGAGATTACACTATTCATGATTGTGGTCTACACTACTTTATCAGACATTAAATTACAAAAACCAAAAAAATATCTAAACTATAAATGCTTTAAAATCAAAGACAACCAAAAAATAGGTTTAAAAGTCTTATTAAAATCTCCTTTTTAAGGCACATAAAATCACACGGCTATAGCACTTTTGGGCACTATTACGCCCTTCATCAGTGGCAAAGTGAAAATAAACATCCTGTTTTCACTTCGCCACTGATGAAAGGCAAAATAGTGCTCGAAAGCACTATAGCCGTGTGATTTTGTACATCGTAAAAAGGAGATATTAATAAGACTTTTAAACCTATTTTTTGGTTGTCTTTGATTTTAAAGTACTAATTAGGTAACGTGTTTTCATACTATTTTATTATACTGTAATAAATGATCTGAATTGTATAAAATAAAATACATATTTTGTTCACATCTATTTTCTACACATAATAAAAATTAGCTTGTTCTGTACTTGGAGCATTTCATAAGTTGTGTGTGTAGTGACACTTATATCTGCAGTTCTTCCCGTAACTCAACTCAAATCCTGTAACTAAGATGCATTGTCTTTATGTTATGTGGGGGCTGCAGATCCCCGATAGTGGGGGATAGATTCGAACTTAGAACCTTTAGATTGCTGATCCCGTGTTATATCATCAGGCCCAAAAGAATTCTCTGAGATCGAGGGAATAACCGATGATGTCTTTCATAGCAGTGAGTGATGCAATGCTGCCCCCACAATTATTTATCTATAGACTAAGAAATACTACTAAGAAATACTATTTTTTTTGTATACAAATCCAAGATCAATAATGAAACTTTTTTGTGCAGCAAAAGTGTTCCAATCCATTTAACGTAAGTTTAGAAACACACGCTCCTTCACAAAAAGCTATTTATAAAGGGTAAATACCTAAAGAAAAACAATCAATGGAGTGGAGTATCAGCAATAGTCCCCTTACATCATTTGATCAGAAAGAAATGTCAAACTCTAAATAATTATTTATATGAGCTCAGAAAGTGTTAACGATTGGATTGATTTAAGAACATGTGTATAATATTCATGAATATCAATAGTACAGTTATATTTTAATGTTGAAGTAATACTATACATAAAACTTTGGTGAAATGAGCAAAGTGCTGAGTAAAAATCAACTCATTTTTGGTGCACACATGGGTGCTCAATGTTATTGCTCAAAGAATTGAGCCTAAACCAATAAAAATGAACAGAACCAGCCAAGAGACATTTCTATCCCATCTAAGGATTTTAAATGTGTGACCACTTGATAGAAAATGCTGAATTTATCCTAATACATAAATTAACAAACACTTTATTTGCAAGCCCAATGCTTAAGACCCTAAACTAATCTGCCATTTTACAATTGGGCTGATATCCATAAATTTTGACTTTTAAATTTTTAAATGTGATTTCAGACATTTCAAACTAGGAGTTTAAAAGATATGTTTTATTATATTTTATTCTACCCCAGTGATTTCCAATGGATAGCCTGCAGACCTCCCTCATCCAGTGATTACATCGCACCATTTATAGTTCACCTGAAATAATTTACTTATTAAGGGTTATAACCATATTTTTGGCAAAAGAAATTTTTTTTACATAAATAAGTCATAGGTAACTACTGTTGAGATATAAAAATTTTCAAAAACAAGGAGGTCCATGTCTAGATTTTTGAAGGAAAAAAAAAAAGAGATCTGCAGCCCTTAGCTAATCAAGAACCACACTATGCAAGAATTAACAGATATCTTCTTTGGAAGGCACCGTTATCTTATTGAAATGTGCATAGTCCCGTGCATTTTTAAAAATTCCAATCTAAGTAGTCAAAAATAGTTTGAAAGCTTTAATTTGAAGTGCAAATGTTTATAGAAATGTGTACTTATATGTTGCATAGTTAAAATAATACATTTATTTCATTTTGTGAGAAAATGTTTAGAAATAGTAGTATCAACTGTGCATTTAATTTTACATAACAAAGGAAGATGTATGGGTGTGCAATCTGTAACGAGAAATTTAAGCATCGTACAGTCAGAAATTTGGTACACAGATATTTCAAGACCCGTGAAAATGCACATTGTTATTATTATTACTATTTTTTTAATTTTAATTAGTTTTTAGTTATTTTATGTTTTAGAATTTTCAAACAAATTTATTCCTTAGAGACCGAAAATACTGTCACAGAGTTTCCATCTTTACATCGTTGGAAAGATTGAAGGATGCCCTTTCCAACAATGTTTGAACTGCATCAGAAGGAGAATTCCTTTAAAAAAATTTTTAATACATTGAAATTTACATTTTTTAGGTTATCTGGTACGTATATATATATATATTATATATAGATATATATTTTTAAGAATTTTAATTACTTGTATTTTAAATACCAGTGACTTATTGAAAATAGTCTGAAGAACAAATGTGAAAATAAAAATAGCCTCAACATTAGGCTGGAGAAAAATTCCTTTATATATAAAACAGATACTAAATAGATATTAAATACCCCTCTTTCCTTGCTCTGAATATAATGTAAGCAATTGAAAATTGGATTTCATGGTGTGAAAGCCTGGTAAATTTAAGCCTGTAACTACACCCAAAAAATTAAAGTATTATAAATCATATATGTAATACAGATACTAAAGGTACTATACCCCTTGTTCCCTGGATTAACATACATGGTGTAAGTTATATAAATATATATATATATATTGTTGCCTCCAAAAACTGAGAGTAACACAATTCTATATTTTGATTAAAGGTACCGTACAATTTTCAGTTTCTAACAATTTTTACTTTCTCATACCATGTAATATAGTATAGAGAAAATCACACAAAATATCACAAAAATTTTTGAATTCAAGATTTGGATGCCAATATATGTTTTAAGACCTCCTGAATACGTGTTGACTATTTTTGGAGTGTTTGAAGTCAACTTCTTGTGTACACAGCAGCGGCCACAAATAATTATGGATTTTCACGAAACTTTATATCGGGCTTTGTTAACGAAAAATCTAGAACTGGCTTTTTAAATTGGATCATAAATTTTGAAATTTATTCAAAATTTTATATTTTTTTAACATGGCAGCATAGGAGAAATTTGGACATATGTAGAATTTGAGGACTAAATCCGAATCCAGTATGAGGAAGTCGAGTTGAGCCGCACTCCAGTTAGTTTTCTTTATTTCTTTCTAATTAGCAAGTCAATTTAACTTTTAATTACTTTTAAGGTGAAGCACAAGCATTGATATTTTCATTTCCTGATGCGATCTGTGGTAACAGCAGTTTTCTACTGATTAATGCACTGAGCAAGATGTGGAGAGCTTTAATCATGCTTTCTTAGTCTTCATTTTCATTTGACAAAAACAGATGAAGATAGTTATTTTGGGGGGTCTTCTAACATTGAATTTAAAATATATTATCCTACTTTTTTTTAATTTGATATTATATTATCATTATGAGTATTGTGTTGAAATTTTATTTAAACTGGATGAAAATTGACTGAGCTAGCAATAATTCGGGAGTTAAAGGAACTTTGTGACAAATTATTTTTATTTATTTTTGTCACGAGAATGATTTTAGTTCCAAACAGGCAATTTGGAAATGAGTGGCATTATCTGTATTATTTAATCAGTGGCCAGAACCAAACTAACCTTTACTTCTAAATACAATGGGGCCCCACTTCTTGGCATTTCACTAATATATCAATTTTCAATTAGATCCATGCTTTTATGTTTGGTGATTGTATTTGTGCATTTATTTTTGCATCATGGCGCACTCAACAGTTGAATGTGTGATATCGATTGCTATTATATGTTGGTAATTTAGTCTGTTTATGACATATTATGCTATGTTTTATATATAATATTATGTCTTAATTACAATGGCATTTAAGTATAGACTATTAATGAAAAGTGAGACTCTAACTTCAAGTGCCAACATAGAAATGATTAAATTAAAGGCTCTTCAGTCAATTTTTTGTAGATTGCTGATGAACCAGAGAATGAACTATTTATAAAATTTCCTGATAAACAATCTCCCACTAGCAAAAGCCATTGTCTATTCATTGTCCCAATGGCAAAAGTTAGTGTCTATTTTTTTAGCTTTTGTCTATTTAAACATTGTCAGGTTTTTGTTGTTGTTTTTTTTTTTGTCAGGGTATTTCTACATGTATTTATCTACGTAAAAATTTTGACTATTTCAAACTACGTAACATTTCAAAAATGTATATCTATATTGAACAAATTTTCTAATAAACAAAGTTTTTAGATAGGATTTTGCATATATAGTCGGAAACAAATATACAGTATAACCTCAAAAATCCGGACATCCAAAATCCGGACTTTTTCCACATTTTCAAGAGTTTTTTTTGTTTTGTTTTTACTATCGGATTCACAAAGTCGTGGATTAACTAACAGGGTAAGACTATTTATATGGCATTATATTTTATAAACAAATACCGTATTTTCCAGTCGACTTTCTGAACCCCGAAATGAGACGAAACTTTAGACCGGATATAAATATGGACGGCCGTAGATGTAGATAGGGGCTCGTGGTTGGAACATGAATTACGTTGTTAGCTTTAATCCTCCACCCCCCAAGTCACAATTCCCGATGAATTATTCCGCGTAAAATATTCACCTTTATTTAAATACTGATTTGTTTATTATCAAAAGTTCTTTCTCTTATTATTGAAATAGACATTTTTCTGAAACAGTGGAATTTTTAATATTAAACACATTAAAACATTATCGTAGCATTTTATCATAGATTGTTCAATTAAATCTAAAAATCCCGAGAATTCGTATTAATGCCCACGAAAACTTATTTTGTTCACTTCGCAGTACAAATCCCATTCTTCAATGTATTTATTCTGTTTTGTCTCCAGAATCCCTTCCCCCTCTCAATATCTGACAAGTTTTTCATTCTCGTCAAACCTCCCATCAGCTTGAAATTGACTGTATATTTTGCCTTTTGTTTAAAAAGTCATATTTACATACTAGAAATAGCAAATAAATAACTAAATAATATCGTATCGCACAGAACCAAGCAACAAGGTCATTAACACACTGACCTTTCAAAGGGGCCAACTGCGTTTACGATTACGAACCAAACAAATTCCTTTCTTCGCTTTCTCTCCCCCACCGCATCCCGGTGCTGTGGCAGCTTAGTAATGACTCATCGTATTTAAGAAAAATCATTTGAGAGGAGAGATATTTTTCTTTTTTAGAAAAGATATTTATTTTATCTACTACGATATTTTTTACATATTTGACTATTACTAATAAAGTTTTTCCTTTTTTCAGAGTCATCAGCCTTTTTAAACATAACATTATATAGATGCTAGAAAATAAATAAAATTTTTGAGTTCTTACTTTTGTTTTTCATTTCATTTAGCAAAGACGGTTTAAACTCATTTACACCTTTAAATATATGGGCAAAAGTACTAATCCTCATACTTGATTACATCTCGGTGCTACATTAGATTCTTCTGGCTCTTCATTAAATCTTGACAAAGCCGATATAATGGAAGTTCTGCACTGATGATGCACCAATTGTAAATAAATTGAGTGATGGTGAAATTCGCGATATGATATTAAATAAAAAAAGAGCAAAGTAGCGACGATAAATTGGGAGAAGAAAAAATACCCATTGATAATCTTGTGCAAACAATCGATCATGCAATTACAGTTCTTGGACAAAGAAGCTTTATAATTGAACACAAATGGATAAAGAAAACTGCTTTCCCATAACCCAAAATTAATGAAACAACAAAAGTTAATTTAAATATTTAAATGAAATGATAAAATGTAATTTTATCATTTCCTTCATACATTCTAGATTATTAATGTGTATATTTTTTCTTTGAAATTTCTTTTGCCCCATTTTTTGTATTAAATAATATGTTTTAATTGATTAACTTAACTTTTGTCATTATTTTTACGAAAAATAGTGCTTTATAGTGTATTTAGTTAATATTAGGTTTAAATTTTATTCGAACTCTATAATCCAGAAAAATTGTAAATCTGGAATCGGCAAACTCCGAATTTTCGAGGTTGTACTGTACTAGAAAATGTTATTCAAACACTGATTTCGAAATAGCCAATCATTTTAAATCAGCACCTGTTAACTTAGCAGAAATTGTTTTAAAATTTTCCTTTCACTTCCCATCTTAATTATACTAAATTTACTATGCTAATGTAAGAACGTTGAGTGAAAACGGCATACAGAATTTTGAACAGTTTGAATCAATATTGGAATTTTAAAATATTAAATTTCTACACAATTTTGACTCCTATGGCTGGGTGACAGTTTAAATGTATTACAGAATAAAAAAATCTTGCACAAAAGAGGAATTTAAATATTATCAATGTACTTGCTCAACAATGGGTCACATGCTAAACTTGCAATGAGTAATAATAATCTGCTAGGGGGGGATAGAGGGGGGCTGAAGGGTCAGGATAGTGCAAAGGGATCATATTCAGCAGCCCTGTGCCTCTCAAAATTATAGCCATGTCTACATGGAGTATGGACATGATAAATTTATACATGCAGAGGGCCATCCGAGAAGTCATAAGTGAAGGGAAAAATGGCTACCACCTTAAAGTGTTCCATCTCCCATGGTGCATTGGGGTAACATGATTAAAAGACAAAAAGTTTCCCTTCTCTGGCTACTTATGGGTACATGATAGCACGAGTCAACATAATAATCTGCAGTCTTGTTAATTTGCAACATTCATAACCAAAACATCCATTATTAGAATGAGTATTTTGACCTAATTTCCTCAGTTATCCATTTCAGTTAGCAATATAGATTAATTTATCAATACTTTGACATAATAAAATTCCAATTTCATACAGAATAACATAAAAAATAATGCACTACTCAATGCTGTATTCAATAACATTTGCAAACAGATAACAAGCATTTTGGCCGTGATCATTGGTTTTGCAAAAATATTTAAAGCATTTTCAAGCCTTATTTACAATTTTGAACTATATTACAATTTCTATAATAAATAAAAGGGAGATTGGACTTAAAAATAACATTTTCATAGAATAACTTCAGAACTGTCCATCGGTGAGTCACTGGACAACTTCAAACTGTACTCGTTCATGAGGGCATTGATCAAAATCTCCATGGCTTTGCATGCAGAAAACAATGCACTGTGTTCCATTTTGTTGACGATCACAGCCATCCAGAAACAGAACCCTAACACCAGAGTGGCTATCAGCTGAATAAAAAGTATCACGATACCAAATGGACCTATGCCGTCTATCAGGGTGGTGACTAGCAGGAGGGCCGTCAGCAAAAAACTCAAGAGGATCCATATGAGACGGCTGCTACTGAGTTCCTTGATGCTTCTGCACAGAATGTCGTGACTACTGTTGATAGCTTCCAACCTCGCTTTGGGGTCACTCATCTGCAGATGAGCTGCAGAATAAAAATAGTTTAGTAGGACACTGAGTATATTCTTGATGGATAAGTAAAGCTGAAAATTTGGTATCTACTGATAAGAAAGTTCAGAATTTTCAATAGATTCATAGCAAAAAACATATCTCATTTTTTTTCTTTTTCATTTGTATTATGACATGACTACATTTTGAAATCTTTGTATTTTTTTCATGCTAATTTGGCTTTCTTCTTTTAAAACAATCCGCCTACTCTAATTTTATAACTGTAATGAAAACAAATCCAAATCTTCAAATCAAACTTTGAATGTTTTCAAAGTTAGACAATATAGATTACAAGTAGGATCATTGTAAACATGAGGGATAGGGTCTCTGTTCTATCATCACTTCCTTAATATGTGCTCTATATATCCATTGTCTTTCTTATATTAAACTTTGGTCCACCCATGCAATCCATATATGCAAATGCTGAACAGACAGATTGTTTCTTCTAACCTCAGGAAAAAAACAAAGCCATCAATCACGGGAGATGCACTCGCTTCATCAGTCATTAAACCGAAGCATCTAGTATCCATTGAAGTGTTTACTTTCGCCATTGTTGACATGACACATGAATCACGATTAGAGAACTATTATTCGAACTATATAAGCTATTTGTAAATGGATTTAGATATTTTAAGACAGTTGGACACATTTTTCCCAGGCTCTATTATTTCTTTGTCTTATTATTTCTTTGGGTTTTATTATAAAATAAAAAATCTGATGTGGGCAGCACATGACTTTCCTTATATAATGCAATGAATTGACTACTTTTACAGCAAAAAAATACGTACGTTACAGCAAAAAAACACTGATAGTAGATATTTATATTCTTTCCAAGATATTGAATTTTTGTCAATGAGTCGGTATTTTTATCCATTTGGCGATATTTTTGTTAATTTGGCAACACTTGAAAAAGTCGCCAAGTTGGCGACATTCCGCCAAAATCTCGCCAAGCATTATGGGCGGAGAAATAAATTATTCTTATAGCAGATAAATGACTATTGGAGTTCAAATACAAAAGTATTACTCAAAGTATCTTTTCTCATGAATGGAACGAGCTAGATCCACGAGAATGATGTCACCCAATACATACCGTATCCGTTCGAAGCAATTTATGAATTTTAACTTTGTTTAAAAAATGTTTGAAAAATTAGGTCCCATAGGGTTCAATGTATTTCATTTTTTCAACCCGAGTTCAATCTGAAACTAATTGGGTGATATTATTCATTTATATTCCCATAGGTCCCACAGACCGTCTGAACAACATACTAAAATTTCTTTTGATAAAGTCATTTTTACAGAAGTTATCGTGCGACCTAGACAGACAAACAGACAGAATGAACAAAGTAATAAACACTTTTCAACTATGTTGTAGAGTATCAAAAAGCTATGTTTCATTCTCGACATTATGCCAGCAAATGCAATCGAAACATAATACTTTGAATACGGAATTTCAATATTTATATGGTCCCTTAAAGGTTGCCTGAAATGGGACATTTTTATGCATGGAAAAATGACTTAAGTCATAAAGTTTAATGCTTCATAACTCCATGAATGTTGGTTGTAAAATTTGTTGGTTGATGATTTTTTTCTTTTATTTTGCATGAAATTGTATGAGGATGAATTTCCTAAATATAACTGGTAGGACCAGGGGACCATATAAAAATTTATATTTCGTATTTCTTTCAAAAATGCATTTACTGATTTAAACTGTTTCTAAGATAATAGATTTTAAAATTTAAAATATTTTTGCAATTGCAAGTATATCTCTGTGACTAACAGTTGAGGAAATAGCCATTGGTCGCCGATAGCACTGGACACCCTGCATATTCAGCCAAAATATAGATGCAAAATTTAAACATACCTATTGGATATTTAACACAAGTAGTTCAGATTATTTAAATTTAAACAATGCAAAGAAGGTGCTAACAGAGTGCTACAAAGTTCCAAACCAGTAAAGACAAGAAGTAGAATGAAGCCATATTGCAAATTTAGATATATGTTAAATGTGGCACATTAGGTAGAGATGGTAGTAAGTGATTAATAAATCTACTATATGTTATTCCCATATATTGTTTATAAGCTTACAAGTCAAATTTATGCCATTAAAAGCCATATCTTTCTTAAAACCTGTGTTTAAGATTTGGTGTCAATTTAATATTCATTTACAAGAGGCTCTATCAAAATAACATTCACCAATGCCATTGTATAATGCAAAAGTATATTCTATGTTTCCCACTTTATATATTGCTTTATATGATACATAACATTGTTACCAACTGCTCATCCTACTACTCTAAACATTCGGGTGAGTCGGTGGTCTGGGTTTTCCACATACATAACATTGTTGATTTAGAATAGCATTTTTATACACCTCTCATAGTACATATGCATCATCTGTCACTGATTCCAAAAGTTCTGATTGGGATCTGTAATTGCTGGCCCCATTTAAAAAGGTCTGAACATAAAATCATTCAAAAGATAGACAAACATAAATAATTACCTTCCGTAGATTTATATACATGAAGTTTAGCAACCACAGCTTCGTGATCAGAGTATGGTATTGATGTTCCTGGAATCTTGTCCAAAGGAGTGTCGCAATTCAAGCACTCGACATATGTACCTATAAATAGAAAAATCTAACACAGTTACTCAATTTTAAGGACACAGGCTCACAACTGCAATAAAAAAAATTGTATCCATTATGAAAATATTACTGATTCAATTTGTTGAATCATTTAAGCCAATTCAATGATTTAAGGAATTAACATTTCATGCCAAACTGAAAGAGGGATTAAAATTATGTATACAGGAAAAAGACAGGTCAGTGTTGAATCACAGAAAAGACCAGACACACTGATGACAATGAACAGATTAGCTGACACAGCTTCATGGATTCCCTTTAGATTTAAGCTGTTTGGGAAAAACATATTGCATCACAAGTCTAATTCAGGTGATCCTCACTAGGGGTGCTGCTAACGCACTAGAGGAAGACAGCGAATGAGCATCATAAAATGGTTACACTTCGGTCAATCAGAGATAAAGGAAGTCACTCTTCACCCATTTAAAACTTTTAAGAGAGGACAAGATTTTAAGAAACAGGGATTCGGATGGACACTTGGAGACATCGAAGGTCAAACCTCCTATCAAGCATGATTTATATTAAGGAGTATAATGGAACTTCTAGAGAAAATGATGGTTGAGCGAAAAGGTTCTGGAAACAACAGATTGCATCTAGTGTCCAGAAATGGTATGATTTATCTCTATTCATAGCAATATTAATTGCCGATTTGTTTTTAATACCGTGAACTACTGCATCATGATATACAAGTGAGAACTTTAAGCCTCGAACTTTATTATAAGGTAATCTATATGATCACATAGAGAGTGGATCTTGTTTCAGAGCTGTGCGCAAATTGTAAATAAAATATGATTTTATTTAAAACCTAATATTAGATCTTATGTTTTCAGATCCTCTAGTATGTTTATTTGCATGTAATGATTACCGTATTGAAATTACGGGTCAGACATCACTTAGTACAATTCATAATTTTTATTTTATAACTAACTCACCTTTGGTGAACAGCCCAGTCATTCTTAAAAAAACTCTTATAATAAATTCCTTGCAGCAGCTATAGACCACAGTTGCTTGCTCTCAGTAAAAGCAATATGCCCATTGAGTAAGTGTAATACACTAAAGGCCTGCAAGGGTTGATATTTCAGACTTTCTTTTTCAGACTTAAGCAATTTTCAAATGTAGAACCCGAGCCCAGCTGCCCAGTTCAGCTTTATGTTATTTGTATTCAAATGGTTAAAACCATAAATTTGTGAAATTTCAGTTTGAATAATTAAGATAAAAGTTTTTTTTTAAAGCTCTCCTTAATGGGTAAAGTAATGTTCTTTACATAGCTGAAATATACACAAATCATACAAATATGTTTATGTAAAACTCATTCAAAAATTTTCAAATAATTAATAATTAAGATAAAAGTTTATTTCTCTAAGCATTTTTCTTTACATAGCTGAAATATACACAATACATACACATATGTTTACGTAAAAATCATTCAAAAATTTTCAAAATTAATACCTTTGGCCTGGACATACCCAATTTTTTAAAGCTAAACCCAGCCTGGTCCAAAACAATATTAGAAAATTCAGGCCTAGCCCACCCTACAGGTTGGGCCAAGCCTAGGACCATGGGTCAACCCATTTAGATCTTTATAATATGCCCTATGTTGGGTTATACTTTTGGATATTTAACAATTTTAGGAGTTTTGCTATTTGTTTAAATGTGTTCAGGGGTCTTATTTACATAGTCATTCTCTTTTAGTTATCCATTTTCCAATTGTTTAGGTTTTTGATATTCTTTGTTCAAATAGGTTCTATTCTATAGGTTTTGTGTTAAAAACGGCGAAAGTTCGTTCTTTTTAGGTTTTAGCAATTTAAATTTATTTAAATTGGCTAATTTGTGATTCCATTTATTGCCCTTTTTATTCCCTTTAATTTGATTCCAAATTTATTGCTCTCGGTTAAAAATTGGTTAATTCATCGCAATTTTACAGTTTTATTCTATTTTCAGCTTTTTAAATATTTCAGAATCGTCCATATTTAAATTATTGCCGAATTCGTATTTTCCAAATCGTTTCACTTCATTTCTTTTTAATTTTCGTCTGCTCTAAAATTCCATTTCTCTTCTTTAAAGTTTCGAGTTTTTAATTGGTTGACCGTAATATTAAAATCGTCTGTCATTAATTATTTTATCGTTCATCGATAATTTTGTTTACAGTCTGTGGCAGCGATGTTTCGCAGTATATAAGCAAAATCGCGCGTTTTTTCGCTCTCTGCTGTTTATTGATTGGAACCCAAGATGTGATCTGTTAAAGTTGTTGTTTTCGGCGCGAGCCGTAGTTCGAATCCGGCGAACGCTCTGAGGAACGAAAGTTCTTTTTTTTATTCCCGGCCCAGTAATTGTGCTCTGTTTATTTATTATTCGAGTTTTAATCTAAACATTCAAGAGCTGTTGAAAATGTTACGTCTGATGGCAGAGAATTGTTGTGTCTATAAAGACTGGATGTTTTGATTTCTTGCCTCTTCAGTCATTTAATTAGTAATCCACCGTGTTCCCAGCTGTTTGCGATGTCGGCCGAGGAGTCTCTACCGGCCAATTAAGAATTTTGTTTATCTTGTCAAGCAGAGTAGCTCTATCTATGATGGATGGAATGCACATTTCCGAAAATTTAAGACGGACATATGGTCTGTATTCTGTTCTGATGCCAAAAGTCAGCTACAACTGTTTGGAAGAAATTGTTTAATTCCATCGTTACTAAACATCCTGTTTGGGAATATCCCCTTGGAAAAGGGATCCGGTTAAGGATTTTCCTCTCTAGAGATGGACATAATTCTCCTTTGCTGTGTTCTGCGTTTCAAGAGGTGTTCCTTGGGATCTTTGGTGACTTTTCCCTGTGAAGTTCCTTCCTGCTGATCCTTGCAGTTCCTTGGAGCATTTGGTGAAACCTTTGCTAATTATATCTCTCAATAGTTAAAATATGTTTATATTCCAATTGTTTTCAGTTTAATTGTGTTAGTAGAATAAGACCCCTTTAGACTTATATATTTTAAGTTGCGAATCCTGTGGTTATCTTTTAAATTATGTTCTAAATTCCCTTTTGGCTTACTTATGTTCTTTTTATTCCAAATTCTAGTTTTGATAAATAATTGAATAAGTTTAATATTGTTAACTTTAAAATTTAATATTCTAACGTTTTTTTTTACCACTATACGACCGGCCATTCCATTCTATTTATTTATTTAAGTTGTTTATTGGATTTGTTAGTTAATGAGATGTAAAATATTTTGAAAATTATTTTAAAAGTGAAGTTTAAAATTTTAATAAACGTTAGATTTTGAAAACCTAAATTCTGTGTTCTCTCTTTTATTTTACTTTAATGCATGTTTTATTTTTTTAGGTAAAGTGCCATTTTTAATATTTTACAAGAGTTACATATTTGTAAATTTAGGGAGAAACTGGTCAAATGGTGCATTTTCATATATAATTTTGATGATGTTTAGGTTTAAAAACTTTGAGAATTTGGAATATTTAGAAATGCTTTTAGTGTATCATAAATGCACTTTATCCCCCCCAACAATTGGCGCCGTTTGACCAGTCTAGGGGCTTATTCATGCTAACTGTAATAGATGTTCTTGATAATTTTTGTTCTTAAAAATGAAATTTCCGTAAACTGATTCCATACTTGTTTATTCTAAAAGTAATTACTATTGAGATTTTGATAAGATTTTAAACTAAGGCTGGATATTTTAGAATGTTCTTAAACTAAATTAGAGTAATTTACTTTAATATTTTGATTAAAATTGAAATTTTAGGATTAATTTAAATATTTTCATTTAGAATTTTTTTAGGAAACTTTGGAATTTTTGAATTTGACTTTTTCATTTAGAATTTTTATTTAAGCATTCCTTAATGTAAGTTAATTTGATTTGAATTTTATTATTTGAAGTAGTTGGAAATTGAATTTAATTCATAAATTTAAGAGATTATAAGTATTTGAAGAACGCACTTTATAGTATTTACATTTTTTGTTCTAATCCCATCTCATTAACAAATTTTTTCTATTTTGTTGTTCTTGTAACCCACGCTCCCAGCAACACTTAAAATTGTTTTGATAAAATAGAGAAAAATTAATTGAGTAAATTTAATGAGAATATTTTTTTTTTATTAAGTTAAATTGTATAGAATTAAAGCAGTAGTTTTTCGACTTAGAATTTTTTGTATGTTCTGATTTGGAATTGAGATTTAAATGCTCACTGATATGTGAATGTAGATGATGAAATACTGGTGATTAATTGAAAAATTGGATAATGCAGGTGTTTTTTACACTCCAATATGAGTGTGACATAAATATCAACTTGAGTTATCTTGTTCTTCACATTGATCATGTGTTTGGTTTTCACACTCAAATAGAGTGGTGATAAAATCAGTTTGTTTGTTCTTAATTCTAAATCTGATATTTTTAATACTGTCTTTAAAATTTTTTGGTCGTTAAAGTGGAAAAATTTATTTTATTTATAGGAGAATTAAATTTTTTTTAAGTGGAATATTTTAAATTGTGCAATGCAATTTGAGTTCTTTTGGTTTTGAAATTTAAATGGGGATTTGTAATTTGATTTTTCTTTGGTATTTTGTTTAAAGTAATGTGATACACTTGGCTGTTAGTGAATTTAAATGTACTACTTATACTTGATGGATATTTTTGTGCTATTTTTTTGGGGTTCAAAAAAGATTCACAACCTTTGAGAGGACTCACAACCCTCGGCCCCTTGTCTTAATTTTTTTTGATTTTTATGAGAATTGTTTGAGATTATCAGAGATACAGTTATGATATTTGAGTTTATTGTTGTTGAGAGTGCAAGATGTTGCACAATAATTAGTAGAATCGCGTTTATTGATATTGGTGTAAAATGATGCATAAGGTCATTTTTGTGTATATTTGTCGTTTAAACGACCTAATTTGCCAAGTAATCAGTTTATAGTATAATTTGTAAACAAGTCGGTTAAATTTGAGTTCAGTTCCAAATTGTTAGGGAATTGAGTTTGTTATTTTGGGGTAAATATTCCACAATTTTTTTTTGTTTGTAACTTGAGCCAACTTTGATATTATTATTTAAATTGAAAATTATGCTTCGAATGATTGTTTTCTTTCTGGAGTAGATAGAGATGGTGATGAATTTGATGATTTGTACTTATTGGTTGTTATTGTTGAAGGTACCATTTCAAAATTTATTGTTTAGATTATTGGAATTCTTTGGCTGGTCCAAAGTTTTCGTTAAAATTTATGTTTATTCATGACAGCTAATGATATGGAGATCTGTTTATTATTTTTCTGTTTCTTCTCTTTGATGGCGTATTTGTTGGAGCATTTTAAAATGATTTGATGAATTTTCATAATGTAAAGTTATAATGAAGTTAGAGAGTTTAATGTTGAATCTACATGTTTATTTTAGAGTTAAGAAATTTATGATCTGATATTATGAGAGTGTTTAGTGAAGTTATTGTTTGATTTTTGATTTATTTATAAGGAATTTGATTTTCTATATGATTTTTATGGCTCATGTTACAGATGTAGTTGAGATTTTGATTTTTTTTTTTCTCCTTCGTTTCGCGAAATTTTGTCATGTGTTAGCTAAAATTTTTCATTTTTCAAATGAAAAATTTTTTTGGGACGTTTGAAGGAGTTGTTGGGTTATACTTTTGGATATTTAACAATTTTAGGAGTTTTGCTATTTGTTTAAATGTGTTCAGGGGTCTTATTTACATAGTCATTCTCTTTTAGTTATCCATTTTCCAATTGTTTAGGTTTTTGATATTCTTTGTTCAAATAGGTTCTATTCTATAGGTTTTGTGTTAAAAACGGCGAAAGTTCGTTCTTTTTAGGTTTTAGCAATTTAAATTTATTTAAATTGGCTAATTTGTGATTCCATTTATTGCCCTTTTTATTCCCTTTAATTTGATTCCAAATTTATTGCTCTCGGTTAAAAATTGGTTAATTCATCGCAATTTTACAGTTTTATTCTATTTTCAGCTTTTTAAATATTTCAGAATCGTCCATATTTAAATTATTGCCGAATTCGTATTTTCCAAATCGTTTCACTTCATTTCTTTTTAATTTTCGTCTGCTCTAAAATTCCATTTCTCTTCTTTAAAGTTTCGAGTTTTTAATTGGTTGACCGTAATATTAAAATCGTCTGTCATTAATTATTTTATCGTTCATCGATAATTTTGTTTACAGTCTGTGGCAGCGATGTTTCGCAGTATATAAGCAAAATCGCGCGTTTTTTCGCTCTCTGCTGTTTATTGATTGGAACCCAAGATGTGATCTGTTAAAGTTGTTGTTTTCGGCGCGAGCCGTAGTTCGAATCCGGCGAACGCTCTGAGGAACGAAAGTTCTTTTTTTTATTCCCGGCCCAGTAATTGTGCTCTGTTTATTTATTATTCGAGTTTTAATCTAAACATTCAAGAGCTGTTGAAAATGTTACGTCTGATGGCAGAGAATTGTTGTGTCTATAAAGACTGGATGTTTTGATTTCTTGCCTCTTCAGTCATTTAATTAGTAATCCACCGTGTTCCCAGCTGTTTGCGATGTCGGCCGAGGAGTCTCTACCGGCCAATTAAGAATTTTGTTTATCTTGTCAAGCAGAGTAGCTCTATCTATGATGGATGGAATGCACATTTCCGAAAATTTAAGACGGACATATGGTCTGTATTCTGTTCTGATGCCAAAAGTCAGCTACAACTGTTTGGAAGAAATTGTTTAATTCCATCGTTACTAAACATCCTGTTTGGGAATATCCCCTTGGAAAAGGGATCCGGTTAAGGATTTTCCTCTCTAGAGATGGACATAATTCTCCTTTGCTGTGTTCTGCGTTTCAAGAGGTGTTCCTTGGGATCTTTGGTGACTTTTCCCTGTGAAGTTCCTTCCTGCTGATCCTTGCAGTTCCTTGGAGCATTTGGTGAAACCTTTGCTAATTATATCTCTCAATAGTTAAAATATGTTTATATTCCAATTGTTTTCAGTTTAATTGTGTTAGTAGAATAAGACCCCTTTAGACTTATATATTTTAAGTTGCGAATCCTGTGGTTATCTTTTAAATTATGTTCTAAATTCCCTTTTGGCTTACTTATGTTCTTTTTATTCCAAATTCTAGTTTTGATAAATAATTGAATAAGTTTAATATTGTTAACTTTAAAATTTAATATTCTAACGTTTTTTTTTACCACTATACGACCGGCCATTCCATTCTATTTATTTATTTAAGTTGTTTATTGGATTTGTTAGTTAATGAGATGTAAAATATTTTGAAAATTATTTTAAAAGTGAAGTTTAAAATTTTAATAAACGTTAGATTTTGAAAACCTAAATTCTGTGTTCTCTCTTTTATTTTACTTTAATGCATGTTTTTATTTTTAGGAAAGTTCCATTTAATTACAGGAGTACATATTTGTACACGTAGGGAAACTGGTCAATAGGTCCACTTTCTGTTTATTTAAGAATTCAGTTATATTTCTAGAATGTTTTCAGGTTTGAGGAACTTTAGAACCTTTTCAGAGTGTATTTCAGTGTTTTCAGATTTATGTTAGATGAACTTTACAAATTTCAGATATTTTTGAGTGTTTTCAGAAGAATGATTTTTAGGTTTTAAGAAATTTAAGAACTTGGAAAATTTAGAATGTTGTTTAATGTTTTGAGTATTTCATAATGTCTTCTCTTCCCCCCCCAACACCTACATAAACATCTAAATGTACTTTTGTGATGGAAGAGGGAATGGGAGACTCACTCATAACATTGTGCTTTTTGGAGCTGAAGTGGCAATATGATGACATAATGACTATCAAATTCAACCAACATATGTATGGTCCATAATGGTTCATTTTAAACAAGGAAATAATTTAGAAATAATTTACAATAAACTTTTAAAATATTCAGGAACTGAGTGAAATGTGAATAAAGGTCCATAAATTGAAAAGGTATAAGGACTTTATATATAAAAGAAAAAAAAGATCCAGAGAAACTTAAAATTGGAAACAATTAAAAAAAAAAAAACTAAAGTAAGACTTAAAGAGAAAAAAGGCTGCAAGTTTATAATGTTCTATAAAAAAAAATTTAAATATTTCAGTGAATTTTTCCTTTCATTAATTTCAGAAAAAAATTAATAAGTTTTAAACTGTTATGGGGAATCTTTTCAATCTCCCCTAATATTTCAACATCAGTCCAATTGCTATTACTATGCTGGGGGGATTTTCATCAGGGACTGAGTTCACCCCCCCCCCACACACACACACACACACATTCCCTGAAAATTACACTCAGCCTCCGTACTGATAAAACATTCAAATTTCATCCAGTCTTATCCAAATTTTACATGAAAAATCAATTTTTGAGACTTTTATTTTTTTATGTTTATATAGTGCAGTAATAAGATTCAGTTTAGTTTAATTTGTGGTGATAATCACCAATTTCTTCATATATAAAAATGAAATTAAGACAATAGTATTTAGGGTACTTTTGTAATACTGTAGGGACCACTATTTTATATAGGTATTAAGGAGTAAAAAAAAGGAAATTAATGAGTAGTTAGATAAGTATCACGTGTTAACTATTAAATATTAGAAATTTTAATCCACCATTAATTGACGGTTTTACTACTAATTAAGTTACATTGGTATCCATTGTAATTATTGCTTATTAATATTGGTGCGTAGCAGCTATAAGGTTTTTTTCATAGTCAACTATTAACTTACAATTAATTGTTTGTTATATAGCTATACTATTAATTTTTTTTAATTATATCTAACAGATATTTATACAGATATAAATATATAATAATAACTATTAGTTTACATATGCTAATGATAGGTTTTGTAATAAATAAATTTTGATTCAATAAGGCATAATTATGATGGCCACAATAATTAAAAAAGTACTGTATTTTGTTAAAATTAAAATATGTCTTTAATAAAGCAATTTATTTAAAAATACTGTAAAATTTAATATCTTAGAGCTTTCAAAATAAAGTTTCACAGTAACTTCAGCTATGTTGAATATTTTTTAGGGTGTCGGAGTGCAGTGGCTTACAACCCTAATAATGATTTTGACTTCAATTATTCACCCTCAATTCCATAACATAAAAAAGAAGAAAAAACTCAAGGTTATCTTACTAACCTACTCCATATTTGTACAGAATGTAATCAATTCTTTTCCCCATTGGGCATTGACACAATTCCTTCCGACAAGTATACATATTTTCTGGATGGCCACAGGTTGTTCTTACGGCACTGTTATCCTGCATACACACACAAAAAAAAATATACATGTTATTTTCTAAAAAACTGAATTCCCCTTTAATACTATTAGAATAAATAACTCACATAAAGAGAACTTTTTTGGGTGAGATATGCATCCATACATCCTGCATTGTGAATAATCACTTTGTAGGGCAAGTCAGTTGACTCTGTATTGAAATCACCAGCGACAATGCTCAGATCAGCCGTCTCTGATGTCATCTGCACAAACTGGCTGAACTCGAAAGCTTGAGCCACTCTGTGAGGTAAGTACTGATCATGAAATGAGTCATACTCTGCATGAAGCTGAAATGTATTATTAATGACTTAGGAATGGTGAAAAGTAATGATGGGTGTATTGATACAGCTGTATTGAGGTATGGACACATAACCTTGCAATCCATCAACATTTTGCATTAATACACTTGTATATGATACTTATTGCATATCAATACAATATCTTTTCATGTGTATCATAATAATCAACAATTTCCCTCAATTTGCAATCTCATTCATTTATTTTTAGAAAAATTATAAGTGACGATTTTGTTCATTGACAAAACAATTCAATATAATTTTCTTTTTCACTAAAACGCATGTTGTACTTAAATCACTCAGTCTGTTCAAGAGATATTGTGCCCACACACTAATTAACCTTACTGTAAAAACATTTTATTCCTATTCAAGTATGCTCAAAATGTGTAAATCCATCAAAATCTGAAAATCAGATATTTGACATTACCACAAAACTTTTGCACTATGAGTTGAAAAAAATAAAAATAAGAGTCAACTAAAGAATAATTTGGGCCAAATGTGAAAAATGTAAATTTTTCAGATTTATGAAGTTTTTCAGTATCTAAGTGCAAACATGTATCTTTCTC
This sequence comes from Amaurobius ferox, assembly GCA_951213105.1. Lineage (NCBI taxonomy): Eukaryota > Metazoa > Arthropoda > Arachnida > Araneae > Amaurobiidae > Amaurobius > Amaurobius ferox. The sequence goes on along the minus strand of OX578147.1, from coordinate 142,301,022 downwards.
TGAACATTTTATTGAAAGCTCTTTAAAAAAATAAATTCTTCAATATGTTTCTTTAAAAAGTAAAATATGAATTGGCAACAGGTTTATCAAGTCAATGAATTGGATGCATTCAGCTAATTTGGGTTTACACATATTATTTGAATAGCTACCATTCATATACAAAGTATATTTCAATGTACGAGTTTGGTACATTGACTACCACTGTTGTTCACCATAAGAAATGATGCTATTGGCAATCTTAAACTTTAAGTAACAAATGTTAAATCCTACAAATTACAAAATACTTTAACTAGTTCTAGTATTTTATAAACATTTGTTCTTGATGTGTCCCCACATCAAACATGAACACACACATAGCCAGCCATTTTCTTCAAAATTGTTCAGGAAGTTTTCCAACATGTTTTTCCATTCACAACTTAAATTTGAAAATTTTCAAGAAAACATTTTCTCCATAAAATTGCGTCAGAAAAGATAGAAAGTAAAGATTAAAATGATTGGCCATCCCAGTGAGAGTCAAGTAATTGAATTAAAGAAAGCAATATAAACAATTATAAGTAAATAAAATTACAAAACATATCAATAGAATGACAAATGTAAACCAAGTGAAAATACTCACATGTGTGACATAGAGATTGATCTTCAAGCCGTGATGTATAACTTTGCAGAGTCCAACACCCTTGCCACCATACCAGTCACCATGCAAAATCTTATGAGCGTAACCATTGAGAGAAAATTGGCAGAGAAAAGCATCCACAATGCAGCTCTTGGAGAAGATACAGATACCGCTACCCAGGACACCACTGGAAATAAAATAGAAAAGTGAGAAGTAACCCATTACATATCAGAAATCATAAAAACACCCATATGCAATAAACAATACATAAGTACTTAAAAAGAGAAACACTTTAGATAGAACATGACAGACAATTTACATATATGGCATTTTAAGGCTTAGTCCTAAAACTAATTTATGATACAGTTTGAAACTATTCTAGATCAGATGAAGGCACTATTATATAGGCAAAATCAACTGATTCAAGTCAAATTTATTATATAATGTTTATATTTTATTTCTGGTGGCCAAAAATCATAAATAGAAAAAAAAATATCAAATCCATGACTTGAACTTTCTTGGTATTTTTACACCACAACTCTGCATAATAGGATTTAAATATTAATAGTTAACTATTAACCAAACTTAATATGATAGAGTACAACCTGAATGGGAGGACTGAATAATTGAAAATGTCGGATAATCCAGAACGGCCAGAAACAAGTTGTGTAGAAGAAAATACAGCAGTTATTATATTGAAAGCATGTTTGTATTACTTAAGCCAATTAAACTAAATATATTTTTGCAATGTGTGACATTGAAAATAATAATAAAAAAACTTTAAAGAATAATGCTGAGGAAAGAAACTTGGTAGCATAAAAGTAGTAAGCAGGCTGGTTGACCAAAATAAATAGTGTGTGTGTGTGGGGGGGGGGGGGGGCTTGGTACAACAATTCAATGGTCAATTTACTTTTATCATGTTTTTAATTCTAATAGAAAACATAAACAGTATTGTAGTAATGCATTCTATCCACATTAAACAAATTGCATCGAATTTGAGATACACAATTGCCTACAATAGGGTTGGTTAAAGCATTATGCATTTAATGGTAATTTTCAGATTTTCAATCCTCTATTTTCTAAATCTCAACTATCTTTCCAAGTTGAAAATAATGCCATACAAAGGGAAATTGTTTTACCTTTCTAAGAATATATTTCACATATATTTCAGTGATCATTCATTTATGTCTGATTAATTCTTTTAAAGTCATTAAAAAAAGGTTAATTTTTGTGGAGAAGGCACCTGTGAAAAAAATTTCTGAAAGTGGACACATTCTTGATGGAAATAGTGAAAATAAAAGTTCTGCAACAATTAAAAATAAAATAATGGCCATATATAAATAGCTAATCTAAGCTTATTTCCTATCGAGATATTCAAATGGCTTTTGGTGATCTCACTCCAAGAACTTATTTAGTACAAATTGATAAACTGATAAAGTTCCAAAAAACAATTGCACCTTACATGAAGAAAAAGGCAAGTTAAATGGCTCATTTCAAATATATTTTTAATAGATTCTGCTTTATAAAACTGAATTTATTTTGTTTTCCTTCAATTACTGTTGTAACAACTGTGTTTTATATATACCTATTATTATACATCATAATATATCAATGGATAATTAAAAAGTCTTACTTAATGATCAATAGATAATTAAAATACTGCTTATTTCAAAACACCATTTCATGCATTAAAACAAAGCATATTCGGAAATTACAAAAAGTCAAAAATGTTAATATAATAAATATATCAAGTATGTGAAGACAATTTTTTATCATCCACCCGTGTCAGAAATTCAAAAGGATTAGATAAGAATATATCATCAAAGCTATAAAAACAATGTAGAAGGATCATAAAAAATGAAATCAAAAAAAGAGAATAAGACAATATATAAAAAGTTTTAAGAGAATTACAAATAAACACTATAAAACTTTGAAATATATGCTGATTGCTGCTCAAATGATAAAAAAGTTCATATAACATAATAAGGATTATATGCTGCTATCTAATAATTCTACCACCCTTATTAATCTGCCTTTAATAAGGGTTCTAACCCATTTTGGAAGCAACATTTTTTTCTTTTAATGAATTAATAAATTTTAAATCTACTTTAATAATTTTCTCTAGGTAAGGGAAATGCATGTACCACTGAAAATTGACATACATAAAACTTGCAATATCAAACATAGCTCAATTTAGGTTTGTGATTACAATTTAATTTGTTTAAAATGATCTTTGATTGAGAAATAAAAAAACCTTGCCATAATACAGCAATGATATTCAACAAACTTAAACTGTCAAAATTTTAAGATAACTAGCATTTGAGAAAAAAAGATAATTAAGGTCAATCCCTTAAAATTCAATAAATGGATATCTAAAATGGGAATGTATTTTCAAATTGGCACTTCTTTTCTTGAATGACAAATTTTCTAAAAATTAGGAATAATAATGCTGGAAATTTATATATGTCGAGAAAAACAGCATCGAGCTTATTCCTTATATAAAGTTGTCACTAACATAGTAAAAAAATTTAGCAAGCAAAAATGAGGATCGCTTAAAAAAACACAATTCATAAGCCAAATTTGGATACACTTATCCCCCGATTTACACGGCACTTGTTTTACACGGTTTATAAATTAACAGATTTCAAAAAATTGATAAAAATGTATATTCCGCTCCATATACACCTATAGAAAGATTTGATGACATTTTTGAATTTTATTCCATTGGTAACACTGATGAAAACAACAGGTGATTCCCGGTGTTGTAAAATATATATATTTAGGGGAATCCCCGTAATGGGGAATCCCCGTAATAGGGGAATCCCCGTATGTATTTCACAACAGTAAAGCTATCTGGTTCATGCAAGTACATAGTGCAGAAATATTTTAGCAACAAAGCTTATATTATTGTGTGTTTATCTTTTGAACTGGTAAGTTTTCAACATTTATAGTTTTTCTTGCATCTTTATAGTTTGCATAAATTTGTTAAGGTTCTATAATGTCAAAGGATTTGAAGAAAATCAAATGAAAAGAAAAGTTATTTCTTTAGAAACTAAAATTCAAATATTAGACCGTCTACGTAATAGAGAAAGAGTAACGGATGTTGCTAAATTTTACTCCATGAATGAAGCCACAATAAGTACAATAAGAAAAAATGAAGACTCCATTAGAAAAAGTGTAGCAGCTGGAACCTGCAGCAGTATGAGTACGACTTCATATGTTAGAGATGTTACAATGGAAAATATGGAAAAAACCTTAGTGATATGAATAGAAGACCAAACTCAAAAGCGAATCCCGATCGATACCAATGCTCTTACAAATAAAGCTTTGAAGATTTATCAATCACTTAAGAATCAGTCACTGTTGACTTCGGCCAATAATGAAAAGAAAGTATCTTTTTCCGCAAGCCATGGTTGGTTCGAGAGATTCAAACAAAGACATTCTTTACATAATCTGAGAATGAAAGGTGAAAGTGCATCTGCTGATTCAGATGCGGCACAACAATATCCGGCAAAACTTGCTGAAATCATTGCCGCTAACTCTTACACTTCTGATCAGGTTTTCAATGCTGACGAGTCCGGATTATTCTGGAAAAAAATGCCGGAAAGAACCTTTATAGCCAAAGCTCATACATCAGCTAGTGGTCATAAAGTAGCGAAAAGTCGTATAACAGTTCTTTTCTGTTGTAATGCTTCTGGCGATTATATGATGAAATCATTGGTGATTAACAAATCAAAATCACCACGATCATTCAAAGGAATAAATATAAAAAACCTTCCCGTCTATTGGATGGCTAATAGAAAAGCATAGGTCACTGCCATAGCTTTCAATTAATGGTTCCATAACTTCTTTGTTCCAGATGTCAAAAATTATTTAACTAAAAAGTGATTGCCTTTTAAGGCTCTTCTATTAATTTATAATGCACCAGGTCATCCTCCAGATTTACAACACGAAAATGTAAAAGTTGTTTTTCTGCCAAAGAATACAACTTCCTTATTACAGCCATTAGATCAAGGGATAATTTCGACTTTTAAAGCACTGTACATCAAGCAAACTTTCAAGTATATCTTAGAACAAATGGAGAATGATGAATCTCTTACTCTGATGGATGCTTTGAAGAAATTTACAATTTTAGATTGTGTTAAGCATGTTGGACTGTCATACATTTAGATCAAACAATCAACGCCTGCTGGAAAGCAATATGGCCGGATGCTGTTGAAAGTGGAAATGATAAATCACCAATAGAGCATGAATATTCTCAGATCACTGAGTTGGCCCATACTATAGGAGGAGAAGGTTTTGAAGATTTAGCTCAGGCAGATATTGAAGAAATAATGGCTGATGAAGAATTGAATGAAGATGATTTAATTAACATGATTCGTGAAATAAACAAACATGATGAAGACAATGATTCTGATGAAGAGCAATCTGAACCAGTTACGTTCACAGCAAGAATCATAAGCGTAGGACTTGATTTGGGAAGAAAATTGGGCAACCATTTCTTACAATATGACACAAATGTTGATCGAGCTCTCTGATTCCAGCGAGACCTTCGTAAATGCTTAAATCAATATGAAGAGGTCTATAAAGATTTAGCAAAAAAACCTACGCAATTGTTAATTACCGATTGCATGACAAAGTCTTGTCAACCCAAGATCTTACCTAATTCATCAACCATTGAGCCAGAATTGCATCAAGAAAGCTCAAGTGATGAAAGTGACATCATACCTATCAGACAGAAAAGACTGATAGTACATGAAAGTGATGACAGTGATTAAACTTATAATTAATTTTTAAGGGTCTTTTTGATTTTTGTTCTTTGTTCCTAATGTAAAATAAATTAAATATGTTATATTACTACATTCATATGTTTGTTGTTTTATAAACTAAGTATAATTTTAAGTTTTCTAATATGTCTTACTTTTGTTTTACTTAAATAAATGACTGAATCATGCACATTTTTGGGTTAATTTCATTTTACACGATTTTACTTAGCAAAATTCAAAATTTCAATTTACACGATTTTGTGCAGAACCTATCTTCCGTGTAAATCGGGGGATAGGTGTATTTTTATTTTGGACCAGTGTTTTGCACACTTTTTGGGCTGCAGAAACATTTTAAAATTTAATTGGATGGTGAAACCCCCAAAACAACACGTAAAATATTTTACGACTGTTTCTTAATTTAAGAAAATGTACATGGAACTATCATGTCACGAAACACTCTGAAAAACACTGCTTTAGACTGAAACAATATAGATCTTATATAATAGATTTATTTTACACATATCTACGTGTTGTAACACATATTTACACATTGAGAAAAACAAATTCTTCATCATGTATGTGTATATGTGTCTGCATATGTAAGCAGGAAAACTGTTCCATGAATTTTCAGGAAATTTAGTAGTAGGTTGCTTATGAGCTGATTAGATTGTAAATCAGAACCATTCAGCGAACCTACTTAAAAACATGATCCTTAAAGATAAAATAAATAAATAAAAGAAGAAAATGTGTCTAAATATATAAAATTGTTTTGTGTTGGATATGCTGCTAAATAATTTAAATAAACATTTATTCTGAAATAACACAGTAAAGCCAAACATTCAAAACTAGTACAAAGAGAATAGGTTTTGATAAACAGGAGATCACTATCCTTAAAACAAGCCCTTCTCTCCAGATATCTGTTCAATTGGAGAAAATATTGGAAAAATAGAGCTAACTTCACAATTTTTGGTAAATGTCAACCAATTTACAAAAATTCATTATCTCATAAAATCGAGTTAAATTTCTTTGATAATCCCTATCACATTGTGGGAATTACTATTTTACGTTAATTGGTTCAAAAAGAGTGACTTTCACTGCTTTCAGAACATGTTTTGTTAAAAATCCTAGGGAATTATAAACCAATTTAATTTTGCTAAAGGGGTGGTGCAGTAATTTGTGTTTTGTCAGGGGAGTGAAGTAATTGTGTTTTGTCAGGAGAGTGTAATAATTGTATTTTGTTATGGGAGTGTAGTAACTGTATTTTGTTAGGGAAGTAAAATAATTGTGCTTTATTAGGTGAGTGAAATAATTGTGCTTTATTAGGTGAGTGAAATAATTATGCTTTATTAGGTGAGTGAAATAATTGTGCTTTATTAGGGGAGTATAGTAATTGTGTTTTGTTAAGAGACGGTGCAGTAATTGCATTTTGTTAGGGTGTGGTATAGTTATTAGGCTTCTTTAGAGGTATAATATTTATAGGAAGAAGTGCATGATCCACATTTGACTGGGGATATTAGGAGCACAAGTGATGCATACAGATGGATGGGAGAGAATTTTTTACATAATTTTACATATATGAAGATCTTAACATTCAATTCTATATGTAATACTAGTTTAAGCTCCTGAAACATTCTCCTTGATCCACATATATAGGTCATTTTCTGTAAACGGGAGTTTTACATGTTCCACGTATTTTAATAAAAGTTTGCATCACTTGGGACTGATTTTGGACATTGATCAGTTTTACTGTAGTGTGGTTCATATTTATCACCCATTAGCTAAACAAACAATTTATATTTTTAATATTTAAAAAATTTGTTTTTTTATTAAACGTTGTTCCCGACTGTCCCAACAGCCAAATAATAAAATCACAACTTCATTAAACAAGCCTTCATTTTCCAGTTTTTTTTTAATTAGATGTTTTATTTATATTAAATTAGATAATTTAAAATACAAACAGCAATAAAAAAAAATCACTATGCATTAGAGCAATATTTAAATTCATTTTTTACAACTGTCTCCTAGCTTTCTTGTCATTCACCTGTCTTTAAATTTTAACACCTCATTCTGTACATAGATGACAACACAATATAATTAAAGTATTATTCTTTTCTACTAAAGTCCATATTCACCATTTCAAAAATTGGACTCTGCTCTGGCTATCATTCTGTGCAGGGAAATATTATAATACTGAACAATTTTGGATAAATATTTTTATTTCTTGTCATTCACCTGTCTTTAATTATTCCCAGAATAAAAAAGTAAATATTTTTTTTTTAACATATAGGTGTGCCTAGTTAGTGTAGCAAGCTGAATATCAAGTTAGGTTTAAACGTGCAAATAAAACTCATATACTCAGAAAGTAAAATCACATGATTTGTCATTCCCCTATCTTCTTGGAAGACAAGTGAATGACATTAGAACAGGTGAATTACATTTAAACTAGAATTTCTTTTTAGAAGATAAAACAAATAAGAAGTTAGTTCTAAATATAAGATTGCAATTATAGAAAATCAATTTTTTTTATTTTTCTAATGATATACATATATATATATATATATACTTGTATTATGCTTTATTATTTCCTCTTTTTGTCTTAATTTCTTTGTATTTGTAGAAAATTTTGGAATAGTGTATTATGAGTTACTACATACATTCTAACTTTGGATTTTATAATTTATTTATATATATAAATATATATATATATATATAAAACAATAGAGAATGAAGAAAGAATGACAGTGTATCAAAATTTCGCCGGGGGGGGGGGGGGGGGGGGGGGGGTACTGTGACCCCCACTTCCCGGTTAAGCCAGCTTAATGTCATGACGACACTCCCGGAAGCGGATACACTGTCGAAAACCAAGTACACATTACTAAAACTTAATATGTAAAGTCAAAAAGGTGAAAGACCCATACAGACTGTACCACTAAAACTGTATCTTCAAGTTTCATTACAACAAAACAGCAACACATATGACTATTTAAAAATCGAATATATAACAAGACAAACCAACCTCATACACACTTCACCATCCAAGCGTCAAAATTGTAACAGACACTACCTGTGCTGGTATAAAACACCTTTAAACTACTCAACTATTAGGCCCATGTTAGTAGCATATCTCCTTCTTTTCAAACTGCAAGTTACCTTTATATAAATATAAACTGTAACTTTCCGTTACAGTTATGTTGTAGAATTTTCGTATAATGTTGCTTAGAAGACGCAAAGGGTAACCCTTTGCAATAGCCTCATTCAAGTAACTTTGATCACTTCCATATCGATTTTCCTCACTGCTATTCAATCGTTTGCTTCTGATCAAAAAGTTTAATATAATGTTTCTGAATACATTACGATGTAAACAAGAATTCCATTGAATTATGTAATTTATTTTAAAATTGAAATCTTTTCTTTTATCATAAAGTTTAAATCCAACGTATCCATTAGATTGCTGGTATATAGTTAAGTCCAGGAAATTAATGCTTTGATCGATATTACGTGCTGTTTCAGTCAAGGTTAAGTTAGGTGGATAAAAAGTAAAATCTAAGTTATATTGGCTATAGGGGCAAGCATACAAAATGTCATCCACATATCGAATAAATATCATTTCATTTAATATATGAGTTCCTTCTTCATATTTATTTAAGTAGATATCTGCTAGAATAGAGGAGCAAGCCCCTCCCATAGGTATGCCATATCGCTGTTTATAAAATTCTGTTCCGTTATATAATACTGTTTCAAATAAAACCATTTCGACCAAACACTTGAAAACATGCTTTTTAATTAGGTTTTGCATTTCATACTTTTCATAAAACTCCATTAAAATGCAAAAAAAATCTTTTATGTCAATATTGCAGAAAAGGTCATTGAAATCATAACTTTTGTAATGTAAATCGTCAGAAATATTTTTAAGTTTTTCTATAACTTCAAAACTATTATTTATGAAATATACTCCAGAATTTTTAATTTTTTTCAATATGATCTTCAAAAGTCTTAATAATTTTACATTAGCATGAGTTAAATAAGTTTTATATCCATTTGTGACAGGTCTAAATTTTACAGGATTTTTATGTAGTTTAGGTATAAGAGTTATATAAGGGAATCTGATTGAATTCATGTTGTAACTCAAAATTTTATATTTAGCCTTGATGCGATTTTCAATTTCAGTTTTAGATTGATGAAGTTGTATATAAGCATTTTTATCTTGATAACTTGCAATAGGCTTTTTATTGTAATGATATTGGCATGTGAAAGCAAAATTAAATGTAACCTTATCAACATATGTTATGACAAAATCCTTTTGTAATTATATATATATATATATACTAACAAAGCAGTTGCTTACATTAAGTGTCATTCCCCTGTCAATGTGTCATTTACATGTCTTGATAATAAATATTTGCATTTTCTATTTAATTTCCCCAAAATGATCACTGCTACTGTTTTTTTTTTTTTTTGTCAGTTTAAACCACCCATCTATATAATAAAAGGCAATGTCTGTGTGTGTGTGTGTCTGTCTGTCTTATACACTATACGTTTCGCGACCGCGCGTCGGAGAGCTACGAAATTTGGCAATCGGAGACCCGGGGGGGAGGGAAGGGGACACGTGAAAACCGATTTTCAAAATTCTAATTATTTTCTTATTTATTTAATGTTTTATGTGATTTCGACCTTTTTTTGCCCTTTTTTCTCCACGATCCAGACGTCGTAGAAAAAAACAACTCACACCATCGGAAAGAGCAGACAATTGCGAGTAAAAATATATCAATTTCAAATCTCCATTTCGATTTCTAATATTTTTTAAAGATTTTAAAACAAAAGTCACTTTTTGCTCAAGAAAACGATTTTTGGTATTTAAATTCTCGCATCGTGAAAAGTACTCATAATTTCGACTAATAATTTACATTTTCAGAAAGGTCAAACATCTGGCATTCTTACAAGTCCAATCTGGTCCAGAAATAATGAAAATTGCCTTCAGGATGGCAATTTTAAAGACGCCATGATTTTAAATTTGTCGGCTACCGGCTCAGTTTCTCAACGGCATTTTCCCCCCATCCGCATTAGTTTCTTCCCCGTCTCCATGGAGACCGCGCTTTCGGTTTTAACTGAATTACGAGCATAAGTGTTGTATACATCGGGCGAAATTATTATATTTATATGATATTTTAAATGGATATTTTAAATAATTTAAATGATTGAATTATGGTGGTTTGAATTGTGGTGATGTATTTGAAATTATTATATTTATGGATTGGTGGAACGATATGGTTGATTTTTTTATTTTAAATGGATATTTTAATTTATGGATATTTTAATTTATAGATATTTTAAATGGATATTTTAATTTTATGGCTATTTTAAATGATGGAACGATGGAACGAGGATGGTGGAATTAAGAGCCTAGCATATGGTCGTTATAAATTTAAATTAGCGCGCGGGAAGTTAGCGCGCGAGAATTGCACTCGGTAGGCCTGGGTTCGATTCCCGCCACTGATGCGGAGTACGATCACCTTAAACATATGGGTCGATAATTCCTTACGAGAGGTTGGTGGCAGGGAAAGGAGGGTACGGTCTCTGTGGATGCCTCCCCCACTGGGTCCTGGTCCAAATTGGGTGAATAAAAAGAAAGTTATGGAGATTGTCGCGGAGGGCGCGGTAGCCCAGTGGTTAGCGTGCGGGAATTTCACTCGGTAGGCCCGGGTTCGATTCCCTCCACTGACAAAACTGCTGCCGTGTTCACGCGGAGTACGATCACGTTAAACATGTGGGTCCGTAAGTCCTTCCGAGAGGTTGGTGGTAGAGGAAGGAGGGTACGCACCCTGTGGATGACTTTCCCACTGGGTTCCGGTCTAAATTGGGTGAATAAAAAGAAGGTTATGGAGATTGTCGCGGAGGGCGCGGTAGCCCAGTGGTTGGCGCGGTAATGGGAATTGCACTCGGTAGGCTAGGGTTCGATTGCCGCCACTGCCAAAACTGCTGCCATTTTCACGCGGAGTACGATCACGTTAAACATGTGGATCCGTAAGTCCTTCCGAGAGGTTGTTGGTAGAGGAAGGAGGGTACGGACCCTGTGGATGCCTCCCCTACTGGGTTCCGGTCTAAATTGGGTGAATAAAAAGAAGGTTATGGAGATTGTCGCGGAGGGCGCGGTAGCCCAGTGGTTAGCGCGCGGGATTTGCACTAGGTAGGTCCGGGTTCGATTCCCGCCACTGCCAAAACTGCCGCCGTGTTCAGGCGGAGTACGATCACGTTAAACATGCGGGACCGTAAGTCCTTCCGAGAGGTTGGTGGTAGGGGAAGGAGGGTACGGTCCCTGTGGATGCCTCCCCCACTGAGTTCCTGTCTAAATTGGGTGGCACTTCCTGGTAGGTCGTTCCTTCTGGTAGGTCGCGCCAGCGAGTGTGCCACGGTTAGAATTTGCCACGGTCAGAATTTTCAAGGGTAGCGAACAGGCTGGTCGCCAAAGGCGGCTAGTGTTAAAATATAAGCAGAAAACAGGTTGAAAAATAGAAAAAAAATATATTGTAACAAAAAAGATAAAAAAGCCCGTTTAGAGAAAATGACCCCATATATAGTCAAAGCAGAAAATTAAAACTTGATTTGCAAATGAACAGAGGAGTATTAGAATTAAATAACTCTCAACAACCATTGGAATTTGTTCATCGAGAACAAACGTTTAGAAATAAGGAAGAATATTTTCAGACAAGGGGACTAATGTGGCTTCCCTCTCTTACACAAGTAAAGAAAAGCAATAAAGATTGTTCCAACAAATGATGGGACACATATAGGGCCTGATTAATGCACAGGCATCTGGTCCTCCAAATTTCAAGGGGCTCCTAAATTCTGTATGCGATAAAAAAATTGAAGCAGAAATAATATAAAATTGTTAGTTAGTAAAATTGTTTAGTTATTTTAAATTATAAAATATGTTAATAATTTTAAATATTATACATTATAGCACTTTATAAAGTTTTGAAGTTTTCTGTAAGTACAAAAGGGCCTTCAGAACTATGATCCTGAGCCCCAAATTTGCTATGTATTGATGTCTTGCATGTGTTTGATACACCATGGTAATGGCACCCCAAATTAACACCAAGCACTGGACACATAACCCATGATGAAGATAGTAATTATTTCATGGTGCGAATTTCCACAAAATTCAGAGGGGGGGGGGGGTGTCTGAAATTTTGCAAATATCAAATATATATTCACAAATTTTTCCTACTATTCTCTAATTTCAATTATAATTTTTAAATAAATGTTTCAGAGGAGAAAATTAAAATTTCTTTAAAAAAATATTTCACAAGATGGGTTTTTTTCTGAAATTTTGTGAATATCAAATCATCCTTGGACCTTGCAGATGGAGAAGATTTGTTTGCTTTTCGTTCATATAAATTAAGTGCGAAAGAATTTTATATCAGCAAAAGATTAATAAATTTCTGGAATATGAAAAAAGTTCATTTTCCTAGCTATTACATAAAGTCACCATTCATTATTTGTCAGTACCCGCAAACAGTGTCAATGCTGAAGGATTCTTTTCTAAATTTAAAAAGCGTGTTACAGGACACCAGACACTTCATTAAAGAAGAAATTTGTGCATGTACAATATTAACATATTATATAATGCATCAAAACATTGTCCATTTAAATGAAATCTTGATCTCATGTAACGATATTGGTAACATTGCCAGAATTTGAATGGTTTATAAATGTAAATGTCAATTTAAAAAAAGATTGTAATATAATGCTTATTGAGTCATGTAGTAGTTTTTTTGTATAACTGCTTCATGACTGATACTCTTTTGAAAATGTTAGTGTTAGCCACAAAATTTTCACAATTTACCCTGCAACCACCCCACAAATCTTTGATTTTTTCTCACAATGAAATTGCTGTCCTACCCATGAGTAAGAAGCATAGCATGATATCTGCTCAGGGGGGGTCACAAGAAATTCATTTTGAAATTCCCTAATAATTCCTTGAAACATTCCCCCTAGAAGGATGTTTATCGAGGTCACATCACCTGTTGATGAAATTCTTCTGAACAGTCTCTTGTTCAGAAGTATAAAGAAGATGAGTGATGGGTCTTGTGATGCAAGATGAAAAATGTGACATTATGGAATGAACAAGCATTGTTCATTTAGCTAATAGAAAACTATAGGTCAGAAAATGAAAAAAAAAATTGCAGTTTTCCCTGATTTTTCCAGAAGCAAAAAATTCCTTGATAATTCCAGGTTTTCCAGGCCTATGGTTACCCTGCTACTATTTTCTGATGGCCGTATAAGCTGCAAAATCAGTCTAAGGAGGCATTCCAAAAATAATGAAAACTTTCTTTGCTATGCAGGTATGGTGCATTTAAGAATTATGAGCAAAATGCTAAATATCACAAATTCAATGAACATTTTCTTTTTTATGATTTCTTTATTAAAAATGACTCAACACTGATATTTCATATCAATTTAAGGTGAGAAGCATAAAATCTCACACAAGCATCAAGAACAAACTTTAGAAGTATTAAAAGGAATAATAAAAAACCTGAACTGAATAAATATAAATAGCCCTACAAAATATTCATTAATTAGCATATTGGTCATTTACACACCTGCCACAATGTGATATTACGGGTGTTTACATCACCATGTGGGATAGCATAAACAAGAATGTGGTAATGGATCCTGCTATGACATTGTTATCAGACAAGATAAAAATATGAATGTACACTTTTGAGAAAGATATATTGAGAAATTATACTACATATTATGAGCATTACATGGCATCAGGGCCTAATAAATGCACACACGCAGGCCTCCAGGGCCACCAAATTTTAGGGGCTCCTAAATTTTGTATCTGTTAAAACATTTTAATCAAAAATAATTATATATAGTTAATTATTTGAATAATATAAGCTGATAATGTTAGTTTTTATTTTAAATTTTGAAAATATGTTAATAGTTTTAAATATTATACATCTTTTAAAGTTTTATTTTTAAATTAAAAGTTCTACATGTATAAAGTGCCTTCGGGACAGTGGTCCTAAACTTTCAAATTGGCTTAGTGATTTTTTTCTGCATGTATTTGGTATGTCGTGAGTGTATGTGGGCCCCCATTAACACCAGGCCCTGCATGGCACAACAATTTATGACCATTGTATCCTTTAAAATAATATGCAATTGACACTAACAGAAAATTCAAACGGCCAGAAAAGCATAAGTTAAAGTGGATCTTTTTATTCATCAAGGTTGGCAGTAAGTAGAAAACACAGGTTGTGATGTCACATGCAAATGGTCATTAGAAATATAGATAGATAGTTACATATATAAGAAAACTACCAAAATAGAGTCTACGAGTCAATATAGATTCAAATAGAGATTACATACAATAAATATTCCATTAATTTTCATTGCTCTTGTATAATCCCCAATAAATTAATAAAGTTAAAATAATGAAACATAATTACCTGAAAAAGTAGTAAGAGAAAGGAAGAACATGAGCCACCTTTTTACAAATCATGTTGAAATCACCTTGACTCCAAACCTGCATAAAAAGTGATGGTAAAAAAATTGAGAATTACCAGAAGAGAAAAATACATTTAAAACAATGCTATGCATGAGGAAACAAAGATCTCTGAATATTTTTCAAAGCAAAAATTACCTTTGTGGGTGGAGGGCAAAATTTCTCCATTCTATTCCTAAATTGGCTGTTATGCTCATTATAAGATTATACATGCTGTAACATATTTCATATCAGAATATATTGTTAATAGCTCCTCTAACCTCTATTTTTGGTGATTTTATTTTAGTTTACTGCAATTTTGATATTAATCCAGTAATAAGAGTTTAAAAGTAATACAACTTACATCCTGAAATCCCATTTCTTTCTAGCCATTAGAAGTTATATGGAACCATTAGAAGTTATATGGATCAAAAGTCAATAATTCTAGACGCTAATCTTAACATGTCGATGTTCAGATTTGAAGTACTTGGGCAGATTACCGATAAACAGACCAAGTGGCCACCGAGTGCCCCACATCAGAAAGAGTCTTTGAAATTTTCAATATTTTTATTCAATTTGAAATTATTACAAAATTTTCCCTAATTTTAAAAAGTAATCATTAAGTAAAGAAATTATGAAATTTTAAAAAAAGTGAAACACTTTAAAAGTAACTTCAACTTAAATTGCTCCCAGGACATATCACTAGGCCCTCTTCCGTAAAATTAAAAAAATGGAATACTAAATATCAAATTTGAAAGAATCTATGGCTAAAATCCATCTTTATCTATAACAAAAGCAATACAGGGTGGCTACAGGATCTCAAGATCAAAAAATTCTCTGATTTCCAGATAATATCTTGAAATATTATCTGGAAAAATTTCCTGATATGTATCACTGCTACTTTTACTAAATATCAGTTTAGCAAGCATAAAAATATCAATAAAATTGAGAGTGACAATTAAATATAAATAATTAAAATTACTTCAAGTATTGCAAAGTATAATAATCAAAGTATAGTATTTATGAAAGAGTTATATAAAAACAGTATTATTATAAGAATATTAATCTTTCAAACATTAAAATTCTAGATAAGCTATAAAATTCTGCAGTGTTCTTCAAAATTCAGTCAAGTATTCATATAGTTAAATGTAAACAGTATTTTTTTAAATCTTCTTTCCTGTCATGAAATATCTTGACAACTTACAGGACATTTAAGATGAGCGAGATCACTGAGAACCATTGAAATTTTAAAACTATCTTCTTTTTATTGAGATGTCCAATAGGCTGTCTCCCATCGCATAAAACATGAATAAGGAATTCTACACATGCATATATTTGTGAGTCGGAAGAAAACTGTGATTACCTTAAAAATTCCAATTTCCCTGATTTTTCCAAAATGTTGATATTCCCTGAATTCCAGGTTCTGTAGCCACCCTGCAATAGCAGATTAAGATTCCTCAGATCCCTCGGCTATGTAGCATGGGAACTAGTTAGTACAAGTTGTATCCAATACCATCTGAGGAACTTGGTCTATAAGAATTGAATCTCATACAAGATCCTATTATAAGTATTGTCAGAATCTAATTTTTATTTTCATTGTGGATCCGGGGCTCCATTTATATGATATTATATTTACTTTAAAAAGAACATTGTACATTTTTACTTCATGCAAATTAATATCAAAAATGCTAAAACTCCTTAAAATTTTATATGTAAGAGCCTCTAAGAATAGCAGAGCAGATACCAGTTAGGCCCCCTGATCATGTAAATCCATTGAAATATAGGATTTATTTAGCAAAAATGTGTTCTGTGTTATGCAAAAAAGATTTAGTTATTTAATTGTTTCGTGAAATTATATTGTACACTGTTCTCGTGATATCAATTTCCCAAATTGCAAAAGAAACAAAACAAAACAAAATAAAATAATATTTTTAAAATGGTTATTTTTAATTTTTTAATTTCACAGCAAACATTTCTTTGACTTTGATTCTTAATCTATATACCCATTTCACTCTACCCCCTCCTCCTCACATTGCTGCTGTTTCTAAATTAAGTATTTTTGAGCTATAAACAATATTTCTTTCATTCTCAAATCTAAATGTGATTAAAAAATGAGAGAATCATTGCTTACACGAACAAATAAAAGAAATTGTGATTGCAAGTGTCTTGAAACTTCCCAGAACATCTCTAATGATTAGTGATTCTAACTAATTAAAGACAAATGAAAACAATTCCATATTTGACCGACTACAATTTAATTAACTATTTTGATATCAACAATTAAATAAATCTGCCTACTTGCATTTGTTTCAACCTTTAAGACCGCAAATTACGTACGGAAAACATCATTATTCATTCATATATAATAAATCATTTTATTTTAAAAACCAATTACTTATTGACTTCATTCTTATAAAACTTTCATACCAGAAATTCAATTTTAAAATTATATTCATTATGCAACTGCATCATACAGAAATTGATACTATTTGTCTATTTTTCTATTTCCTTTCACTTTTTCATCAACCAGTTGTTTACATCTGGCAGTTCAACGTCAAGAACTATAGAAAGTCTACATATGTATATACACTATACAGGCAATATTAAAATGTTAGCAACTTTTCAAACAAAATATCAAGCTAGTCCTTTATTTTGATTCAAAAACAATCATAACAAACCTATTTTATCATATAAAATCCTATATAATGTATAAATAATTATTTATTTTAGCGATATTTCTGTAAATTATTGTCTTTTGTTTTTATCACACAGTTAAAAGTTTAAAGCAAATATTATTTCAACATTTATTTATACAGTACTTTGATTTTCCTCAGTTCACCACTTAACTACTTCTCTGTATTTGCACAAACAGCATACATATGGTGGAAAAAAGAATATAACCCCCCTCCCCCCAGAGGTGCAGAAAAGTATTTTAACCCATTAAGCGCTATTGCTCCCATATTGGGAACATCCATAAAATATTTTTTCTGGCAATGCCAAAATTACGAATAAGATATTTTTTTCCACAAATATTATCCATAGTCTAGTCCAAATCTCTGATAATTTTTGTATTTCTTAAATTTTAATATTTCTTTTCGAAATTTAAATTCAAATATTTACGAAATTCAGATTTCAACCATATTATAAATTTCCTGTGAAAATATCCAGAAAAAATCCTGAAACTTACGTGTTACATTCCGAAAGCCGAGATATAGTTCTATATTTCACAGTTAGGAATCAAATTTTTGAAATTTTTTTTTGCGATTTTATTATGTGTTCCCAAAATTGGAGCATTGGTGCTTTACACTACCAAAAATAGATGCAGCACTAATAAAGCATTATTAGCAAATGCAAGAGGTCTAGAATCTCCCATTCTACTATCAGTCTCTTTGTTGTGCTACAGTCACTTTTCAAACTGTGATTGAATTATTTAACAACCAAATATGAGAAAAAAATTTCTTACTATATTGAAAGCAGTGCAATATTTAGAAGATTTAGAAGATGAAGATGTTGATTCAGAAATTATAGCAGCCCCTTGGAACTCGTGTAGTATTAGATCTGATAAAATGTGTTGAAAATCCCTACTGCCATATACTTCCTGAATTATACTTCCAATAATCCCTACTCTGAATTATACTTCCAATAGTTTTTTCGCTTCTTTTAGAAGAGTTATGGAACAAAGGATTAAAAGCTACAGGAACACTCAGGGAAAACCATTTACAACACTGTCCAATCAAAGACGTAAAGCAAATGTCGAAAGAACCTAGTGGAAGTCATAATATATGTACCACTAATAATTTAGTAGTTGTAAAGTGGAGAGACAATAAAGTTTTAAACATAGCATCCAATTTTGAAACTGTAGATCCAGCTTCTAAAGCAAAAAGGTGGAGCCGAACAAAAAGGGAAAACAATCGACATTAAACAGCCTCATGTAATTGGTTCATATAACAGCTATATGGGAGGCGTAGATCTCCTGGACAGGTGTTTGAGCAACTATCGTCCGAGTATAAGATGGAAAAAGTGGTGGTAGCCATTTTTCAGTAATGTTTTGAATATAACAGTTGTTGCAGCATGGAGGATCTATAGGGAACTGACTGGACAAATGTCAGTTAGATTTCCTGAGAGATGTAACAATAGCTTTGTTGTACAGTGCCGAGTGTGTTGTGATAAATCATTCTGGTCCGAGTTACCCAACTAACACTAACGTACATTTTGATGGCATAAACCAAATAATTGAAAATTACAACAAGTAAACACATTGTAAAATGTGGGGCAAAAACACACGATTGCATTGCAACAAATGCTTTGTTATGCTTCATAAAGCACGTTCAGTTGCATACCATACTCAATAACAGACATTTTTCTGGGATATTTTTTGATACATCAAATGTGCTAATTTTATGTAACATACAGTTACTGTATTTCAGTAATTAAAGAATTCATCTGTTACTTATTATGCTTATCAAATTGTTCATTGTATTTACAAAACAAATAACACATACAGGGATGTAGGCAGGGGGTAGACCAAAGTTTTGGTCCTGTATGTTATTGAATAGACATCAATAACACAAAAAAATACCCTGACCCTAAAAAAAAAAAATTTAACATTATCCCCCACCCCATATTTTTTCTGGCTATGTTACTGAACACATATATTACATTTAATTATGACCATTACTAATTTCACTAAATGAGAGCAATGGTCAAAACTTCATTTCTCCCATTTTATGAACACTCAATATGATATCGTAAAGGGTCATTGCTCTCATTTTGGGAACACATGTAATGATACGGTAAAATACCATTGCTCCCATTTTGAGAACATACCATAAAAATTTCAGTTTTTGAAAAATATTTAATTTTTCAACTGTTTTGTGTTAATTAGTGTATAATCCTGCGTTTTTAGTCACTAAAACATTTTTGCGTCACGTAAATTTAATAGCGGCCTTTAATAGGTTAAAATAAATGCTATGGACACAAATTTCGCTTTAATTTAATATGACCCTCCCATTCCCTTATAAATTCCTGTGCATGTTACTTACCAATATTACTTAATAATTTAAATTATACAGAAAACATTGATATTCATGTGGGAAATACATTTCAGTTTTTTATCTAAACTGTACAGAATAATATAATAGTAATCAAAGGTATGAAACAAAAGGGAAAAAAATGTTTCACCTCTTGAAGGAACACAAAGTCATAGTCAGATGCTGCTATATGAGAAGCTATGGCTTCCATTCGTTGTTTTCTATGTCTACTAATACCTACAATTCCCCTGCAGAAAAAAGGGTGAGAATTTTTTTTAATTACATACACATCTCAGACATCATATGTAAAGACATAGTTTAAGCATCATCATTCAGTTATCATCATCAGAGTTCTAAGCACAGTGTTCTAAACATTCTCTAACATGCATAGTTAATATAAGTATCGTTAAACTACAGACTAACAACCATATTACGAAATTATAATTCTAAGGACAGATATAAAATTTTAAATCTGGATTATCTAACGAAATGTATCAAACAATAACATCTGTTTCAATCATACAAACAAACATTTACCAGCAATTTAAAGTCAGTATATCCAATTTTAGATCCATCTTCATTCCTAATTATGAGATTTAAGCTTCCACAAACTGTCAAATACCCACATCCAAAACAAATATTTTAAAAGGTGGCGAAAATTCACACATTACAACAGACATCAAACAACACCCAACCTATGCAACTGGAAGCAAACAGGAACTGAAATAATTTGGCATGTCTTTCCATTTAATTTCCATGAAGAACAAATTTGACGCCAAATCTGGCAAACACGTAACCACTTTCTAAAATATTAACCATAAAGAACGAGAATTATGGAATGAATCATAATGAATTGCATGAATAGAGAATTTAAAGAATTCTGTTGAAAACATCGTGTTTATATTAAATTTTTGATGCAATTTAAATATATATTAAAATAAAAATCAATCGATTCTGAGTCACTTTTTACAACTAATTTCTGATTGGCTGTCAATTCAAAGATGGCGCCGATATGCCTGTTTCACAAAATGTGGGTACCGATCTATTACACCCCTCAAAAGTACAGGTTGGCGAGGAAGTTGATAGTCCCTACATCGATTGGCGCTGTGACGCCAAACAGTTTTCCTGCAACCTGGTGTGTTTGTTTCAAGATGGCGTTTGTTTACATTGTCGCGCGTGCATATGATGGTACATTCAAATTATAAGATAAGAGAAACATTTCAAATGATTGAAACCTGTTTGAAATGTAATTATTAATGTTAATCTGTACATTAAGTTACCTTTTAGCGCTAGATGAATTCTGATGCAGATATTACTGTAATTATAAACGCATTATCTGCATGAGATATTTTTCTGGATTGGCATTCCGTACAAACTAGTCAGCACTTCCTGTACCTGCTTGTGTTTCTTTTTAGTTTAAATTATTATAATTTAGTTTAAATGATTTTGAGCTAAATTCTCAATATTTCCTTTTTATACGAGTATGTATCATTTCGTTGAATGATGCATGTACTTAATAATATTTCACATGATGTCATTATACTTCTGTCTATATCCACTATTATGAGATACATATTTTTAACAATTGTCATTAGGACAAATAAAACTTCAGAATCTTTCAAATCAAAATTAACAGGAATTAACTATCAAAATTAAAGGCTCGAAAAACTCTTTCAATTGATACCAAGTTTGATAATGTACCCCCAATGGGCTAACTTTCCCCTTCCCTTCCCCCCCCCCCCCCGATGGGTCAAATAACGCCACGAACACAGAAATTGTATTGCGACTATTATATACTATAATGATTGAAACTATTAAGTTTCGTGATCATTAGGCCACAGATAACTCTTTTTATGAATGTTTATGTCAAATATTGACCTGTGCTGCCATGTTAGGAAAATAGAAAATTTTAAATGGTTTTTTTTTAATTTCTTCCTTTTTTTTTTCTTCTTCCCTTTTTTTTCTTCTTCCTTCTTCCCTTTTTTTTTTTAATTTTCTAGTTTTCGCTCGTATTTAATATTTTTATCTAGTTCTAGATTTTCCGTTGTCAAAGCAGAATTTAAAATTTCCTGAAAATCTATTAATATATGCGGCAGCTATCGTGCAGACAAGAAATCGACGACAGTCAGCCGGACATCACTCTAAAATTAATGAAAACATGTTTAGGAGAAACAATATTTTCTTAATACTGCGATTATTCTTTATTTTATTACAGGAAACTATCCATGTTTTAAATTTTTAAGCAAAGTTGGTATGGAGATATTAATAAAAATACACAAAAATTATCCTTCAATAAAAATAGCATTTAACAGATCATTTAATTTGAAGAAAGTTATTGCTCGCTGCATAGCAATTAAATAGTTTCTATTCTATAAATAGTATTTATTTTTAAAATGCATTTAATTAAACAATTTTATCTAGATTTTATTTTCGCTATAATTCTGTCCCATAAGTTCAAATTCTTATATATTGTTTATTTTTATAGGAAAATTAAGTGCTGTAACAGATTTATTAAAAACTGGATAATAATAATTTAATTGAATACTTTTGTAGCAAATTTTGTACTACATTGCAACGTCGCACATTTCATATTTGAAAATTACGTCATTTGCAATATAGTACAAAATTTGCTAACACATACAACATGAATAAATTTTCAAAAACATTACAAACATGTACCAAATTTGGATTGAGTAAATAAACAGAAATGTTAAAAGTGTAATTTGTTTGGAATGAAATGTTAAAGTCTTTTCTCTTTTGTTATCAGCACCCATCAAATTGTGAATATTTACTTTCTCAGACTATGCAATATAGTATAGAGAAAACATTGTTTACTCAATTTTTGAATTTGATATTTCTGTGCCAATATATATTTTAGGATCTCCTGAACACGATTTGACTGTTTTTGGAGTGACGTCCGCCTGTCTGTGGTCGACTTTTTGTGCCACATATATCAATATTGATTTTCACGAAATTTTAAATTCTGCTTTGATAACGGAAAATCTAGAACTAGATAAAAAAAATTAAATACGAGCGAAAATTAGAAATTAAAAAACAATATTCAAAATTTTCTATTTTCTTAACATGGCAGCATAGGTCAATATTTGACATAAACATACATAAAAAGGGTTATCTGTGGCTTAATGATTACGAAACTTAATAGTTTCAATCATTATAGCATATAATAGTCGCAAAACAATTTCTGTGTCCGTGGCGTTATTGGCCCCCTTGGGGGGGGGGGGGGTAAGTTAGCCCATTGGGGTCACATTATCAAACTTGGTATCAATTGAAAGAGTTTTTCGACCCTTTAATTTTGATAGTTAATTCCTGTTAATTTTGATTTGAAAGATTCTGCAGTTTTATTTGTCCTAATGACAATTATTAAAAATGTGTGTCTCATAATAGTGGATATAGACAGAAGTATAACGACAGCATGCGAAATATTATTAAGTACATGCATCATTCAACGAAATGATACATACTCGTATAAAAAGGAAATATAGAGAATTTAGCTCAAAATCATTTAAACTGAATTATAATAATTTAAACAAAAAAGAAACATATGCAGGTACAAGAATTGCTGACTAGTCTGTAGGGAATGCCAATCCAGAAAAATATCTCATACAGATAATGCTTTTATAATTACAGCAATATCTGCATCAGAATTCATCTAGCGCTCGAAGGTAAGTTAATGCGTAGATTGATATTAATAATTACATTTCAAACAAGTTTCAATCATTTTAAATGTTTTTCTTATCTTAAAAGTTAAAAGTACCATCATATGCACGCGCGACACCAAATGTAAACAAACGCCATCTTGAAACGAAGAAACTGGGTGGTAGGAAACCTGTTTGGCGCTCAAAGCCGGTCAATGTAGCCGTTATCTACTTTCTCGCCGCCAACCTGTACTTTTGAGGGGTGTAATAGATCGGTACCCACAAAATGTTGTTGAAATCGCTGATTGATTTTTGATTTCTATGAGGGCCCTCATAAATGGGGGAAGTCAGTTGGGACCATGGTACTGGGGCCCGGCGAACAATAGGGGCCCATGAAGGTGTGTGGAGAAAATATATTTTTTACAGTATTATTTGTACATATGAATTTATAATAAAAATTCTTTTATGATACAATATAGCATATTTTGTGCAATTATAAAATTACAAGTATAGAATAAATAGAAAGCAAACGTAAGTCTTTTGAAACTATGAAATAAAACCCAAAGAATTGTAGAAATTAAACATGTGATACGTGAGGGAACTTGTTCTATTTCTTTAATTCCATATTTGTTGCAAAAAAGTGAAATGAAAAAAAGACGGGCCCATAGCGTACAAGGAAGATGCCTTGTATGCTATGCCATCAACACAACAATAAATACTTCCCGTAAATTGCCTGATTTTAAAGGGAGAGGAAAAACCTTTACGAGGCACCAGCTTTCAACAACGAGCCTTCTTTGGTTCCCAAGGCAATAAAAATAATTGTTTGTTATTTGGCTTCCGAAATTTGCAAGCATTGAACTGATAAAATAAAAGCCTTTACAAAAAAAAAATCGCACAGAATGAGCACTGTGTCATAATCATCTCTTTGTCTAGAGGGGTCTTTTCACTCCCATACAAATGAGATAGGATCTTATGGGAACGGTCAGGTTGTCCCCTTCGAGGAAGGTTGTCCCAAAGCAATTAACACATCAGGGTGTCCAGTCTACGGATTCTCTTTTGCAGTTCTGGAGAACATTTTGGGCAGATGCTTCAAGGAGCAATCGAGGCAACTCGATTCTAGCTCTTTGGGTAGATGCCTGACGGTAGAGTGTTGTATATCATCCTGGAAGCCGAGGGCCGCCCTTGAAAGACCTTTTGTCTAACAGAATGTTCCTAAGTAAGGTTCATGTGAGTAGTAGATCCTCTGGAAACGAAGTTGTTCAATTTCCGTTAATGAGTAAGATCTCAGTATAAGGGAATGTAAAAAATTCTTTTATTCAGTAATATTTTATCACTCATATAAATTCTTCAATTCATAATTTGTAATTAAGAAAATTTAGCACAAGGTATTAAGATATGTTTCATTTAATTCTTATATTTTTTTTCAACATTATTTTTAATTGCTGTAAAGTCTTGACCTTAGAATGAACGTTATTACTTTCCCTGCAATACATTGTAATGTATAAGGAAAGTATTGGAATCATGCCGAAAATCGCAACTCGAGTTTTCGACGGATCTACGCCTTTCGAGACCTCTAGATTACGAAAAAAATATTTTTAGCGTGACGTCTGTGTGAGCAAATTTTGTATCCACTCTAACTAAAAAACTGATTAACCGAATTTCATAAAATTTGGTAGGTAAGTCACTTGTGGACGAGTCTGGTGCTGATTAATTTTGGATACGATTCGGGATAAAAGAACCCGCCTTTTTTTGCAAAATGGTCCGCAAAAGCCTGTATCCGCTCTAGCTGAAAAATTAATGGACCAAACTTTACAAAATTTAGTAGATATGTCGCTCGTGGGTTACCCTGGTGCTGATTAGATTTTGGTACGATACAGAAAAAATAGCCTGTCTTTTGTTGCAAAATGGCCAGCAAAAATCGTCAAAATCTAAAATAAAAAACTACGTATGCTCAAATATATCCATTAAAAGCTTGTTTTATACGTAATTTTTAAAGATAAAAAGAATAAGGCCAACCCCATTACACTAGAGCTAGCCGTTCCTGAGGTATTTCAGTTTTTTCGTATTTTCTCTACGCCATATTTGAAAATAACTCCAGTTACCAAATGAGAACTAAAATTGAATTAACAGTGAATTAAATTTAATTAAAATAAAGAGAACGTGAATATAAGTCTGCAGGGAAAGTCATGTGCTGCCCATATCAGATTTTTTTATTTTATCAGAATTTTATATAGTTTTATAAAATTATTCTTGTAAAATAGTTGTATATTTAAAATTTGTATAAAACTTTTGGATTGATTTATTCATTGAAAACATCCCCAAAACGAACTAGTAATTCAATAATATCTGGGAATATAATATTTCTCGAACAGATTGAAATATTCAAACAAAGTAGCGTCTGATTATTTTATCGCCTAAACATAACGATTTTTAGTGAGATCGGACCAACAGAAGACTTTTTCAAATATTTATTCCCAAAACTGAAAAAACACAAAATAATAATGTTACCAATATATGTATAGAATAGAGATTTAATATTGAATTTTTTTTTTTAGTTTAAAAGTAAATGACATCATTTATAGGACGTACCGTCGTCCAGACATTGAATTTTTTTATCTGTTAAAAAATTAAAAAAGTTAAATATTATATTTTTTATCAATTGGGTGGATACTTTGAGCACTTTTAGCCGGAAATAAACGGTAAATGTATTTAGGATTTATCACAAACCGCTTTTGAGTATTAGAAATTTTACTTTTCTCCCAACGAGCGTAATATCTCTCAAGAGACCATGTGATATATTTATTTTAATCGGTATATTTTAATTTTCAGCCAATTCGCCTCATAAGGAAGTTCTAATTTTTTATTGTTTATGGATATCAAAATATATTCATTTTCTGGTAAAGTTTTGTGTTAGATATTTTACTTATTGGGTCTATGGATAATTTTTTTGTTCTCTGAGAAGTAAATAAAACAATTAAAATTTACAGGAAAGTTATAGTTTCTTCCAAATTATCAAATAACCCGTAATAGTTGTAGACATTTTTACAACTAATGTACTGTTGAACACAAAATTAAAAATAGTTAAGGGATATAGGTCTCAGATACCTGTCATACTACAAAATTAATCATATCAAGAGATCGTAGGATGCAAATAGGACTTTTCTCTTCTCCGGTTGGACATTTACATACTACTACAACCAATCAGCCCATCGTTGCCCGGGTCCTAAATAAGCTTCCGCTACTTAAATAATACATTTACAGATAAAACCACTCAATTTCCATATCGCTTTCAAACCGCCTCAAATGTCAACTCCTTTCGTTCTCTTTCTTTCGTTTCGCAACTGTGGAAAGCAGGAAAATAGAATAAATAAATAAAAAAAACAAAATTGAATCTTTTGTTAGAAGAGAAGACTTGGCTTAAACCATACCGTGAGTTCCAAGGCCTTGACGTTCATGAGCTCAAACGTTCACCAGGGAGAAAAAAAGATAAGCATTTCAGTAACAATACCTAAAATTTAAATTTTTATGCGCTTGTATGAAAATTCACAAAAACTAAAATAATGTAGTCATTATTTTTTTCGTTAGAATACGAAGAAATACACACATATTTAAATATCAAATAATCTAAAACATACACATTTTGATGTATTTTAAATAAATAAATAAATATGTTTACAAATGCCGGTCGTTTGACCGCTGGGCCAATAGACAGCAAATAAATAAATATAAGGAATTGTTTATTCTACGGGTTCGGTTCGGTTCAAATATCATTGGAAAGAACGTTATTCGATCATGGTTTAAAAATAGAAATTCTGTGACAAAATTTTCGATCGCTAAATAACTAATTTGCTTGAAAATCGTGTTTCAATATAAAATAACTAAAAAACTAATACGAATAAAAGAAATTCGCTAAGTTGTATTTGTCCTGGTCCTGAAGTGCCTCCTGATTCCTTCATTATCCGCAGCTTAGATTTCCCGCTACACACCTTCTTATATTAAGTAAAATTAACTTTTTCGTACCCCTATGATACAGACCAGCTAATTTAGAAGATCCAAACTGCTATTACCTACTTTAAAAAAATCGTTTATCGCGACAACCAGAAACTTTGCAAATATGAGATTTTTATACAAAAAAAAAAAAAATGATTACTACATAAAATCAGAGTGTCTTATCATACTTTTGTTAAAAGAGTGGCAATAGGAATAGAAGTGGATCAAATAATGATATTGGAATACATTTTGGATAAATCTTTTTTTTTTTTACTTTATTGATGAATATACATTTAATTTTTCGTTTCATTAAGTGATTGCTATTTCTGTTGTGTTTTACTATTTTGTAACTAGAGAGTGCAAGTTTAAAGTAATTAAAAAGATAAAACAAAAATTATTTTACTAAAGTTAGGTTTGCTGAAAATGCGTAGGATACCGGGGGGGGGGGGGGTAATCATTCCCTTAGTTTACATGAGGCTCACGGCACTACCTGGTACCCTGCCTCACAGTTTGATGGGGGGGGGGGCTGATTTCTATTGATATATTTAAATCGGAGAAACCCAAAAATTAGCTCCAAATTTTTACAATTATACCTAAATATTTGTTATTTTCCTTATTTTGTGATGTTCCCCAAATTTGTTTCTGGCCAAAGCACAAATACCCAAAAGTGTTTTGCCTGAAAGCATCCACGGTAAAATGTGAAGATAAATCCCCATTAGTCAGTCAAAAGAGTCTTCTGTGGGGTAAAGCAGAACTTTTTATACCTAGGTCGCTTTGTCCTTATCATGTATTTCCATGTATTATCATGTATTTCCATAGTTAAGAAACTTGTTGATAATATTAAAATCTGATGAGAGCAACACGACTTTCAATGCAGTCTCATATTCACGTAAAACAGCGTACATATTCACGTCACACGAAATAACACCCATAATTATTTTAAATGACACTGAATTCGCATTTTCAATTCAATTTTCGTTTTCATTTAGTAACTGGGCTTATTTTCAAAGGTGGATAGCGAAGAAACTAACCATACCAAAATCTAATCAGCACCAGGGTAACCCAAAAGTGGTCGACCAACTTTTGTGAAATTTGGTCTATTAGTTTTTCAGCTAGAGGAAATAGAAACAATCTTTACGGGACATTTCGCAAAAAAGACAGGTTCTTCTTATCCTAAATCGAACCAAAATCAAATCAGCACCAGTGTAACCCACAAGTGACTTATTGTGCTACTTGAGTGTGTTGTATATGACCCCGGGGAAAGGAATTTCTGGACTGCGTTTCGTTTTTCATACTGATGGAGCCGCCTCTGAAGAGCGGTGAACTCTGACCTGCCAACGGAGGGAGGAGA
This sequence comes from Amaurobius ferox, assembly GCA_951213105.1. Lineage (NCBI taxonomy): Eukaryota > Metazoa > Arthropoda > Arachnida > Araneae > Amaurobiidae > Amaurobius > Amaurobius ferox. The sequence continues at coordinate 142,272,126 of OX578147.1, read as the reverse complement.
CAAACCCTTTTGAAAAAGAGAGAGTTCGATTTTAGAATCCGAAGGCACTAGTCGCTCCTTCTTCTGCAGCTTACGAACCAAATTTCGGCCAAGAGCCGATATTTCAAAATATATATGCATTTAAATCTTCAAATTTATAAATAATGTAAATATTTCTTTTATACATTAAAGTTTTACTTTAAAATTTTATCTACTGTTTCTTAAGTGCCCCCTCGGCCCTACAACGCTACTACATTACAGTATAAAGTATGAAAGCTAGATTGGTCAGCTCAAAGTTGGGATGTGAATCCGATCGAGTACCAGTGGGACGAGCTAGAACGTCGAATCCGTCTCCGAGTAAGAAAGCTCTCCTTTAAGACTTCCATTGCTGCAGCTTTAATCGAGGAATAGCGATCCGTTCCAGTAAAAATATACCAGAAATTGATGAAAAACTTTTCTAACAGAGTAGATGTAGTCATTACGGTCAAGAGTGGTCCAACAATGTTTTGATTTCGTGAGGTAAATGCAACTTTTCCTTTTCATGTTCGAATACTTTGGGCAATACAGTGTATATGCCAGTAGTGTCACCAGAATTTTTTTTGGAGGGGGGTAACCTAATCTTGTGTTCCTATTTCCCAAAATAACATTTCGAACTTCAATGGGTTCCAATAGATTCCTGGGGAAGGCCGATTGTGACATTCAATGCCCTTCACCTTGGCAAAGCCACTGGTACGAAGTGATCCCTAGACGTCAACTGTTCCCTTACTGTCAAGCACATGACACACGACACCAGTCTGCATCGTAGTACAGAAAATTGTGGCACATAGCATTCTTGTCTTGCTGTCATTATCTGTACAGAAGAGCGCGAAATCGATTGGCTGATGTCGGTGTCTGCAATGGGATCACGAAACTACGTCCTCTGGTGGTCTATGTATATAGTTGACATGCCTTTCATAGAAAGGAACATTTATGAAGGTGGCATTTGTTATCAATTTGTGCCGCCACCTGTAGGCATTGGAATTCTCCAATAAGAATCATGCTGTCAGTACTCACATATGTGATACCAGATTTGATCAGAAACAAATTTCAGGGCACGGTGAAAATGCTAGTCGATTTCACGGCGACGTTTGACCGTCAATAGTAGAATAATAGGGCCCTTTAATATGAATAAAATTAGAATAATTGCTTTAAAAGCAACATATAATATAAAAGTTAATAGTATCGACTGATTTCGAAGGTAAAAAAAGGCCTCCTTCGTCAGGACACACAAAAAGCGCAATACGAGTATTCATTCGTGTTAGATAAAGATCGTCGACTGATGCAAGAACAGAAAACGTGGCAGAAATAGAGAAAGGGAGTTTGCCAACGACGAGAGAAGAGAAATGGATTAAAACAAACCTAGGAGGAAGGAACAAAAGGTGGAACATAATAAATGAACGGTAAAATATCAAAGAGGAAAGTAAGGGAGCGTTCAAAAAAAAGGATTTAAATAGCTTGTTCAGTTGCCCATAAAAACTCAATTAAATTAAAAACCAGAACAAGGATGAAATTTTCGGAAAATAAAATAAGAAGGAAGCAAACGAAATCGAGAGATTTTATAATAGTTGTGCTTTCTCCTCCTCTGCTTGGAAATCTCTGGTTTAATTTTTCAATTTCGTTTGCTTCTTAATCAGAAACTTTCAGCAGTTAACTAGTGTTCTGAATGTTGGCGATAATTGTTGGCCCACCCAACTACCGGTGACCCATTTTTGTAAGATTTCAGTTAATTATGCAACCACTGGTCCGTTTGCGGCGAATTCAGATGGCTGCGAGTGGGCCATCCCTTTTTCGCCAATCACTGTTTTATCGGGTTTCTTATTCGGAAATTTCCATCCCTGTTCTATTTTTTAAAATTTATTTGGGCTTTTATGTACAACTGAACAAGTGATTTGAATCCTTTGTCGGACGTTCACTTCTCTATTTCATATTTGACAGTTCATTCATTATGTACCCTCTGTTGTTCCTTCCTCCTGGGTTTCTTTTACCCTCTTTTTATTCTCTCGCCTTTGAAAAACCCCTTTCCCTGTTTCTGCGCGTTTGCTGTTCTTGCATCAGTTGCTAATCGTTCTCTGACGAGTTAAGGTTGCGCTTGTTGAGTGTCTTGACAAAGAAGGCTGTTTTTCGCCTTCGAAACCGGTAGGTACTATTAATTTTATATTATGTACTGCTTTTAACGAAGTTATTTTAATTTTATTCTTTATCAGCAGCTTGAGCTGTGCGTACTTTAATACGCTTCAGATTCTGGCATTATGAAAGATTACATATATTAGCGGATATTGAGTTGTCTGAGAATATGAGCTTTTTTAGAAGAGTGGTCAAACTGACGGTTACGAAGTAAGCTAAGAAATCTATTGAGGCCGTATAAAGAAGCAGGGCCGTAGCCAGTCGGGGGCCAAAGGAGGCTGAGCCCCCCCCCCAAGAGGTATACTCAGCCCCTCTGATAAAAATATGAAGTTTTTAGTAGTGATATGAAATTTCATATAAAATGTCATTCAAATTTTGCATAAAAAATTTCTTCAGATTTTTTTATAAATGACTTCGTTTTAAAGATTTTTTTAATTTAGCTGAATGATTATATGGATGATCCATTTATTTGCATATTTAATTTAAAAATATTTAAAAATAATGACACTAGTATTTAGGATACTTTTGTATTATTGTGGGGTTCACTGTTATACATTATAGAGTCAAAATCAACTGATGAGTAGGTAAGAGTTAATATTAAGCATTAACTTTCAGAATGTTTCTACGAATTATTAACAACTTTAATACTAGTTAATGCTTACATTAAAATCAATTGTAATTATTATATACATATTAATATGGATGTATAGTAGGATGGATATTAATAATCGGTTCTTAGCTTGCAAATATAAATATGAAATTATTTGTTAATAATTTATATGGAATGAAAGAATAGCAACTATTATGATTTATAAATGCTAATGTTTAGTGTTTTGGTGAGCCCCCTCCTTTAAGACTATTGAGAGCCCCTTGAATGTACCTACAGCCCCTCTTCCATTTCGTCTCTGGCTACGGCCCTGTAAAGAAGGAGAAGAGGGGGATCGCGGTGGCAACCGATTAGATTGATGTCAAATAAATGGCGGACATCAAGTTCAAAAATTTCCAGCGAAGTCCCAGTCAGGGGACGTGACCAATGAAACCATTCACCGGACATATTCTGAAGCACACCTAAGCAAAGACTCCAGTCGCGATGACTTTAGGCTTCGATTGCAAACTCAAATCCCCACCGCCACTTGGAAGCGCGGAACACACACATCCGATGAACGTCGATTAATGTTCTCCTTAGTGAAGGCGAACCAGGATTACAGAGCCAAAGCCCGTCAGTCTTGAAAAAAACTTGCCTCGGCCAAAGGAACAATTGAGACAGCATAAATCATAAAATTGAATTTACTTTAAAGCCAGTTCAAGTCCAGAAATTTACTTTTCGGGCGAGGAAATACATCCTCGGGTAGCAGCAATTGAAACTTATCTTACTCAGTGTCTTTTTCTGGCCACAGGGGTGCCCGTAGAACTTTTCCAGGAGGGAGAGGACTCAAGAATAAGACATACAACACTCACTAGCTTGATGTCCGTTTTGGGAACTTTGAAGGTTAAAAGGGGTTCACCTTCCGCTATGGGCGTCCTATGCTGCCATCTATTATATTTATTAAACAATTCTATAAAATACAATAAACCTACATGTTAAAATTAAAGTATGTTAAATGCCATCAGTCATAACTACTTACTTCATATGTGGAAGTCCCTCTTGCGCATGACTGGCACAGTAGAGATAGACCAGGTGGTCCTCTTACTTCTGGGAGCGACAGAAATCTACAGCCCACCCTTTTCCGATTTGTTAGTGGACATTTAAAATGTCTTAAATTCGAACAGGGGCACAAGGTTTGTACCTGTTAGGTTCTGTTGGGAAAATATCCTCAGAACTCAGCATGCCAACGTTCCCACGCTCCATGTGAGGTAGGAATTCGAGGGAAAAGACTCCGATCAAGAACACTCTCAGATCTGCACGGAGGTTGAATCGTTAATATGTCAACATGAGAGCTTAACGCCCAGAGAATTGCTTTTTGCGGAATTAAGTATGTCGGAAAGGGGGGCTTAAGGCACATTAATGTGTCACTAGTGGGGCTTAGAGCCCAAGTCATCAGTTTCCAAGAAGACGCTACCTCCAGGAGCCAATGAACTTGAGGGAGGATATATACAACTGACTCTGTTGTTCGAGATGATTTCTCTGTATTATTCAATGCTCCGATATAATTCAATGCTCCGATGGTTTTCATCATGACACCCCGCTATCTCCATTAACATTTGTTTGAACGTCTGAACTAGACAATCCAGCTCCACGCCCATTGTCGGGGTATCATCTTGGGTCATTTTAACACGCGTATACGTTTTCCTTTATTTCAATAAAATTGTTAGTATATTGTTAAAAAAAGTCTACCGTGTCGTCCAAATACAGTGTCTTGATTTATATAAATTTCGCGGATCGTAACCAGCGTGGGAGTCCGCTTGGCCAAATGTTATTCATTTTTTTATGCTTCATGTGGAATTCGGTCACTCCATCTCTGAAGCTGGGGAGAAAGACCGACGGAAGCATCGCCTTTGGAGAGTAAAGACTGACAATACAGTTTGCTCCAAGTGTAAGATTGAACAGGCCATCTCTTGTACTGTTTGGGGTTATCCAAAGAGGATCTTTTCGAGAGTCCCTTATTGGTGTGTGATTTCTTGGTGATTCATGGACTCGGTCTAGCTTCTGGCTAGACCGGGTAGGATTAGTAATAACAAGGACCTGATTACCGAAAAGTAAGTACATGTCTCCCTTTAAAATATTCAAAGGGCCCCCCCACATTGCATCCACGATTTACACTTATTCTTAAATGTAAGTTACACTCACGGACAATGAAAGTTGCGCACCAAGAAAAAAATATGGTACAACCGCGAAATAATGTAAATAGCTAGAGGGTGGGCTGGTATGCAAATGATCCCAGTCTGGTGTGATTGCGCATGACCGTACAGCCGTGAGTGGCGCTGGAAGCATGAGCCAGCGACCTTATAAACCGACGTGTAGTCGACGCCCCATCGATGTGAGAAACTTCGGCCGACGCAAGCACGAGTACAGAGTGAAAGCAATGGTGGATAGACGCCAGAAATGTCGATATACGCAACTGACGGACTCTTCGAGAAAGGCTTGATTAGCGGGCTGAAAACCGCGGGGTGGTCAGCACGCCGGATAGTCCGTCACGTGGATCGTTCGGACACGGAGTTCAGACACGGAGGACCGGTTCTGGACGGACTAGGCATATCATGAGTAGAGAGGATCGAATGATCGTGCTGCAGGCACGTATAGAGCCCACGGCGACCCGATCCGCGATACAGGCCCACGAACCATATCTAGATGCCTGAAGGAAGCGAATCTGCAATCGCAGCGTCCCTTGCGTGTGCTGCCGTTAACACGGGAACATAGGCGGCTCCGGTTGCAGTGGTGCCGGGCCAGAACGGCGTGGAACGCCACAGATTAGCAATGTGTGGTGTTTAGTAATGAGTGCCACTTTTGTTTTGGGGACCGATAATCAGCGTGTCCGGGTGTGGAGGTCCCTTACACAACGCCACTATCCCAACCTTGTTATCGAACGCCACACCAGCCCCACTGCAGGCATCACAGGCTGGGAAACCATAGCCTACGACAGCCGATCCGCTCTAGTAGTGGCACCTGGAACATTGACGGACCAGCGGTACGTGGATGAGATTCTACGGCCCTATGTGCTCCCATTCGTTGCTGGGAATCAAGGTGCGCAATTCCAGCAGGATAATGCCCGGCCGCACACGGCTCGGGTCGCCCAGGTCTGTCTGAGTCATGTCCAAACACTTCCATGGCCTGCCCGCTCCCCAGACCTGTCCCCTATCGAGCCCATGTGGGACCCATTGAAAGGCCAGCTGCTTCGTTGCCGTAATCTTCGGGATTCGGAACGTAATGTCCTACAGGTGTGGACTCGTCTGCCGCAGGACAACACCAAGCGTCTGTTCGACACCATGTATGACCGTATTGCTGCTTGTATCGCAACCCGAGACGGTATAAAGCGCTATTGAGGATGACCGGACTGGGTACCACAGCTCCCCCTGTACGTATTCTGCTGCGCTGTTTTTGTGATCATGCATATCATTCATCTGTGTCCTTCCATCCATAAAATTTCAGGTCCATCCTATGCTTCCTTCTTAATGAGCAACTTTCATTGTCCGTGAGTCAAATAGTTAGATTGGCACTTTTTTTTAATGCAAGATATTTATCAAATAGTTAAGTTAAATAGCATCTTGTCCGTACAGGCAAACACAGAAATATTTGGGTTGTCTGAGCTTGAATGTGCATTGCCCAGATTTTTTTTCTTTTTTTTTTACATTTGAATATTAAACTGTTAGCGAAAAAGGGTAGAATGACAGTTAATATAAAGAATTATAAAAAAAAGAGATGAGTTAATATAAAGGCAGTTAATGTAAGAACTCACTGCAAAAGTAAACGCGGTCCACCCGTGATTCAATTAAATAGACTATAGTTTAGGAATTTGGGTACAGACGAACAGTTTAAAAAAATCAGTTTGTTGATGAGAACTGTTAGTTGAGCAGAACAATGCGATAACAGAATATTTCAAGCACTAATGAGTGAATTAATAATTTGTTGAGCCATGCTCGCCAAATCAAAATGAAGCCCCCCAAATGGGATTGAGCTTCCCCTAAATTGGTAATCAACTAAATTGGTAATCAACTAAATTGGTAATAACAACAACATACACCACCACTTTAAATGTTTCTAATTCTAACTGCCACGCTTGATAACTAACTCGGCACTCTGCTTTCCCTACTTCCGCATTTCTTCATCTAGCTCCTCAATTTCGTTTTCGTTTCTCTACCTCAGCGGCGCACTTGGCAATGAGAACGAGGATGCCGAAAGAAAGAAGGTCACAGGGATGTCGGTCGTAGAACTCGCGGTTTCTGGGTTCGGATTCCAGTGTCCGAAAGGGAGAACACTCTCCAAATAGTAGGATTTCCCACAGATTTCATCCAAATGGGGCTGTATTCGTATTAAATGCAGAAGTACAGGCAGGTCCCGCTTTAAGAGAATTTTTTTCTTTTTTTGTGCAAAACAGTTTTTTTTTTATACACCAACCGTTCCATTTCAACATGGAAGCCACTCCTGCAATCACGCATGGTGTTGTGGGAGTGGAGAGGGGTCACACCTAAACGAAAAATTTCAGCCAAATATCCGTAAAATGACATTATAAATCTACATTTTCAGGCAAATATCCATAAAGATCCATCCGTCTAGACTATTTTCAACACTTTACAACCGAGTTGAAAAGTGTTTATGACTTTGTTCATTCTGTCTGTCCCTTACCACGATAATTGCCGTCAAAATGGCTTTATCAAAATGAAATTTTAGTATGTTGTTCACGCGGTCTGTGGAACATATGGGAAAGTAAATGAACAATATCACCCAATTAGTTTTGAATGGAACACGGGTTGAAAAAGTGAAATACATTGAACCCTATGGGACCTCATTTTGCAAACATTTTTTAAGCGAAGTTAAAATTCACACATTACTTCAAAAAGGGCGCGGTAGCCCAGTAGTTAGCGCGCCGAGGTTGTTGCACTCGGTAGGCCCGGGTTCGATTAAGTCCTCTGCCAAAACTGCCGCCGTGTTCACGCGAAGTACGTTCACGTTAAACACGTGGGTCCGTAAGTCCTTCCGAGAGGTTGGTGGTAGGGGAAGGAGGGTACGGTCCCTGTGGATGCCTCCCCCACTGGGTTCCGGTCTAAATTGGGTGGATCTTCCCTGCCGTCCAAACAGTTACCTTACACCTTTCTGGTAGGTCGGACGGCTGGGTCTCAAGAACAACATTATTTCGAAAGTTTTAGGAAATATTCAAATTATGCCATAAAATATATATAAAAAAATATATTCAGCAAAATAGGTTCGGTTGTTTTTTAAATAAAAATTAAAATAATAATGACACCCATATAATATGAAGAGACCCACTTCAAAATAAAATAGGGCATCCATCTTAGTGTCAAAATCGTGACTTTTAAAGTTTATTTAAATTTATATTAAATGTTGCATCCGTCCCAAAACCGCTTTATTTTTGCTTATTTTCTGTGCATCTTTATTCTGCGCCCACGCAATGACACTATTTTTGAGTTTAAAGGATCCTACAACTTGGATTATTTCTACAAAAAAGCCTCATTTTAAGGGATGCAGAATGTTAAAAATTATTTAATTCTGGAGTCTGGTATAAAAGTGTATGAATGAAATATTCATCGCTTATATTCATAGGTAGCCATTCATAGGTAGCCAGACGATTTTATAGCATTGCCTTTTTTGATGAAGTTTCCAAGTAAAACACATTATTGTACTGTGATCATTTAAAAAATATTACAGCTGAATGCATCGCATTTTAAAGATGATTAAAAAAATGGCATTTCAGTTGGAAAGTGTTTTATGATCAGTGCTTTATGTATGATTCATCTTTCTTGTTAGAGTCATGTCAATCTCTTGAGCACACGCTAGCTGCCACAATTATGAATGGATTTTCAAGAAACTTCATACCCGACTTTGCTATCGAAAAATCGAGAACTAGACAGAATTTTTTGAAATTCGAACGAAAATTTCGAAATTTTATATTTCGTTAACATGCCAGTATAGGATTCCATTTGGCATAAAAGTGTTATTTACGGCTCCATGATCACGACACTTTCAATTATTGGAGTGAAAAATAGCCTCAATACAATTTCTGTATACGTGACGACAATGTACATCCCAAACTTGGTTGTTGTTGTTGAAACCCAGACCGTCCGACCTACCAGAAAGGTGTAAGGTAACTGTTTGGACGGTCGGGAAGTGCCACCCAATTTAGACCGGAACCCAGTGGGGGAGGCATCCACAGGGACCGTACCCTCCTTCCCCTACCACCCACCTCTCGGAAGGACTTTCGGACCCACATGTTTAACGTGATCGTACTCCGCATGAACACGGCGGCAGTTTTGGCAGTGGCTGGAATCGAACCCGGGCCTACCGAGTGCAACTCCAGCGCGCTAACCAATGGGCTACCGCGCCCTATCCCAAACTTGGTAATAATTGAAAGATTTTTTTTTCAAGTCCTTTAAAATGGAGGGTAACATACTATCATTGGGATCATTTGAACCCAAGAAACAGATTTTTCAAAAAAATTCTTTCAAAATTTGGGAAAAAAAATATCACACATTACTTAAAAATGGATTGTGGTATGAAAAAGTGGAATTGAGCCACACCCCAGTTAATTTGTTTTAGTAGAAATATGTTCTCTCGAAGATGTCTGTTATGCTCGAATGTAGGAATCCATTTCTAAAGAAAAATAGTCCAGCCTTTCTTCTAGGGGTGAAATGCCGAGGAATCCTAAGCAGGACCGTAGTCAGAGACGAAATTCAAGAGGGGCTCATACAGTTAATCATCAGCATTTATTAACCATAATATTATATATTTTAATCCATATAAATTATTAACACAAAATTGCATAGTTATATTTGTAAGCACCGAGTCGATTAAGAAAATCCCTCAATATCATAATATATAATAATGACGATGGGTTTTAACATAAGCATTCACTAGCTGTTAAAGGTTCGAAAAAAGAAATCTGAACGTTATGCAAGTGAACGCTTAAGATGACCTGCTAACTACCTATCGGTTGATTTTGACACTCTAACGTAAAACAGCGAACCCTGCAATACTACAAAACTATCCAAATTCTATTGTCTGAATTTTTAAATATATTTAAATTAAATAGGTCCATAAATGGAGCATCCGTATAACCATGCATTCGGTTAAATTAAAATAATCTTTAAAATGAAGTCATTTACAAAAAAGAAAAAAAAAATCTCATAAATAATATTTTTTTTTATGCAGAATGTGGATGACATGTTGGTTGAAATTTCTTATCACTACTAAAATGTTAACATTTTTATCAGGGGAGTTGAGTTTACCTCTTGTGGTGGTGGTGGGGGGGGGGGGGGGGCTGTCTCCTGTCTGGCTACAGCCCTGATCCGAAGCAAATCTCATCTCCATTTTACCAACTCGGAAAATAACGAATCAAGCGAATACTCCCTTAGTTTCCCCGACGAAGAAGAAGCAATCTTGTACTTTCCTCGCTAAGAAAGTGGGTCGCTGCTGGAGATTCGGTCAACGGGGCCGACGTCCGACATCGGACGTCGAACCTCCTAGTCAGGAGGCAAACTTGGCTCTTCGATGTTCCGATTTTTTTTTTTTTCCTGTATTCAACATTTTCTTTTCACTAGTAATTAAGTCTGCCATAGACAGAGAACTTAACACTCTTAAAAAAAAAATGTTACAACTTTTTTTTTAATGAGTTTTATTTCATTTAAAAATGTATGATACTGAGCGTGGGAAATAGATGTTTTAATAGGAAATGCACCGTTAGGTTGTGCTTTGCGATCGATACTATAAGTGTATTAAATTTCTTCGGCCCTTTGAATTACAGAGTCTCGAAAATCTTTTTGAACAACATTCCTTCATTTTTTCTCCGTCGGAGGAAAATCTAGAGGATTGTCTTCATATTCTCCGCTCCTGGGTGGTCCAATCAAAAATATTACCTCATTGAGTTCTTTCCCGTGGTCGATACATGTTGTTGTTGAGACCCAGACCGTCCGACCTACCAGAAAGGTGGAAGGTAACCGTTTGGACGGCCGTGGTCGATACATGTGAAAAGAATCAGCCTTTTAAGTCACTGAGAGCCTCTAGTTAGAGGGTCTATAAAGTGTTTCCAACCCCCACCTCTTTTCTTCGTCCATGAGAGGGCAAATTGAATATCTGGTACCGTCCCGTGGTCGATACTAGATTCAGCCACTTGGGTCACCGGAAGACTTCTGGGGATGGGATCCTGGGAAGACAAAAACACGTCAGGCAATTATTGTATAGATGTGTCAGAGGCCGAATTTATAGAGTCGCGAAAGCCTTAAACTATACTATAGATAAGGCCTTTGTAACCACAAGGAAATGTTATAAAATTTAATTGGATTTCAACAAGGGCCAATCTTTTGTAATCATTAACCCCGAAGTGTGCATCCGAAAAGTCAAAATATCCCTCCCCATAATTTTTTAAATAAATTAAGTTAAACTAGTACCACGATACATTACACAAACTCATAATACTATATTTTATTCATTTCGTAGATATGTTAGTTTTTAAAAATGTGTGTCTGGGAAAAGCTTTTTTTCTCCCTACCCAGATCGCCCGATCTATCCGAAAGTGTAAGGTTTGAACGATAGGGAAAACCGCCTCAACGTGGTAGTGATAGAGCATAAGCACGAGCGTCCATAAACAACCTGCGTAGTAGAATGCGCAGAAACGTAAGGGCAAAAGAACCCGATGATGGCCCCGAAAGCCCAGACCATCCGGCTCGTCCTAGGACTTAGAGCAGCATAGCGAATGGTCGGCCGATGATGGCCCATAAAAATTGAAACTAAACCTACCGAACGTCGAAATGTATCTTTGTAATGAAAATAAGTTATTTAAAATACTCGAATAACAGCATACGTGTAAAGATTTCATTTGCTAAAAGGCACTTTAAGTGATTTTAAGCGCTACTCATTTTTACCGTAGTCACTCGCTAGCGATCTAAAGATGTATTATACATCGACTAGCCAATTCTGCAATGTATATGCGAGCGAGAAAGTCAGTCAGTACATAGCGGCGATTTTTCTTAAAAATGAATCGTCTATATTTTAGTGAAAATGACTATTTTATTTTCCGGTTCATTAAAAATACCCATCCAAGAAAATAAATTGAGATCTATCCTACTCAAATGAGAGGTTAAACGATTGGAAGTTTCTAAAGTAAGCGTTTATAATACAGAAATAATGAAAATGTCCATACTGCTGAGCAAACGAGCATTTTGTTTTGGAAACGTCAGGGCAAAAGGGTCCGTGCTCTATGGGGGTGGCAATCCCAGGGATCGTATCATCCTTCCCCCAACCTAAGCTCTCGGGTGGACTTTCGAACCTACAGATGTATCGCTTATCGTTTTCTAGCGGCGTTATCTGGAGAATCTGCGGAGCGAATGTATGTTCTATCTTTATTCTTTATCTTCCGCAGCTTTATCCTTAGCAAATAGATATAATCATTCGGATCCTTTTGTTGAGCGAAAAGCCATCTGTAGTCCGTTGATAAGGGAAGTCTCTAAGCTGTAGCTCACGTATCCGTCCGGATCTGCGTGTCTGTATGGAGACGAGTCGTCGGTCGGTGGGTCATTAAATACATGATTTATGGAATGAACGCAATATACTAAAAACCTTTTGCACTAAAACGTTTCCCCTTTTGAGGTCTTCGAAGAAGCCATTTAACCTTGACATGGGCAGATTTATCGATAAGCGAACTAAGCAACCGAACACATCCATTGACTCCAATATACTATTTACTTTTCCATACTGTGTAATAGGGAATAAAGTATTGTTGGGAGCGTGTAATAGTCTCTCCCGCGTCTTGTCTTTCGTCTCTATCGCAGATCAAACGGTGCCATCGGAGTCTTTTCTCCACATTTAAATCCACAAGAAAAAGAAATCAATTTTTCAAATGTGCACCGACATTCTACATTGGAACAAATTATTACAGCTAAAGATATTTCAGCTTCCCAAAATAAACATCCTTCCTTTCTCTGTTTATAGTAATACTTAACTGTAACTATAAAAACATTTTTAACTAACATTTTACGTTTCATTTATTTATTTATTTATTTTGCACGAACACAGGCATTTCTGCATCAGTGCATAAAATCATTTGCATATTCACATCCCTTTTTCAACTTGAAATATGGGCTGATAATAATGCCTTTCAACCGCGTTTTTACTTTCCTTATATACATAATGTATAAGGAAAGTATTGTGACTGGGTCGAAAATTCGAATTCGAGTTTTCGATGGGAAAGCACGTTTCAAGCATCCCTGATCACGAATCAAAGATTTTTGACGTGATGCCTGTGTGTGTGTGAAAGTATGTGTGTGTGTGTGTGTGAAAGTATGTGTGTATGTGTGTGTGTGTGTCAGTGAGTCTGTGGAGACGATAACTGACGAACGAATGGACCGATTCGAACCAAATTTGGTACAAAAATCACAATCCGTAAACACTGGAAGCCTATTGTTTTTATACGTGATCGAATGTTCAGAACCCCCCTAAATTTTCGAATGAAATTTTGAAAAAATCGTTAAAAAATCAAAACCGCTAATAAAGTTACGCAAATAGACATTTCTTATGTAATGTTTCATTAGAAAACGATTGGCATAAATTTTAGAACGCTAACATGAACCGTTCTCGAGATATTGTACATTTTTCAAAAAAATTATGAAAAAGTCACACACAAAAAAAAATTCCTATTGAGAAACATGTTCACTTTTCATATGTAATACCATGCGATAAATTGAGTGACATCATTCTCGTGGATCTAGCTCGTTCCATTCATGAAAAAATATACTTCGAATAATACTTTTGTATTAGAACGCCAATAGTCATTTATCTGCTGTAAGAATAACTTTTTTCTTAGTGCATAACGATTGGCGAGATTTTAGCGACGAATTTGGCGGAATGTCGCCAACTTGGCGACTTTTTCGAAATGTTGCCAAATTAATGAAAATCTCGCCAAATGGATAAAAATGATGCTAAATCAATGAAAATGACGACTAATTGTCAAAAATTCAATATCTTGGAAAGAATATTAGTATCTACTATAAGAAAATCCTATTACTTTCCTTATATACATAATGTATAAGGAAAGTATTGTGACGGGGTCAAAATTCGAAATCGAGTTTTCGACGAGAGAGCACGTTTCAAGCATCCCTGATCACGAATCAAACATTTTTGACGTGATGTCTGTGTGTGTGTGCGTGTCTGTGAAAGTATGTGTGTGTGTGTGTGAGAGTCTGTGAAGACGATAACTGACAAACGAATGGACCGATTCGATTCAAATTTGGTACAAAAATCACAGTCCGTAAACACTGGAAGCCTATTGTTTTTATACACAATCGAATGTTAAGAACACCCCTAAATTTTCAAATGAAATTTGGAAAAAATAGTCAAAAAATCAAAACCACTAATAAAGTTACGCATATAGACATTTCTTATGTAATTTTTCATTAGAAAACGATTGACATAAATTTTAGAACGCTAACATGAACCGTTCTCGAGATATTGCACATTTTTCAAAAAAATTATCAGAAAGTCATATAAAATAAAAATAAAAATATTTCCTCTTGAGAGACATGTTCACTTTTCAGTAATACCATGCGATATATTGGATGACATCATTCTCGTGGATCTAGCTCGTTCCATTCATGAAAAAAGATACTTTGAGTAATACTTTTGTATTTGAACGCCAATATTCATTTATCTGCTGTAAGAATGACTTATTTCTTTGTCCATTATGCTTGGCGAGATTTTGGCGACGAATTTTGGCGGAATGTCGCCAACTTGGCGACTTTTTGAAATGTTGACAAATTAACGAAAATCTCGCCAAATGGGTAAAAATGACGCTAAATCAATGAAAATGACGACTCATTGTCGAAAATTCAATATCTTGGAAAGAATATTAGTATCTACTATAAGAAAAACCTATTTTTTTACTGTAAAAGTAGTCAATTTATTACATTATATAAGGAAATTCATGTGTTGCCCACATCAGAATTTTTTTACTGTAAAAGTAGTCAATTCATTGCATTATATAAGGAAAGTCATGTGCTGCCCACATCAGATTTTTATGATCGTGACGACAGGTGAGCGTCGACGATAAGATCTTGCAATTTCGTCGCAGTAGCTCAACGGTAGAGCGCCAGCTGGCCAGTTCGGAAATCCAGGGTTCGATTCCCGGTTGAGGACCCTCTTTACAATGGTGCCCAAACAAATCAACCCTGTAGGTTAGTGCGAAGATGTCGGAGGTCTGAAAGTGACCCTAGAACGACTAGTGCGGATTCAGTGGACTGTTGAAAATTGAGAGGATTTCGAATGGAGAGGATAAAGACCGTGCAGGATACTTACCTGGGTAAAATAGTAGTAGCAGGAGGCTAGCCTGAGGTAAAAAGAGCAGGAGGTGGTCAGTTAGATGGTCAGTTGCCCGTCCATCTGACATGAGAGGGCGGAGAATTCAGAGTTTACTTCAAAGATAAGAGCTTGCAATTTGTCCCAATAGCTCAACGGTTGAACGTCGGCTGGCCAATTCGGAGATCCAGGGTTCGATTCCCGGTTGGAGCAGCAAGGCTCTTTACTACATAGTAATCCCTTCGCGGTAGGGAGTCCCCCCCCCCTTCCCCGAAGAGGTACATTGTCAGACTTGACGTCATTCAAAAGATTTTTCCAAGTTTTTTAAAATGGCGACATTGTCATCATTTGTTAACGGTACAGATTTTTCAAAGCTGAAAAAAAAAAAAAAAAGCAAGCTACTTAAAAATGGATTCTGGTATGAGAATTGAGTTGAACCGTACTGTTCAGATGATCTAGTTAATTATATTGCAAAACTGATCATTTCAATTTAAATCAGCCAATTTCTAAAATAAATATCCAAAATTCTAATTATAATTTTCTATATTTCAATAAACAGTCCGCCATTCTTATAACGGATTTAAAACGGATTATGTTACTTTATAATGGAGACCCTAGTCCCTGTACTCATCATAGGCGTATGCAAACAGAAATAATTCCATAGCCGGTCATAGCTTGGGTGCCCTTGCCCAGTGTTTCTTTCAGTCATACCTCCGGGGGGGGGGGGGGGGCGAGCTCCTCCGGAGACGACTATTCCCCCTCCCCGGAGACATTTTATGTTAACTTTGTTTCTATTCATGTGACAGCATTTAGATATATTTATATAGGGCAAATAGAAAATTTGCTCCCCCTGAAACTTCATTAGCCTCCCCGGCCAAAATGTCCCGAAAGAAACACTGCCCTTGCCTGAGGTGCCATACCTCAAGATTTCAGGTCATTTTGAATTGAGTCCATTTAAAAGTATGATGAAAAAGCTCATGAGTCCCGAATAAACTACTTAAATAAATATATATATATATATATATATATATATATATATATTTGAAATGTAATAATAAGAATTATGTAAAAATAAAAAAATACAATTCAAGTAATATTAACATCACCATAGAAGCAAGATTAGGGATAATGAGATAAAAATAAAAGTTAAAATTTGACACCAATTCAGCGCAAATGCAGCTAACTTTAGTGTAATTCAGTTCTAACTAATTAAAAATGAATATTACCACAGAAACTCGTAAACAACTAGACAGAAAATAAGAAACCAATATACAATACGCGCATAATGCAGCAGACAAGTATATGGGTAAATATTTGAAATGTAATAATAAGAATTATGTAAAAATAAAAAAATACAATTCAAGTAATATTAACATCACCATAGAAGCAAGATTAGGGATAATATATATATATATATATATATAAATATCGAAAATTCCGCTACAAATCGGGTGCTCCTGTCGTCGAAAAGGCTTTGAGCGGTGCATTTCACTCTTATTTTCTGAGCGATGATCAAAGTTAAATGAGATCACTGGCATCGTGGCTTTTATGAGCTTTTCATGCGTGTCTTAGTAGGGCAGTTCACAAAGAATCGAATCTTAACTCTCTCCTGGGGCCCCGTCCTTCCTGCTTCGGGTCGGCGTCTCCTTCTGACCCAAATACGGCTCTTGGCGTCGTTTTCGATTGTCCGGCGGTGTCGAGCTCACTTTAATCTTCGCTCGACCTCAGACTACGAAACGTTTCCTCGAGAATCGGGGGTGTGTTCGCAGGGTACGAGAACGAGTCCAAGTTTCTGGATAACTTACGTTCATTCACAAGCACAAAGTAAACAGGAACAATACACAATTCAACGGCACTTCAATGCTCCACTCATGACACAGAATAATCGATATTATTCTCAAAACGTTGCCGAAAATCATTTCACAAAACAGCCGCGCCAACGGCCCTACCGTGCTGATAACACCGGTTCTCGTTAGATCACCGAAGCCAAGTAGCATCGAGCGCGGTTAGTACCTGGGTGGGTGACTGCCTGGGAACACCACGTGCTGTTGGCACTTTTCGGGCTCGGTAGCCCGGTGGTTTGCGCGCTGAATTTGCACGCTGCCACAACAGCCGCCGTGTTCATGCGGAGTACGATCACGTTAAACATGTGTGTCCATAAGTCCTTCCGAGAGGTTGGTAGTAGGGGAAGGAGGGTACAGTTCCTGTGGATGCCTCCCCCCACTGGGTTCCGGTCTAAATTGGGTGGCACTTCCCGGCCGTCCAAACAGTTACCTTACACCTTTCTGGTAGGTCGGACGGTCTGGGTCTCAACAACAAAACAGCCGCTACTCTTTTTAAAACATTGACAAAAGTGACAGTTCAATGGAGCTCGCCTATCGTCCATTGACTTCCAACGGAGTGATGAGTTATTTTTATAATCTTTGTATAGAAACTTCTGGAAATCTCTCTCTAGACATTTCCAGAATGATCTAAATCTCCTACACTAATCGTTATTTCCTGAGGTTTCTAGACCATTTTCCATCCCCAAACCTGGCAACCCTTCTTCTGACTCGAAACTCTAACAACCATAGAATGACGTCAAGGAAAGGGGATATTATTAGATGGGGTGCCTAGCCTTGATCCCATCGAAACCATTCTTTGCCAAGATGTGTTGGTGAATGTCCAATTTCAGAATTTTTTGGAAGTCTCAGGTTCTACCGTTCCTAGGGAAACACTAAGGTAAATTCATGTGAATAGTTTTTCTCAAATCTCGGAGCGACACTATCCTGTATATAGATATGCATATTAAATTTCTTTGATAGTCGTCCATAGTCCGGATCTGAGTCAAAATTTAATTTTGTCACTGTCATAATTCGTTAATTGATTTTACATTATGGAACGTCTAACTCTGTAACTTTCTTACTTCATTTGGAGAATTTAGTAGAAGAAGTTTATTCTGAAGAGTTATGTTAAAAAGTGAAAAACTAGTTTAAATCTGGTGCTGCCATCTAGTGGCAGAAAGTTATACACAAATTTAATTATAGGAATAACCCTGATTACGTGCTGCCATCATTAAGACTGAATTGGATTTAACTATTTAATTCGCAAAACATATATAACATAAATACATAATTAAAAAAATCTGATGTGGGCAGTACATAACTTTCCTTATATAATGCAATAAATTTACTACTTTTACAGTAAAAGAAAATAGGTTATTCTTATAGTAGATACTTATATTCCTTCCAAGATATTGAATTTTTGACCGTGAATCGTCATTTTCATTGATTTAGCGTCATTTTTATCCATTTGGCGAGTTTTTTATTAATTTAGCAACATTTAAAAAAATCGCCAAGTTGGCGACATTCCACCAAATTCGTCGCAAAAATCTCGCCAGGAAAAATATGTTATTCTTACAGCAGATAAATGACTATTGGAGTTTAAATACAAAAATATTACTTCAAGTACCTTTTTTCATGAATGGAAGGAGCTAGATCCACGAGAATGATGTCATCAAATTTATCGCATGGTATTACATATGAAAAGTGAACATGTTTCTCAATAGGAAATATTTTTTTTTTATTTTACATGATTTTTTAATAATTTTTTGGAAAATGTGCAATATCTCGAGAACGGTTCATGTTAGCGTTCTAAAATTTATGTCAATCGTTTTCTAATGAAAATTTACATAAGAAATGTCCACTTGCGTAACTTTATTAGTAGTTTTGATTTTTTGACGATTTTTTCAAAATTTCACGCGAAAATTTAGGGGGGTTCTGAACATTCGATTGCTTATAAAAACAATAGGCTTCCAGTGTTTACGGATTGTAATTTTTGTACCAAATTTCGTTCGAATCGGTCCATTCGTTCGTCAGTTATCGTCTTCACAGACTCACTGACACACACACATACTTTCACACACACACAGACATCACTTTAAAAATGT
Organism: Amaurobius ferox; assembly: GCA_951213105.1. Lineage (NCBI taxonomy): Eukaryota > Metazoa > Arthropoda > Arachnida > Araneae > Amaurobiidae > Amaurobius > Amaurobius ferox. The sequence continues at coordinate 142,253,101 of OX578147.1, read as the reverse complement.
TCGATTCGTGATCAGGGATGCTTGAAACGTGCTCTCTTGTCGAAAACTCGAATTCGAATTTTCGACCCCGTCACACTACTTTCCTTATACATTATGTATATAAGGAAAGTAATACATATTCATTAATTAGATTAAATGATCCATTTCCAATTTCCTTTTTATTTCGTAGCAGGAAGGATTGTAATTTAAAAAACTTTTCGGTAATATGGGTATGTGCAATCGACCAGAATTTCTGTTTACTTTATTACTTAACCATAGCTGATTTGTTAAATTCAGTTGGCATTATCAAGAGCATTTGCTTGTGGTCGCTTCTACACTGTACACATACCCTTACTTATATACGCAATATTTGCATTAATAAGTTGAAAAGCACAAAGTTTTATGCTGCAGTTTTTATTTTATACTAGCCGCCTTTGGCGACCAGCCTGTTCGTTACCCTTGAAAATTCCGACCGTGGCAAACTCGTTGGTGCGACCACCAGAAAGATGTAAGGTAACCGTTTGGACGGCCAGGAAGTGCCAGGATAATTCCATTGTGACTAACATAACATTTGAATGATTTTTGAAATAATTTTTTACATGCACTAACTTTATTTTTATCCTAATACCTTAAACAGGGTGTTATTCTTCTTTGGGCAGATGGTTTTATGTAGAGAAATGCAAAACTAATATTTAAAATTGTTACTTTCCTTATATACATAATGTATAAGAAAAGTATTGTGACGGGGTCGAAAATTCGAAATCGAGTTTTCGACGGGAGAGCACGTTTCAAGCATCCCTGATCACGAATCAAACATTTTTGAAGTGATGTCTGTGTGTGTGTATGTGTGTGTGTGTGTGTGTGTGAAAGTATGTGTGTGTGTGTGTGTGTGTGTGTGTCAGTGAGTCTGTGGAGACGATAACTGACGAACGAATGGACCGATTCGAACCAAATTTGGTACAAAAATCACAATCCGTAAACACTGGAAGCCTATTGTTTTTATACGTAATCGAATGTTCAGAACCCCCCTAAATTTTCGAATGAAATTTTGAAAAAATCATCAAAAAATCAAAACCGCTAATAAAGTTACACAAATAGACATTTCTTATGTAATTTTTCATTAGAAAACGATTGCCATAAATTTTAGAGCGCTAAAATGAACCGTTCTCGAGATATTGTACATTTTTCAAAAAAATTATGAAAAAGTCACATAAAAAAAAAAATTCCTATTGAGAAACATGTTCACTTTTCATATGTAATACCATGCGATAAATTGGGTGACTTCATTCTCGTGGATCTAGCTCGTTCCATTCATGAAAAAAGATACTTTGACTAATACTTTTGTATTTGAACGCCAATAGTCATTTTTCTGCTGTAAGAACAACTTATTTCTTCGTCCATAACGCTTGGCGAAATTTTGGCGACGAATTTGGCGAAATGTCGCCAACTTGGCGACTTTTTGAAATGTTGCCAAATTAACGAAAATCTCGCCAAATGGATAAAAATGACGCTAAATCAATGAAAATGTCGACTAATTGTCAAAAATTCAATATTTTGGAAAGAATATTAGTATCTACTATAAGAAAAACCTATTTTTTTACTGCAAAAGTAGTAAATTCATTACATTATATAAGGAAAGTCATGTGTTGCCCACATCAGATTTTTTATATAAGCATTCAGAGAGTATTTTGATCAATGTGACTAACATAACAGGTTTGCAACACCAGGATTTTGTATTAATTTTTATAGCCATTATCCTCTGAAACTAAAACAACAAAATGATTATTTCCTTTTGAAAATGTCTATGTGAAAGGTTTATGTTCTATTATTATGCACAAATTTGGCATACGTTTCAAGGATAATGCAGAGAAATAATTTTTAATAAACCTTGCCTGTGACTAACATAATGTGACTAACATAACGTGTGAATATACTTTAATTTCAGAGTATTACAGATAATATTTACATAAGTGTAAGAATGCAAACAGTGTTTTATTATATGTTTGCATGCAGAAAAATTATAGTTCAGTCTTATGTGTGAAATGATAATGTCCACGAGAATTTACAGTCGGTTGTGATAAAACTTTAACAATTTGTGTTGTTTCAACTCAAGATTTGTCCTCAATTGTGGGAAACACAAAGGTTGCCTCAGTTGTTGTTGTTGAGACCCAGACCGTCCGACCTACCAGAAAGGTGCAAGGTAACTGTAAAGGTTGCCTCAGTACTTTTCTTCATGAACAAGACCTCATAATCATTCTTATGAGTGTCGAAAACTTGTCCAACATATCTTTTTTTTTTTACTTTACAGTTATAAATTCAACAATGACAAAATCATCCAATGACGCAATGATTTTGGGAGACAGTTCAGAGGCATAGTCTACTTCAAAATTATTCATAGTGAAATCAGTTTCAGTTTCCAGATTTTCTTTTAAGGTTACTTCGTGTATGGGAACATCATCTCCTGTATTCTGATATAAAGCTAATTTGAATTCTCCCATATTAGTAATACATCGTGAAACCTTCCACTGGATGAACATTTTCGAACAATGCTTTCAAATCCTTTTTCTTTCCTATCATGCCAATTTTACTGATAAACAAACATTTTGTTTTCATTGTCATTTTCCCCAGTTCGTAAAAAAAGTCTTTTGCATTGCACACGATAACTTTACCTCTCAAAACTCTGTTCCACACATTGCACTTCACAACAGCACCTACTCCATCATGTGGACCTTTTCCGTGATATGGTTCAATCAAATTCCAGGAGCTGTAAACATTAGAAGAAGTTAACGTCATCATAGAGTATCTATTTTTAAAATGAGCAGCAGCTCCATCTGTCCACAAGGTCACAGATTCTACATTAATCTTTTCCTAGTTATTGAATTAGTAATTTCGTAGTTATTTATTTTCGTATTCTACATTAATCTTTTCGTAGTTTCGAAGTTATAGTAAAGTCATTTATAATTTGTTCATTAAAAATGTTGCTTGTTTGCAGCGGAAATTATTGCATAACACTGTGTCTGTATATCTTCAGAAGTAATGTGCCGAAAATAAATAACAGCAGTATAAATTGTTACAGAAGCTCCCTGTGTTGCATTCCAATGTGCCTGCATTACTTCATCCTGATGTTTAATATAATAATTTCCAGCAAAATCAGTTTGTAGAATGATTTCCCCTATGCTTAAGTTTTCCTTTTGCAGCTCCTCGACTTGTCTCTAAATGTTATATTAATGTTTTAAAATATTTTTAGTTTGGTCCATCAATATTTCTGTAACTTGTTTGTAAATGATGAACACCCATTCAAGTTTTCCATTCTTCCACTGATAAAATGAAATACTTTCATCATCATTCCATAATATTGTCTCTGACTCGACAAATTTCTTTAGCTGGCTTACACCACTGAGTTCACATGTGTTTCTCATACAATTAGCAGATTTTCTATCTCAATCAGTTCTTAAATCTTCTTTGGTCCGGGGTTGAATTCAGAAGCGGTTAAAAGACTTAAATTCTCACAATAGATACAGTAGCAAACTCTGATTTTGGTTGAAGCCAATTGTACTTCCTCCGGATGCAGTTCACAAAATTTTGATACTTCTACTGGGTTTCCAGGATTTTCTTTCTTATATAAGTTATATAAGTTCTTTTAAATATAGAGAGAGTTCTTTTAAAGTGTACATTAATAGGCGTTTCTGCCCTTTTTCCTTTTCCCCAGCTTCATTTTCAATATTTTTGTATTTCTTCTTCCCAGAAAGGGGTCTTAAAATTTCATCTCTTCTATAAAAATTCTTTACAGCACTTATTATTTCTTTAGACAATGCACTTTTCTTTTTAATATCATCCACAGTAACAGTATTCAAAACTTGTTCACTATTTTCCCTTATGGTTAACTCTTTAATAACAGCAAATCATTTTCGTGGACTGCTAGGAAGAGCTACAGACACTCCTTTCATTGCTTTTCCAAATGTCTGACGTGTAGTGAATGGTGACTTGCATGTAATCATTGTTTCTTCTTCCACTACTTTTTCCTTTGCATCTTTTCATCGTCGTCTCATATTTTTCATTCCTCTTTGAGATTCCAATCTGTGTCTTTTCTTATAAATTTTATCATACTTTCGACTTACTCTCATTGCTTTCATTCCTCTTCTTGCCCTTTCTCTCTCTGCTTCTTTTCTTTTCTTCACTTTGTCTTGCACGGCTCTTCCTCTTTCTTTCTGCAGCAGTTTTAGCCATATTAGTTTTTCAATAAAGGATTTCCTCACAATACTTTAATAAGCAGTTGAAAATGTCAAGTCTGATGTTAGATTTTATGTAGAATCATAAAAATTACTTTCTTTATGAGGACAAGAGTAGTAAAGAAGTAGCGGTTCACTGACAATCCGGATCTGCGGATCCGAGCTGACGTCATCCCCGATGACGTCATCGGCCTATCTTATCGGATGACGTCATCGGCTTATCTTATCAGATGACGTCACTGATAAGCTTATCTTATCGGATGACGTCATCGGCTTATCTTATCAGATAAGCTTATCTTATCGGATGACGTCATCGGCTTATCTAATCTTATCGGATGACGTCACTTAATTATTGGATGACGTCATGTACTGACACAGACAGTGAAGAAGAACTTGGCGGCCATCTTGGAAATTTCGGTGGCGCCCTCTATTGGCAGGTTGGAGAACTGTGTTGGCTAAAAGGAAAGAATTGGTTCTGGACTGAGCTGGATTCGAACTGGGGACTCCTTGCACCGTAGGACAGTGTCTTATCCAGTATACAGTTTGAGACTTGTAGACAGATGGTGAATGAATGATATCTTCCCTGCGAAAGGAGTTGGGGACTTAATTGTTGTAAATATAGATTGCGTTGGTATACACATACTAGCAATTCGTTATGGATTACAAAAGATGCATTTTCATGACCCATATTGATGTTTGATATTTTTTTTAAAAATGCACTCCAAGCAGCAGGTGTGAGTGTCACGCCATTGGTGGTAGGCACGAGAACATTAGAAGTATTTGTTTTGTAAACACGAAGGTGCACTTTAACATTTCCACAAAAATGTTGCACTGTAACATGCAGATCGCCTCCCAAACTGGAGCGGAACTTTTCTGATGAAGATGACTCGGTCGAAACCGATTCGGTGTGAGTTGTAGCATAGTTGAGGGCTGATGATATGATGTCACACTGGGGTTCTGTAGAATTTATAGATGGAGTGTGCATATAGTTCCAATCGATTTCCGGTATAGGCGAAAGCGGAGCAGGCGGTACATACATTGGAAATTGGCACTTGCGTTTGAAAGTGGTCTTTTTAGGCATAATTTGTCTGAATGTGAGACTTATTCTAGATTCAGTGACTTCGGGTTCTGCTGAAATTCTAGATTCAGTGACTTCGGGTTCTGCTGAAATTCTAGATTCAGTGACTTCGGGTTCTGCTGAAATTCTAGATTCAGTGACTTCGGGTTCTGCTGAAATTCTAGATTCAGTGACTTCGGGTTCTGCTGAAATTCTAGATTCAGTGACTTCGGGTTCTGCTGAAATTCTAGATTCAGTGACTTCGGGTTCTGCTGAAATTCTAGATTCAGTGACTTCGGGTTCTGCTGAAATTCTAGATTCAGTGACTTCGGGTTCTGCTGAAATTCTAGATTCAGTGACTTCGGGTTCTGCTGAAATTCTAGATTCAGTGACTTCGGGTTCTGCTGAAATTCTAGATTCAGTGACTTCGGGTTCTGCTGAAATTCTAGATTCAGTGACTTCGGGTTCTGCTGAAATTCTAGATTCAGTGACTTCGGGTTCTGCTGAAATTCTAGATTCAGTGACTTCGGGTTCTGCTGAAATTCTAGATTCAGTGACTTCGGGTTCTGCTGAAATTCTAGATTCAGTGACTTCGGGTTCTGCTGAAATTCTAGATTCAGTGACTTCGGGTTCTGCTGAAATTCTAGATTCAGTGACTTCGGGTTCTGCTGAAATTCTAGATTCAGTGACTTCGGGTTCTGCTGAAATTCTAGATTCAGTGACTTCGGGTTCTGCTGAAATTCTAGATTCAGTGACTTCGGGTTCTGCTGAAATTCTAGATTCAGTGACTTCGGGTTCTGCTGAAATTCTAGATTCAGTGACTTCGGGTTCTGCTGAAATTCTAGATTCAGTGACTTCGGGTTCTGCTGAAATTCTAGATTCAGTGACTTCGGGTTCTGCTGAAATTCTAGATTCAGTGACTTCGGGTTCTGCTGAAATTCTAGATTCAGTGACTTCGGGTTCTGCTGAAATTCTAGATTCAGTGACTTCGGGTTCTGCTGAAATTCTAGATTCAGTGACTTCGGGTTCTGCTGAAATTCTAGATTCAGTGACTTCGGGTTCTGCTGAAATTCTAGATTCAGTGACTTCGGGTTCTGCTGAAATTCTAGATTCAGTGACTTCGGGTTCTGCTGAAATTCTAGATTCAGTGACTTCGGGTTCTGCTGAAATTCTAGATTCAGTGACTTCGGGTTCTGCTGAAATTCTAGATTCAGTGACTTCGGGTTCTGCTGAAATTCTAGATTCAGTGACTTCGGGTTCTGCTGAAATTCTAGATTCAGTGACTTCGGGTTCTGCTGAAATTCTAGATTCAGTGACTTCGGGTTCTGCTGAAATTCTAGATTCAGTGACTTCGGGTTCTGCTGAAATTCTAGATTCAGTGACTTCGGGTTCTGCTGAAATTCTAGATTCAGTGACTTCGGGTTCTGCTGAAATTCTAGATTCAGTGACTTCGGGTTCTGCTGAAATTCTAGATTCAGTGACTTCGGGTTCTGCTGAAATTCTAGATTCAGTGACTTCGGGTTCTGCTGAAATTCTAGATTCAGTGACTTCGGGTTCTGCTGAAATTCTAGATTCAGTGACTTCGGGTTCTGCTGAAATTCTAGATTCAGTGACTTCGGGTTCTGCTGAAATTCTAGATTCAGTGACTTCGGGTTCTGCTGAAATTCTAGATTCAGTGACTTCGGGTTCTGCTGAAATTCTAGATTCAGTGACTTCGGGTTCTGCTGAAATTCTAGATTCTGTGACTTCGGGTTCTGCTGAAATTCCATGAGAATAGAATTTATTAGTCGGTGCATGCATTACATACAACGAACCATGTTGTAATGGGAGAGTTAGAGGAGATTGTCCTTTTCTTTCAAAAATGACGGATCTCGTAGCCCCGAAGCTGAGAGCTGCTATGGGTGTTTTGGAGCACAGGGAACTTTCATTATCCTTGTGTTGTCCTATTTTAGAATGTCCATCAGCATAGAGGTTTAGAAGCACAAAATTGTAGTTAAATCCAGTGTGTTCCTCCACTCGAGCTTTAATGTCCGTTAACAGAGGTGTCCATTCCACGGCGGGTACACTACTTCCAGAAAATTCGTAGGATAGTCCAATGTCACCAAATGCATACACTTTTCGATTAGGCTGGTATGTGCGGCCCTGCACAATGACTTCAGATTGTTGAAAGGGTAGACATTTTAATTCTTGTAGAATTACATCAGCTACATTCACAGAATAAAATTCGCGAACATACTCAATATGCAGCTTTTCGCGTTTAAAAAACACAGACATTTTATGAAATAAGGAATAGCAACCTTCTGCTAGAACAATTGTAGAGCGAATGAGCTCTTATCTGTGCCTGATATGTCTTATCAGCAAATCAGATGATGCAATAAATCACGTGATATTTTTTATCCAATCACGTAACGTCCTTATTGCATCAGGGGCTATTTCTTTAGCGAATCAGGTGACGGTTCGTGTTATGTCACGTGACACATTTAAACCAATCAGGTGACGTTTCATGCTATGTCACGTGACACATTTTAACCAATCAGGTTGTGTTTCGTGCTATATCACGTGACATTTTTTAACCAATCAGGTGGTGTTTCGAATATCACGGGATATTGCGTGATCTTTTAAGTACCATTTCGCAGTGCGATGAACCCACTTTTACTCGAGATACATGCTCAGAAAGACGTGTTTTTCAATTTGTCCTAATTGCGATACTTATTACAATGGCAAGTGAATTTTCTCAACATTTTAATCGAGTCATTTCAAAAGTGAGTTAAAGATGTTTCTGACATTAAAAATAAATAAATATTTTTTAAAATTCAGAATACTTTATTTTTGAATATAGTTTTATAATATGGTCTAATATATGGCTTTCATTTTAAGGAAATGGCGTCAGGCACTATGCAACCTATTGTGGAACCTCAGGTTCCATTACCCGTTGTAGAGTCCACTGCAACAACCAGTATGGAGGCCGGGCCGAGTGGTGCTCACGTGAGTTATATTTTTTTAAATTCCATATTTTTGTTGAAGATAGGGGAGAAAGACCAGCTGCTTTGTAGAGCGTAGGATTGCTTTTAAAATGTATTTATATTTTAAAATATTTAAAAATAAACAACTGATTTAAATTTCTACGTAATTTTTTTAATTTAATTTAAAGAATTAGGTGAGAGAAACATAGACACTAATTTTGGACTTTATCTGTTTTTCGGATGCGTCCATTCTGCCATAAGGTTTTTATACTAATGCGTGATTTGGCACAACACGTGAAAATTCACACTGTAGAAAGTTCCTTTTTCTTGTGGTCTAGGCCAAAAGTCATTTTCGAGGAAAAGTGATAGACATATGGTTGTATATGAATTCATTCTGATAAAGTGTCTTTTATGTTAATATTAGATAAATGAAAAAAAAAAAATAGAAACGTATATGTAAAGTATATTTGGTAACATGTTTTATGTAATTTAAAAGAAGTACATTTACAATTCATCGTTTATTGTGAATTTAATGGAAAAGAGTCGTAATTTGTTTTTCACTTTCTATGCGTGATTTTTACTCGAGTTGTTAAAAAAATTGAACACTGTGTATATTTTTGCAAGGAATTGGACACCTTGTACATATTTATAATTAATTTTAATGAATACATTTTTTAAAGATTATCCAATTTTTATATATAAAAAAAAACTGATTACACATACTTTTTACACACGATTCTATAGATGTTGAACACTGTCATTGAACGACTTTCGCTTTTCTCATACTCAGAACTCGAAAGTGTTAATGTTCAATTTAATTTTCTCTGAAAATCGTGAGTAGACTTTATATAAGTTGAAAAACTCTATTTTATTTTTTTCTTTTCATGTGAAAAAAAAATATCACTATTTTCTTTCTTGCGAAGTGAAAAACTTCTGTTTTAAATTAATTTAAGGATGTGATCGAGAGTGCTACGACTCTAACGTTAGCATAGATTATTATAAACGATACTACAATAGCTGGATCCAGTGGTGTGCCTATATGTCCTTTTCTTCTATATTTTTAATTATATTTTAAAAAGTTAGGGGAAAAAATCAGCTGTTTCTCTGAGAAATGTCTTAAAATGTGTGTGTATTTTTTCTCGTTTCAAGTGTAGAAAATAATTATTAGTGGGGTATTAAACAGCTGACAAGAGTGTGTATTTATGTGTTTTCAGGAATGAAAATGAATGTAAGTATATTTTTGGATGGGTTGATAGAAAATTAGTTGTTTCAGGAACAGAAAGATATCACGAAATAATGAGAGTCTGTTTAAAAAATAATGTGTTTAATTACCAAACTCAGATAATTAGAGTATTCAATGGCTGATAAGTATGTATATGTATGTATTTTCAGGAGTGAAAGTAAGATTTTTTTTTTTTTAATCACTTGTTACAGAAACAAAATGAAGATTTTAAATCACGAAATATTTAGGAGTCAGTTTAAAAATAATGTGTTTAATTTTCAGCATTGCATATGTGTTTACCAACACGTGTAAGTATTTTTTTGGTGAAAGGTAGAGTGTTAACTATTCTTACATATAGGAATATATAACATTACAATTTCATTTACAAGAGTTGTTAGGGTATCAAAATTCGAATAAATAATAATAAACAGTTAGTTGATTGAGATTTATCGTATAGATTGTGATAGGGATTGGTAACTCTGCTAGTGTTTTAACAATTATCTGAAATCAAACTAATCTGGGCATTTTATCTATTTTATAGATATGTCCTACTTGCCACAAGTCTTTCACTCTGAAGAATAATTTAGCGAGACATGTAAAGACACATAGTGGATTGAAACCTTTTACCTGTGATGAGTGCCAGAAGGGGTTTACGAGAAATGCAGATCTGAAAAGACATCAGAAAATTCATAACGCCGAATTGAAATGCAATCGATGTACCGAAGAGTTTTCGACTCGTGAGGACCTCCTTCGGCATGTAAGACGCATGCATTCTGCTGCACGACACGCCTGTGACTTATGTGATGAGACATTCACACGGCGCACCATGTTGCTGCAGCACATACGTGTGGCACATCCTCCTACTCCCTCTAAAGGTGTTAAGAGAAAGACCACAGATGCTGATAAAATTGAAAAGCGACAAAGAGTTCAGGCTCGAAGAGAAGCTGCTAAATCAGCCAAGGCATTGGGAGTCTTCGCCACCTACACGTTGGAACCCTCATTGGAAAATGTCCATGATTTGACCTTGGCGTTGGAGGAGATGCGCATGCCACTGATTTCGATGTTGACAGATGAATTGTCTATAAATCAAATCAAGTGGTACACGGTTCTCTACGCCAAGATGAGTCGAACCAACTCAGAGGGAGAGGAAGAAACCACGAATGCCTACTTCCACAGTAGGTGTGCAATCGATCTGGTAGCTGACACGGTTGAGCGTCATGTGGGCGAAGGATATCACAAGATGATAAACGCTTTCGAGGAGTACCAACAGTTGGGGTCGGGGTGGACATTGAGCCTTGTAATGAAAATGGATGTTTGCATCGGCAAGTATCGTCCCCTGCGTCCTGCAAGCTATCTGCCCCTGCCTCCGAAACTCCGCGCGAAGAAAGCCATAGTGAATGTTGAAAATACAGATCAGAAGTGTTTCGTATGGTGCCTCCTCGCCCACAGACTGAACTTACAATGGAATGTGAGACCCGAGCGTATGAATCACTACCTTCCATTAGAGCATGAGATCAAGATGGGGAATGTGGAGTGCCCGGTACCCGTGAGCAATGTACCGACCCTGGAGAAGTTGAACAACTGCAGAATTAATGTGTTCGGCTATGAGGAGGAAAAAGTGTTCCCCCTCCACATTTCAGAACGTGAAGATATTACTGACTGCATCAATCTCCTCCTCATTAGTCGAGGCACGCAACAACACTACTGTTTGATTCGCAGTATGTCTAGGCTTCTCGGGGATTTGAGCAAATATGAAGCTGCCTCTCATATATGCTACCGATGCCTCCACCGCTTCACCCGCGAAGATCTGCTCTTGGAACACACGCCCTATTGTAAGGCTCATAACCCACAACGTGTCAAAATGCCAAGTCTCGAAAAGAGTATACTCAAATTCAACAATTTGCAATACCAACATCCGGTCCCATTTGTGATATATGCTGATTTTGAGTCACTCCTGATGCACATGCCAAGTGCACAACCCAGTGGAGCCAAGTCCTTTGTGGAAAAGGTTGCCCACCATGAAGCCTGTGGTTATGCCTATGTGATTGTCGGGCCAAAGGGTGAAACCTACAAACCCGTGTACTGTTATAGAGGCCCCGACGCTGTGGATCACTTTCTGCAGAGGATGATGGAGGAGCGCGATGAATTGGCTGTTCGATTCAATACCATCGCTCCCCTGAGGTTGTCCAGGAGTGAAGCCATCTCATTTAATCAGGCAACACATTGCTATCTCTGTAAAAAGGAGTTTGCAAAAAATGAAGGCCGGTACATCGGGAAGGCACGAGATCATTCACACATCACTGGAGAGTACAGAGGTGCGGCACATATGGAATGCAACCTGCAGTACAAGCTGAAGAGAGTCGTCCCTGTGCTCTTCCATAATTTGAAGTGTTATGATGCTCACCTCCTGATGTCGGGACTTGGCAAGCTACCGAATCATAGGATCGATGTAATTGCACAAAACATGGAAAAGTACATCACCTTTTCCATGGCAAAGAAGGAACGCGGGAGTGTGAAGTTACAGTTCATCGACAGTTTGCAGTTTTTGAATACCTCCCTGGAGAAGCTAGCCGGAAATCTTGCAGAGGATAAATTCAAAATTTTAAAAGACAACATGCCAAACCACACCGAGCTGCTGCTTCGAAAGGGAGTGTACCCTTACGAGTATATAGACTCATTTGCAAAGTTCGATGAAGTTGCATTACCTCCACTCTCCACCTTCTACAGCAGTCTGAGAGATGACACACCCTCAGCTGCTGACTATGCTCACGCCCAGAATGTGTGGAGGACATTCGAATTGAGGACCTTGGGTGAATACCATGATCTGTACGTCAAAACCGATGTCCTCCTGCTGGCCGACGTATTTCAGCAGTTTAGAATGTTATGTCGGGAGTACTATGGGTTCGACTGTGTCCATATGATGACAGCCCCAGGATTGGCTTGGCAGGCCGCCCTGAAGATGTGTGAGACTCCCTTGGATCTCATGACAGACATCAACCAACATCTATTCATCGAACGTGGGATTCGAGGGGGTGTCTCTGTAATCACTAAGCGATGGGCACAGGCAAACAATCCTTATGTACCCGACTATAACCCTGCTGAGCCCACCCGGTATCTAATGTATTTAGATGCTAATAATTTATATGGGTGGGCAATGTCTCAGCCCCTGCCATATGGTAAGTTTCAGTGGGTGTCGCCTGCCATTGCAACAACAGATTGGATTTTGTCTTGCCCCGACGATGGACCAGTTGGCTATGTCTTGGAGATCGACATGGAGTATCCATGAAGAACTCCATGATCTCCACAATGACTATCCTGTTGCGCCTGAGAAGATGGTAATCCAGGAAAACGATGTGTCACCATATACTGCACGTGTCATGGCAGAAGTCAATATTCCCAGATTCCAGGAACAAGAGAAGCTAGTGCCAAACCTACGGAGCAAGACTAATTATGTGGTCCACTATAGAAACTTAAAAATGTACCTGGAACTGGGACTTAAAGTGACCCATGTACACAGAGTCCTTCTCTTCCAACAACGAGCCTGGTTGAAGCCCTACATCGACTTCAACACGGAGCAGCGCAAGAGGGCCCAATCAGGTTTTGAGAAGGACTTCTTCAAATTAATGAATAATGCGGTATATGGTAAGTCCATGGAGAACCTCCGCAACAGGGTCAAAGTCGATCTGGTCAGTGATGCTCGGCGGGGTGAGAAATTGGTAGCGGCACCGACCTTTAAAAATTTTAAAATTTTTAATGAACATTTGGTGGGGGTAGAGAGGGTCTTGAGTAGTATACTATTCAATAGACCCATCTACGTCGGTTTCGCCATTCTAGAGCTGAGCAAGCTCCGTATGTACTCTTTTCACTATGGGTATATGAAAAAGCAGTACGGAGCAAAGGCTGCGCTACTTTTCACGGACACCGACTCTCTCACTTATGAGGTCGAGTGTCCTGATTTCTATCAAGACATGCTACGAAGTAGCCACCTCTTTGATACTTCTGATTATCCACCGGAACATCCAGCTTACAGTGGAGTTAACAAAAAGAGGATTGGCTGCTTCAAAGATGAATTGAATGCGCAGCCTGGACTTGAGTTTGTGGGACTCAGGTCCAAAATGTACTCCCTATTGGCGACAGGGTGTACAAAAAGGACAGCTAAGGGGGTATCGAGAACAGTCATTGGCAAAGAACTGAAACACGATATCTACCGAAGCTGTCTGAAAGAGGTGAAAACTGCACGTCACGTTCAGTATCGCATTGGGAGTGAGTGTCATCAGTTGTACACGCTCAAGCAGAGTAAGGTGTCACTCTCTCCCTATGATGACAAAAGATACATTATGGACGATGGCGTGCACACCTACGCCTATGGCCACTATAAAATTGGCGAAGAATAAAATTTAGAGAAAGAAGAAAAAAAGATGATTTTAAACAGTGGAAAAGAAAAAAAAATGTATCAATTGAATAAGTAAAAAAAAAAAAAAAAAAAAAAAATGTGATATTTGTTTTACACGACTAAAATGGACAAGTCCTGAAAAAAATTGAAAAGAAGATTTACAAACTTTTAAAAGTATTGTACATTAAAGAAAAAAAAAATGTTGCAATCATTTTGCATATTTGTAATTTTAAAAGAGTAAGTCATGATAAAATTGAAAAGAAGATTAAAAAAAAAAATGTACAAGGTTTGAGGCGGTGCGAAGACACCGGGTGGATGGTGGGCTTAAACCTAACAAAAAAAATAAATATTTGTTACTATCAATGTATATTATTTAACAAGTTTCTGGTATTATAATTTTTAATGTATGTTTTGTTTTTCAGCTGTGAGAGTCATGGTAAGTTTAAAAAGTAAGTTTTTTAATAATGTGTATTAATCACGTTTCTTTCAGGAATGAGTTTGCGAAAAATTTATGGGCCACCAAAAAAAAAAAAAAATAGTCCATTCGTGTTTAGTAGCATGTAAAATTTTAAAAGGATGTAAAAAAATCTTGCATAGTACTTTTACTATATTGCCAGGAAATTCATCGTATAACTCCATGAATGCATTCTTGTTAGTTAAAACAATTGTCGAAACGTGTTCAGCGAGTAGTATAACCTATCCCTAAGATCTGACAGGCTTTTAAAACATAAATCTTGGCTGATACATCTCTTCTAAAAGGGTCAAATCCTGTTCCCAACTTGTGGTAACATCAAAAAAGCGATATTCTAGTTCACTATGGAGTCTCCCATTCCTTCATTCAAAAATACCCCAAAAATCATTTCATTAAAATTAATAAAATTCAAAAACATACACCAAGTCCTTAAAAAATCACTGATGAACGGTCAATGTAAAAAAAAATTATCTTCATTTAAAAACATGTATGAGTGTGAAGCTAAAATTATTAAGTCATCGTTCGACTACCTAATTAAAAGAATACAAAAACCTCACTCGAAATTAATTCTATTATTATTCGTCGCATGTATTTTATTCAAGTGCCAATAGATGGCGCCATCATCGCCATCTAAACTTTCGTAAATGTCTTCAAACACTTTCCTAAACATTCCATAAAAACAATAATTACCCAATCATTAAAAAATAATCCCCCTTATTAAAATTCAATTATGACTATATTCCATTTTTTTTTTCATAATATATTTTATTCATTTTTTAAAAATGAATTAAAATTTTAATTCACTCGAACCATCCCCTCGTAGAAATTCAGAAAATATTCTAAGTACCCAACTCCTTTCGCAGGGAAGACATCATTCATTATTTCATTCAAGTGCCAATAGAGGGCGCCATCACCGTCGTCTAAACTTTCGTAAATGTCTTCAAGCACTTTCCTAAACATTTCATAAAAACAATAATTACCCAATCATTAAAAAATAATCCTCTTATTAAACTTCAATTATGAGCATATTCCATTTTTTTTTTTATAATACATTTTATTTATTTATTAAAAATTAATTAAAAACTTAATTCATTCGAACCATCCCCTCGTAAAAGATCAGAAAATATTCCAAGTCCCCAACTCCTTTCGCAGGGAAGATATCATTCATTCACCATCTGTCTACAAGTCTCAAACTGTATACTGGGTAAGACACTGTCCTACGGTGCAAGGAGTCCCCAGTTCGAATCCAGCTCAGTCCAGAACCAATTCTTTCCTTTTAGCCAACACAGTTCTCCAACCTGCCAATAGAGGGCGCCACCGAAATTTCCAAGATGGCCGCCAAGTTCTTCTTCACTGTCTGTGTCAGTACATGACGTCATCCAATAATTAAGTGACGTCATCCGATAAGATTAGATAAGCCGATGACGTCATCCGATAAGATAAGCTTATCTGATAAGATAAGCCGATGACGTCATCCGATAAGATAAGCTTATCAGTGACGTCATCTGATAAGATAAGCCGATGACGTCATCCGATAAGATAGGCCGATGACGTCATCGGGGATGACGTCAGCTCGGATCCGCAGATCCGGATTGTCAGTGAACCGCTACTTCTTTACTACTGACAAGTTCCAGATCTAATTTCTATAAACACTTTTTCAACAATTAGATAGATCAAGTTTTAATATTATGCACAAATTTCAGATTTACAATGATTAATTCATCCAAAAAACTATGAGACACAAATATGTATATTACATATAGAGGAAAAAAATGCACACAATCCTACAAATGAGTTGTTAAGATTTAGTTGACTTCATAAATTATTGTGTTAAATTATTGTGTTAATTATTGGTTGTTGAGTCACAACCAGTGGTGTTTTGTTAGTCACATGCACTGTTGCCAGAAAAAAAAGAAAATGATTTATGTTTAATTGCATCTGTCTAATGGCAACAATCACATGAAAGAACCAAAAGTAAGCAAAAAAATATTTTTTATGTATTTCTGGGGAGAGTGGAACTTAATTGATGTTTTTGTGACTAACATAACCAGTGAATCGGAATACACACCATCTATCCTGACATTAGTAAGTTCATTTCCCAACAAAAAAAATCTTTAGTTTATTAAATAGAGGAAAAAATGTTTAGTTTATTAAATAGAGGATGTTTCAATGGTAAAAAGATTTTTTTTTGCTAGTTGTATTTTTGATGATAAAATATAAGCCTGAAAACTTAGAAAAATGACAAACATTTTGGTTAATTGCATATGTCATATTTGTCGCCATTTTATGTAGATTTGAAGTAATATTTTCTAAAAACTATAGTTAAATTCCAAAAATTTGAAAAATTATCTTTAAAACGATATATAATACAATATATATGCTGAAAGGTAAAAAAAATGACCTTTGGGTTGACAGTTCCATGGAATTGCCCGCCACCCAATTTAGACCGGAACCCAGTGGAGGAGACATCCACAGGGACCGTACCCTCCTTCCCCTATCACCAACGTCTCGGAAGGACTGACGGACCCACATGTTTAACGTGATCGTACTCCGCGTGAACGCGGTGGCAGCTTTGGCAGTGGCGGGAATCGAACCCGGACCTACCGAGTGCAATTCCCGCACGCTAATCACTGGGCTACCGCGCCCTCCACGACAATCTCCATAAGTTTCTTTTTATTCACCCAATTTAGACCGGAACCCAGTGGGGGAGGCATCCACAGGGACCGTACCCTCCTTCCCCTACCACCAACCTCTCGGAAGGACTTACGGACCCACATGTTTAACGTGATCGTACTCGTATCGTGATCGTACTCGTGATCGTATTTTTATTTTATAAGATGATTTGATAAAAATAGAAAATTCCAAAAACTACACATGTTTTCTGCATCGCAACGGAAGCACATGGAGTACGACCGCGAAACAGATGGACATGGCCAAAGCTGGCAACAAAGTTATAAAAGAAACTTTTTGCGCATTTTATCAAGGTTCACACCATTTCTGGGATATATGTTAAGGGTCTTTAAAAAGGAGGAGTTTCACCTCTGATAAAGCTCTTTTCTTTGTGCACTCATTTCCATAGCAAATAAAAAACTACATAAGTTATTAGGTTGTTATAAAAGGCAAGTTTAAATCTTCTTATCAATTCCTTCACTTGCAAATCACTTCTGAAACTGATTAGCAGACATGAGGGGGTACTGATCATTCAAAGTTTGGAATATGCTCCCAGTGCTGCAATCGGCATGGATGGAGAAATTTCGTTTTTCATAAAACACAGAGAATTGAAATGCAGTAACAGCAAGAAGACTTGTCATAATTATAGGCGGTGCCAGGAGTGCTTCAGCGCCACCATTACAAATTGTGCAAACACTCCTTTTTACTTAACAACTGCCCTTTATACCAACAATTTGCAGTTTCTCCTTCTCATTTTTTTTAAAGCTTATTAATTATTATTATTTTTTACAGATTTATAAATCTGAGATCAGATATTTTTAGGGTTTCTGGCTAGACCCAGTTCCAAATGACTGCACATGCGCAAGGCTTCAATAAAGAAATGTGAGTGTCGTGAACTCTCGCCTATCGCGGAAGGATACAGAGACGGTTAGTTTCATATCGAGTTTGGCAGAACATTGCCAATATTCCATTGGCAGCTGTGCTAGCATATTCATAGTTTTCACATTTCTTTTTATTTAGTATTTTTTACGAATGAGGACCATGGCTCTATCAAGCAGAAATTAGTGGACAAAATATAATTTAATTTTTACGCACACAAAATTATTTTAAAAATGTGAAAACTTGTTTCTTGCTTGTCCAAACATTCTGTCATCCGTTTCTCTTTTTCTTTATGGATGATGACTTTTGGCATCATACCAAAATAATACATCATAATATATGACAGGAACATAGCTCAGAGCCTACTGTGACACTTGCCCTCCCCCCTCCCCCTCAGAAAAGGTTTTACTGGCTACGTGCCTGATATATGATCTTATGTTCTATGCATAGCACCCCTCAATTGTGAAAGCCTGATGACGCCTATGGTCATAATGGCATTCGATGACAGCTGTTAACTGGATCTGTCACCATAGATACTTGCAAATTTGTGACTTATAGAATGTTTTCTTGCTGCAGTTAAGACAACATTTCCCTCCAACCACTTGCTTTAGTTTTTCCATGTTAACCATCGTATTTCTTGTCCCCTTCCGTTAACCTATGTAAGGGCCTGGTCTTTATCACCGACGATAGTAGGTACACGGGTCAAGAAAACTCTTTAGTTGATAAATATCCTGCAGTCTGCACTATTTTTTGACAGAATTTATTTTGTTAAGATCGGTCCTTACACTCTTTTCAGAGATAACATGTCCCAAATAAGCAGGGTTGCAAAAAAGCCGGCTAAAATTAATAAAAGCCACACCGGTGGCTTTTACTGGTTTTAACCGGCTTTTTTTGGCCAAAATTGACTTTTTTTTCCTTTTTTTTTTTTGCAAAAAAGCGTGAAGGATTTTAATTTTACATTACACATTTTTAAGTGTTCTTTAACTAATTTTAAAGGCATTTTATTAGGTTAGAATTTAATAAATAACTTTATTTCTCAATAATGAAAACATTAATATTGGAATATCTGCTAGTGATTTGTTGGTTGCAAAAAAACCAGCTAAATTTTAAAAAGGTACCAACTGCTTTACTTGGTTTACATTGGCCTTTAACACATCTTTTTAAAAATGGTATTGCTTTAAATAATGAAATATTTTATTTTAGGACAATAGTTGCTTAGTGATATATTTTACTAGTTAACTCATTTTAAGGACGTTATTGATATGTAAGAGTCTTATTTTTACTCATAAATATTTGAAATCATGCATAAAGTCATTTAATAAAAAACACTATTTATCACTATTGAAAACAGTATTGGGAATAACATATGCATGAATAACTCTTTTGAATAGCATCAAGCTTTTCAAAAATTTATTTTAACAAGTTTTAATTTGAGATCCTTTTTTGATTGCTCACTCTTTTGTTCTGAACTTAGATGCACCAAAATTTCTTCAAATATTATCTCCTTCTAAATTCCGTTTTCAACATTGAACATTCTATGATTTAATCCTAACCCCAAATCTTTACAGCCAATTAAAACTAAAACAAAACATCACACTGAAATGAAATGAAAAAAAGAAGCGCTCTTACTTATAAACTGAAATGAAATAAAGTTAAGAACATGTGTTTAGTTTTGGTTTGGATCAAAGTGATGTAGTTCTTGAGTTAGCTAGCTAGATGGTTAATTCTAAGGAAGTTTAAAGTGTTGAAAAAATTGCCCCAGGATCAGGGAGAAAGCTTTGTCCTGAGTGGAATGAAATAATTGATTGTGGTGATAAAGTAAAATGCAAACATTGCAATTAAATTATTAGTAAAAGAGTACAGAGGATCAGGCAACATTTACAAAAATGTAATAAAAATGTTGCATGTATGAAATCTAGCATAAGTGTTGTCAGTGATTTGGAAGAACAATTTGAACCTTCTTCAAAGATAGTTAAATTGGATTCGAATTTAAATACTAGAATTCTATCTACTAACCATTCTCAACCAAAACCATCATCTTCAGTGGTCCCATCATCCATGTTCTCCTATGGTGTTGTAACTTCTGCCTCATGAAAAGTAGATATTGATAAATCCATAGCAAGATTTTTTTTTTAAGCAAATAACATTGCATTTAATGTTTCAAGAAACAGATAGTTTAATGAAATGATTCAAAGTCTGAGACCAGGATATAACCCACCAAATAGAGAACAATTGACAGAAACATTATTGAATGATATTCATGATGAGGTAGAGGGAAAACTAAAGAGCTAATTATTGAGTGAAGTCAGTCTCATGCTTATGATAGATGGATGGTCAAACATAAAAAATGACGCAATTATTGCTTACAGTATTCATACAGGAACAAAATCATATCTTTTAAAAGCCACAGATTGTGGTGCGGAAAAAAAGTCATCAGAATATTGTGCTAATTTTATTATAACAGCGATTGAGGAAATTGAGAAGAAATATAATAATGAAGAAATATTTGCTGTCTGTAGCGATAATGAAAATAAAATGATTGCAATGAGAGAAAAGTTAAAAATAGCACATCCAAATCTTATTACATACTAGCCGCCTTTGGCGACCAGCCTGTTCGCTACCCTTGAAAATTCTGACCGTGACAAACTCGCTGGTGCGACCTACCAAAAAGGTGTAAGGTAACTGTTTGGACCGCCAGGAAGTGCCACCCAATTTAAACCGGAACCCAGTGGGGAAGGCATCCACAGGGACCGTACCCTCCTTCCCCTACCACCAACCATTCGGAAGGACTTACGGTCCCACATATTTAACGTGATCATACTCCGCGTGAACACGGCGGCAGATTTGACAGTGACGGGAATCGAACCAGGGCCTACCGAGTGCAATTCCTGCGCACCTACCACTGGGCTACCGCGCCCTCCGCGACAATCTCCATAACTTGCTTTTTATTCACCCAATTTAAACAGGAACCCAGTGGGAGAGGCATCCACAGGGTACCCTCCTTCCTCTACCACCAACCTCTCGGAAGGACTTACGGACCCACATGTTTAACGTGATCGTACTCCGCGTGAACACAGCAGCAGTTTTGGCAGTGGCGGGAATCGAACCGGAGTCTACCGAGTGCAATTCCCGCGCGTTAACCACTGGGCTACCGCGCCCTTCGCGACAATCTCCATAACTTGCTTTTTATTCATCCAATTTAGACCGGGACCCAGTGGGGGAGGCATCCACAGGGACCGTACCCTCCTTCCCCTATCACCAACCTCTCGGATGGACTTACGAACCCACATGTTTAACGTGATCGTATTCCGCGTGAACACGGCTGCAGTTTTGGCAGTGGCGGGAATCGAACCCGGACCTACCGAGTGCAATTCCCGCGCGCTAACCACTGGGCTACCGCACCCTCAACCCCGTGGAGTTAACAAAGTTTGGTTTAGTTTAATGACGTTAAAACTAATAATGAAATTTTAAGGCACCGCGACAATCTCCATAACTTTCTTTTTATTTATTTTTTTATTTCTTCAGTGTTTAAGCTTTTCATTAATATCATTTAAAATATCCTCATTCCATATATCCATTTAAAATATTCATAAATTAAAATATCCATATCGTTCCATCATTTAAAATATAAATATAATAGTTTCACACGATGTTTACAATACATCACCACAATTCAATCCACCATAACTCAATCATTTAAATTTTATAATGACCATATGCTAAGCTCTTAATTTTATCATTTAAAATATCACTCTAACCTGATACAACGCCGTGATGTCCCCCCCATTTCTGGGTGGGGCTGTCGGGCAAGCATGGGAGCTTGGCCGAGAAATATAAAATCATGACGTCTTTAAAATTGCGATCCTGCGGGCAATTTTCATTATTTCTTGACCAGATTGGACTTGTAAGAATGCCAGATCTTTGATCTTTCTAAAAATGTAAATTATTAGTCGAAATTATGAGTAGTTTTACGATGGGAGGATTTAAAAACGAAAGTTGGTTTTTTTGAACCGAAAGTGACTTTTGCTTTAAAAAATATTAGAATTTGTCCCTGAGATTTAAAATTTATATATTTTTACTCGCAATTGACTGCTCTTTCTGATGGCGTGATTTGTTTTTTTCTACGACGTCTGGATCGTGGATGATGATCGTGGATGATGATCGTGATATCTTATCTAACCATATTGTTATGAAAAGTTTTAAAGGGAACAAATAAGAAAAAGCATTAAGGAATAGGAAATGTTAGTGCACATGTAAGATGAAATTAGTAAAATATATATGAACTTTGAAATCAATTTTATTTTTTAAAAGTTCATTAGATGAATGTAATGTGCTCTAATTTTAACAGATCTCAGTTCTAAAAAGACTCCGTTTTACAGGTATTTGACTGTGAATTAAACATTTAAATAAAATGTGAGTGATAGAAAATATGAAAAGGTAGGAAATGGTCATGCTGCCAGGGAGTGTTTCATAAATATTTCTAAGGAATATTGGGATGCATTTATATTACATGCTTGAAAATCTGAAGACTGCTTGCTTGCTAACTTCGCAGGTCATGTAATATTTAATAATATATCGCGAAAACTATTTCTTTGTTTCCTTATTTGGAATATTCAGCAGGCGACAGAATAATAGAATTCACGATATTACATATGGATGTTCTTTCCACATATTAAATTTGTTTGCTAATGAAATAACACCAAATAATTTGATAAAACATGTGATTGAAGTGCAGAAATATTTCAGGATGAAAGAGAAAGAAGGCCTTATGCCATAAATCCCTAATGATACGAGATGGAATTCTCAAGAAGAATGTTTAAGAACTTTTGTAAAAAACTTTCATAAGTATAATGAAATACGATTATAATGTGTGGAAGAGTTTCACATCCAAATTAGTAATATTTAAAAGTAGTTTCAGTTGCCATTGATAAACTGTAGAGCGACACGGTAACATTATCAGACGCTGTAGAAATATGGCTAAATATATTGCAAGACCAAATTCTAGAATCCTACTATGAACAATCAAAGAAAATATTTCATCAAACCTTTGAACCATCCCATTTTCTGGCATATATGACTGATCCTAGATATTTTGGTGAGAAATTAAATGCTGAACAAGAAGAAGTTGCAGAACAGTGGCTTCTCGACAGGCATCCTGATTTTTTGCCATAGATATTGAAATTGAAAATAAAAGATGAAGATATGTTTCCAGCGAACATGTTTTCGTTCTCAGAAGAAGTAATGGCACAATTTACAGCTAAAAAGTGGTGGCAAATGATGAAAATTAAACTGAACAAGCGAGAGAAAAATCCAATATCCCAGAAATTTTGTGACTTTCTGGTGAAGCTTCACAGTTGTCCGCCAAGCTCTACTGCCATAGAGAGAATTTTCTCTTCATATGGACTTGTCTGGAATAAATTACGAAACTGCTTAGGAGCAGAAAAGTTAAAATATATCGTTTTTATAAGTCATCAGAACCCAATGATTAGAACTAAAATATGGATGTTCTTAAATATTATTTCAGATAATTTCATTTATTAAATATATATAAATTAATTTGCTGTAATATATATTAAAAGTAAATAGTGTGTAAAAAAATGTTTTTCCTTTTTGAAGTAAAATTGATTTTTTTCCTTTTTGATGTGTGGTAATTTGTCTGCTTAATTAATTATAGTCTTTAAAATGTGTAGTATATGTAATGTAGAGCTATGCATTATGTAACAGATGCTTTCAAAACACCATCTTGGTGTCTAATTTAATGCATTTCCTCACTGTATATATATTTTTTCTTTTAAGACATATTACCTTCATAATATTTTTCTAGTGGTTATAAAATCTTATGTACTTGGTAATATTTAATAGAAGTTTATAAACATTTTAGTAAAAAACATTTAGGAGTGCATCAAAGATAAAGTAATGCAAATTTAATGTGAATTGGCTGTAGACCAGCTTTTATTAATAAAAGCTGGCTTTTTTTAAGTGGTTAAAACCAAAAAAAATCCGGTCGAATTTTTTTGGCCTGGCAACTCTGCAAATAAGTGACTTTCTTAAGGAATAGTTTGCATTTTGAAAATTCTAACTTTAATTTTTCAAATACTTAAGCTTTTGTAGATATTCGTCAAATGATTGTCCAACAATAATTATATCACCCAAATAGATGAGACAGGATTCTCAGGAGAGTCCTTTCAGTATGTTCTCCATTAGATATTCAAATGTTGCGGGTGCATTACAAAGTCCAACAGGCCTCACTTTAAACTCCAGAGTTCTTGCCCAGAGGTAAATGCTGTCTGTTTTTGATCATCAAAATGGATTTCCACTTAAGATTTTGTAGATATTCATCAAATGATTGTCCAACAGTAATTATATCATCCAAATAGATGAGGCAGAATTCTCAGGAGAGTCCTTTCAGTATGTTCTCCATTAGATATTCAAATGTTGCGGGTGCATTACAAAGTCCAACAGGCCTCACTTTAAACTCCAGAGTTCTTGCCCAGAGGTAAATGCTGTCTGTTTTTGATCATCAAAATGGATTTTCACTTAAGATTTTGTAGATATTCATCAAATGATTGTCCAACAGTAATTATATCATCCAAATAGATGAGGCAGGATTCTCAGGAGAGTCCTTTCAGTATGTTCTCCATTAGATATTCAAATGTTGCGGGTGCATTACAAAGTCCAACAGGCCTCACTTTAAACTCCAGAGTTCTTGCCCAGAGGTAAATGCTGTCTGTTTTTGATCATCAAAATGGATTTCCACTTAAGATTTTGTAGATATTCATCAAATGATTGTCCAACAGTAATTATATCATCCAAATAGATGAGGCAGGATTCTCAGGAGAGTCCTTTCAGTATGTTTTCCATTAGATATTCAAATGTTGCGGGTGCATTACAAAGTCCAACAGACCTCACTTTAAACTCCAGAGTTCTTGCCCAGAGGTAAATGCTGTCTGTTTTTGATCATCAAAATGGATTTCCACTTAAGATTTTGTAGATATTCATCAAATGATTGTCCAACAGTAATTATATCATCCAAATAGATGAGGCAGGATTCTCAGGAGAGTCCTTTCAGTATGTTCTCCATTAGATATTCAAATGTTGCGGGTGCATTACAAAGTCCAACAGGCCTCACTTTAAACTCCAGAGTTCTTGCCCAAAGGTAAATGCTGTCTGTTTTTGATCATCAAGATGGATTTCCACTTGCTTGCAGCCACTTTTGAGATTTAGAGTCAAAAGCCACTTGTTCCCAGAGTATCTAAATGGTCACCAATTCTTGGCAGTGGATAGCTGTCTTTCTTTGTTAGAGTGAAGTCTTTTATAGTCAATGCAGATGGTTCGATGATGTTGCTTTCCTTCATGTCTTTTAAAAGTTTACTTACTTCTTCTTTCTTAGTGAGTGGGAGCCTCTGGGGAGCTTGTTTAATCAAGAACTGGCTACAGGTGTCGATTCTATGTCGAGTTAATCTGGTGCATCCCATGCCTTTTGACAGTCGAAAAGATTTCACTAAATTAAAAAATGAAGCTTTTATGTGCCTCTTGTTCTGAATGATTTAGTCTGCTGAGATTGCTTAAGATAGTGTTTAAATATTCGGCACTACTGTTCCTATCTTTTGGACAAGCATGCATTATGCTGAGTACCACAGAGCATGATGCTAACTGCTCCTCATTATGAAAGCCCAATATGAGAGATTTAGGTCTAAGAAACACACAACTCATCTTTGTCACCAATGAGCTGTATTGTAGAAGAGAAAAAACAAGCATGCTCATAATGCTAAAACATAGCTAAGCCTTGAAAACATACCATCTATAACTGAAAACACACCACAGCAGGCACCACACTTACAAGCAAGGGAAAATTTGTGGATAGCCTTAAAATAGAGTCCATGTTTAACGTTTCTAGGCCCAGTATCTTCCATAAGCATAACATTACGCATACGATATATTTTCCATAAATTATCTGAAGACAATGATATCATGTTGCTAGGCAACAAAATTAAATTCAATGAGATTATATATATATATATAGTAGATGATATTCATTAAATCTTTCCCGATTTAAATAATTAAGAAATGCATATAAAAGTAAATTTTATCGCAATTACATTTTTGATTGGATTACATCCATTACAGCTTTCAGGCTAAAAGGTTAAGGAGATAATTGATATTTTCAATTTCTCAAGTCGTCTGCTTTATTTTGGCAAATATTTTTCAAACTCATATATTGTGTTTAGCAATTGTTGTAACAGAATAAAGATAGTAAGTGTATATCTTCTAATGGTATTTTAGTGATTTCATTTTAGCATATATTGATCCAATTTTATATTTTTTGTAAATTTATTTACAAATGGGACACACATGCTTTATTCTTCAGATTTACCTGTGAATATAAATTTGTATAGTGAGATATTCTTATATTTCGTTTTAGGATAATTAAATTAAAAATTTTAATAGAATGTTTTGAATAGCAATGTCACTTAGAATACTATAGGAATTTGCATATAATTGTGAATTTTAAGTTTCTTTATATTATATATTCCGTACGAAGAATGGGTATACTGCTAGTATTAAATATATGCTTGATGTTTCAATGACACCCTACCAAGTTAAATGTTAGAAAGTAAAGATTTGAAATCAATAGGTAAATTATACAGGGTATTTCACTCGCTCTTGGCCCCTGATTTTCTTTTATAACTTTCAAACTAATGGACGTCATTCAGTGAAATTTGACACGGATATATTTCTGTGTATGAGAAGCAGCTTTGCTTTTTTTGCAGCTCATTGACATGTGCTTGTGGAAACCCCGATCACCTGCGAGTTTACATAAGGACGTCTGTGGAAAGGCCAGCAACCTGTTTTTCACTATTGGGCTAGAGATTAGTGCCACCACTTGCTTCCTTCTGTCTCATATACCAAGTTATGTCCATGTCAAATTTCATTGACTTGCGTCCATTAGTTTTAAAGTTATAAATGAAAATCAGGGCCTGAGAGGGAGTGAAACACCCCGTATTATTTTTCCATATTAAAAAAAACAGAAGCAAAATATACTTTCATAGTCAGATTTTCAATTAGAAAATGTATGAGTTAACAAACTCAATGGTCAAGAAGAGTCATCAATCAAAAAGATTTCGAGAATGTTCGATCCACAAGTTATGCACAATTGTCTAAAAAGCATTCATAAAGATAAATATTAAGTGAATATAATACTGTACACAATTTCAAAACATTTTGTTGTATCAAAATATTATGTTACTATACAAGTTTATATACAAGAGTTAACTTTCTTTTACTAGACACTAAAACCAGGGTGAGTACATTTTCCTTAAAATAAATTCCAAGGACTTTCAAGTATTATGCAATTATTTTTCAAGAACATAATTTCTTTCATAGTATGAATGAAGTTGTATGTTTTTCTGGGAGGAAAAATTATAGCAAACTAACTTTATTGTTTAATGTTGAAATCATTGAGGAAATTTTTGGGAAAAAACAATGTTGTTTAGGAAAATTTCAGCGACAGCATAACTGCTAGGGAAATTACCAGAGAAAGCAGAACTTCTCAGAAAAAACACAATACTGTGAATAGACAGAACACTTTCAACCCTGCCTCTTTCAAGGACTTAATCAAGAAAATGGGAATTTTCAAGTATTTTCACGGCTTTGAAAATGTTAATCTAAAATTCAAGTACTTTTCCAATTTTCAAGCACCCGTATGCACCCTGTAAAGCATTTAGTTAATTTTTAATACATCTTCTATTATAAATGATTCTATCATAAATAAATAATTCATTTTAATAAATTGCAATGTCTGTGATTTTGAATTTGGTTAATAATCAAAGTGACAGTACACAAGTGTATATGCATTGCAGTGTGTTGACCCAATTAGATAATTTAATACGGCTTATATATATAAATACCATTCCAATGGGGGGGGGGGAAGCAAAATTATTCAATATATTAAGCCTATCGTATGACAGGGTGCATGTTATTAAAAGAATTTCCCGTCCCCCTTCCCATTTGCTCACGCTTTTAATGTACTTGGACTTTGGCAGACGCCTGCCCCTTTCTCAGTCAATATTATTAACTTTTATATGACCTCCTAATTAAACAATTACTATGCCGCCCTAACAAGCTGTACCTTTCAACCAAACCGTGAAATCTCCGCTACTCTGAATAAAATACATTAAATTAATAATTCAAACAAAGCAGCAGAAATTACCAAAGTATTAAGCACACATCCACAACAGAAGGTTTTTATTTCACTTCCTATAAGACGTACAAAAATTTTTTTTAAAAAGGGCCAGAGCGCTTTCGAGCATAAGTATGCTCTTCATCAGTGGCTACATGAAAATAAAATTTGAATCGTTCATATATTGACCAGATATAACGACAAAATTTGCATAAATACAATTTACAAAAGAATCTTTACAAAAGATAACTTTGGAGAAACTTGAATTGCATGGAGTAGAGAATGAGTCGCCAAGCGTAACTCAAATTCATAACAGGGTCAAAACTACAAACGGACACGCGGTAGATATAAATAAAAAGGGATTCAAAAAGGAAAATATCACGAGGGTTATTACAACGCATCAAAAGGAAAGTCTTTACAAAAAGAGGCTGAAAATTATCTTTAACAACAAATTGAGCAAGAGCCGTAGAAAGTTTATTATCCCTGACATCCCAAGCATGTTCTGCTAAACGGATGCCAACAGTGTGTTTAGTACTTCCAATAAAAAATTTAAAATTACCATCGGTGGACAACAGGGGAACAACCACCCCGGCAAATCTAGTACTTCCAATATAAAATTTAAAATTACCATCGGTGGACAACAGGGGAACAACCACCCCGGCAAATCTAGTACTTCCAATATAAAATTTAAAATTACCATCGGTGGACAACAGGGGAACAACATACACCCCAGCAAAGCTTTTAAAGTCATCGTTATCACCCAGTTTATCACGACCGAATACGGTTAAATAAAGAAGAAATATTAGAATGTGCAGGTCTGAAATCAAACTCAGAACAAAAATGGATAAAGGGGCGGAAAATCCGAGGATTGTATGGAAAACTAGATCTATAAGTCAAACGATCTTTTAAGGCAATAAGTTTAGTATCAAAAAGTGTATATTTACGACGAACTTGAAAGAAAACCTTATAAATAAACTCAAAAGGAATAGGTAGCCTCACGGCCAAGGCCAAAAATAAAATCAATTTCATCACTTAAAGCAGAGATAGATGAACAAACATTAAAAGTGCGATTAAAATAAGCATAAAAAGAAGCTTTTTTAGAGAAAAGAGGATGGTAAGAATTAGCAGGAATACAAGAATTAGTAAAAGAAGGTTTACGGAAAACTGAGGTTTTCAAACCTCGGTTTTCCGTAAACCTTCTGGGTGATAAGGATGACTTTAAAAGCTTTGCTGGGGTGTATGTTGTTCCCCTGTTGTCCACCGATGGTAATTTTAAATTTTATATTGGAAGTACTAAACGCACTGTTGGCATCCGTTTAGCAGAACATGCTCGGGATGTCAGGGATAGTAAACTTTCCATGGCTCTTGCTCAATTTGTTGTAAAGATAATTTTCAGCCTCTTTTTGAAAAGACTTTCCTTTTGATTTGTTGTAATAACCCTTGTGATATTCTCCTTTTTGAATCCCTTTTTATTTATATCTACCGTGAGTCCGTTTGTAGTTTTGACCCTGTTATTAATTTGAGTTACGCTTGGCGACTCATTCTCGACTCCATGCAATTCAAGTCTCTGCAAAGTTATCTTTGATGTCTTCATCTTTGGGATTATGCTTGGTTGCCACCCCCCCCCCCCTTTTTTTCGTTTTCTGTAATTAAATTGTAATTTAATATGCTGTTCTTTTGTTGTTGGAATTTTTGAAACTCTAAAAAAATTGTTTTATAGCTTTCGGTTTAACCTTGCCTTAACGCAGATTCTTTTATAAATTGCATTTATGCAAATTTTGTCGCTATATCTGGTCTACATATGAACGATTCAAATTTTATTTCCATGTAGCCACTGATGAAGAGCGTACTTATGCTTGAAAGTGCTCTGACCCATTTTTAATTAAATTTTTGTACATCTTATAGGAAGTAAAATAAAGACCTTCTGTTGTGGATGTGTGCTTAATTTTTGCTATTATAACATCAGACGCGATGCCAAATTATTTATTTATTATCAAAGAAATTAGACTTAATTCTGATATCTTGAATTGTTATCAATTTGACAAAATTTTTAAAATTCCCATGTTAGTTATGTGACACACATCACCAAGGACACCAAGTGACACATATCACCAAGTGAAATATTCATCAAGTGAGATATATCATCAAGTGAGACATATCACCAAGTGAGAGAGGATGAACATGCAGAGAGAAAGACTATTTTTATATAGTATGACTATTTTTATAGAGTATAATTTTCCGGAGAAAGTTAATAATGTATACTTTGGCTAAGATATATTTGGTATCACATTATTATTTTCACTTTTACTGAATAATCATTCTTAGATTTCATTTCAAAAGTTCAAATTACCTTATATATAACATGTTTCCAACATTCTTGATTGTAGTCTAGTTAAATTATATTTAATGAATATATATTGCAAGATTCAAATAGATTATTTTGTTTCATTTTAACAGACTCTGAAATTTAAAATGAATGTAAGACACATGCAAAAATATCATACAGAATTCTAAATCAGAAGAGCAAAACAAATAGTATTTTTGACAAAGTATACTTAAACATCAAAAAAAAAGTTGTTCCTCCAGCTACATATAAAACAATAGTGATTATTTACCTAAATGTAATATAAGCATTACTTAAATACACAAAAAAGTGCTTCCTCAACATCAGCTGCCTTTCCTTCCCCTTTCTTTAAAGATTATAATTGGCCTTCAAATGCAATTGTGTTCAGAATTTATATATTGTTGTCTGAGCATTTTTTAATGCAGAGGCAGTTGATAGCTTCTCTTTCACTGCTCACTCCACACAGAAGGGAAATCATATTTAATCATTTTTTTTTACAAGCAAACACCTGAAATCATATTTAATCAGTTTTTATTTTTTATTTTGCAAGCAAACAATACCATGGGTTTTTCTTTTAGGCCCCACGATGCTTTCACTAGCAAAATGCGAAATAACTAAATAAAGCTCAAGAAATCTTATTTGAGCACATACCAAAAAGGCCTTTCCTTAATCAGTCAGTTATCTTAACAAAAGACTCATTTTGCTGGTTTTACATCCCCCGACCTCTAGCTACCAAGGATATCTCTGTTATTCATGTAGGATGTAGGCCCACTTTGCAGCATTACAACCGCCCCTGTTGGGGAGAAGTAACAACAGCCAGCTCTGTCTGGAGAGAAGTGACAACAGTCAGCTCTGTCTCCTTCCGAGAGGTTGGTGGTAGGGGAAGGAGGGTACGGTCCCTGTGGATGCCTCCCCCACTGGGTTCCGGTCTAAATTGGGTGGCACTTCCTGACCGTCCAAACAGTTACCTTACACCTTTCTGGTAGGTCGGACGGTCTGGGTTTCAACAACAACAGTCAGCTCTGTCTGGAGAGAGCCAGCTCTGTCTGAACAGCCAGCTCTTCAGATAACCTTGAATAAAACAAATTTTTGCTCACCTTTCTCTTTCCACTACGGAATAAACACATTTTAAGTAGAAAACTGATTTTTAAAGCAGCAGTCAAGATTTCTTAATGCGACAATTTTAGTGCATTTAAGCAAAGTTTGTGATTGTTTCTGTTGTTTTGATTCTTATAGCCAACTGATTCCTATAACCACCGATTCTTAAAAACGGCAGCTACTGCTATCTTCATAAAATATTAAAATTGTAATATGTTCAGTAATTACAGGAATCGCAGATATTATGTTTCGAAAATTTTCATTGCAACTAAATATTTTGGAGGGAGTATTTAAATCCACAAAGGAATTTTAGACTGTAATTTGGATTTAATTTAAGGTACTATTGCAATGCAAATGTAGAGACAACTGAGTGAGAAGCATTTATGCATGCGTGCACGCACGCACACACACACACACACATATATATATATATAATAAAAATATTATATGAAATTCCAATGATAGATTAGAGATAAGCTGTAACTCATATAACCATATGGATCATTAAATGTAGCACAGCAAGTTGCTTGAGTATTTTATTATTTTTTTATAATCCTACCATAGTGTTAGTACCATAGGTATTTAAGTTACATTTAGTTTTCAGTCTAACAAAATTAAAATGGACAAATTAAACAAGATTAAAATGAAATAAAAAATGCAGTAAATACAATCATTATTTTCATATGGCTATAACTCCAGAAGGGCTAAAAACCAGGAATTGAAATGATATCTTTTCCTCACAAACTAGAGGAATACAGCTTTCAGATTATCAAGAAAAAAAGTCCATTTTTAAAACCCTTTTCTACTTTTTTTTAATGCTAAACTTTCCAAAATTGCACATTTCAAAGTTAAATATCTTGGAAGGGGAACATGCCAAAAATTTAAAAATTTTTGTGTTAACTATTTTTTGGGACCCTATAAGTGGTATCAATTTCATTTTATGGTTCAGTCTGGTTTTAGAATTATGAAGACTCAAAGAACGGCAAAAAAGCATTCTCACAACAAATAAAAAGTTATGCACTCAGACTATTATGAGCAATATATAACATTAAAAATAATTGATATATTTTAAAATGTTAAACATGGTCATAATGAATGCAAGATTTCTCTCCCTTGATAAAAAGAAAACAAACTTCATTGCTGATGTTTTCTAGACTTAGCTTGATGGTGATTTATGGGGATGATTTTAGTTTAATGTTACTTGGTCTTAATTTTACAAAATTTGGAATTTTTCTGTTTACCCAAACTGACCAATGATATAAGCTCAAAATGTCCTATATGCATCTAATTAAAGAGTGTTTTTAATGATAGGCATTACATTTGCTAATAACAACAATGTTTTTAAAACACAACTTTTTGTTGCAAGAATGCTTTTTTTACCACACTTTGAATCCTCATAATTCTAAAATCAGTCTCAACCACAAAATTATATTCATACCACCTATAGGGTACCAATATAGTAGTTAACACAAATTTCAAATTATTGGCTGGTCCACTTTCCAAGATATTTGAATTTGAAATATGCAATTATTAAAATTTTTGTAAGTTTAATGATAAAAAACAGTAGAAAGAGGTTTGAAAATGGAATTTTGTTTCATAAATATGCTGAAAGCTGTTTATGAAAAACTGTTTTTAGTCCTTCTGGAGTTATAGCCACCTGAAAATGATAATTTTGCACTTTATATTTCTTCAATTTAGGCCAATTTTAATATTGTTAAACTAAAAACTAAATGCAACTTAAATACCTATTCTGAAAGCTCAAAATGCCTACTTTTAAAGGGAAAAAAGTCTGCTTAACTCTATAACTAACCAAGGGCCCTACCACCAACCGCCCAGAATTATTTTCTCACCGTTCGGATATCCATATTATTCTACCTCATCATTTACGAAAGACTGCGATAGCCGTACTATGAAGTCGTCGGAATTCGGTTTCATTATACTTTGAGGGACAGGGGGGTAGAGTTAAGGCGGAACCTCACTAGACCAATCAAAGTCAATAGTTAATACAAAGGAAGTGCTTTATAAACACTTTTTTTTTACCAATTACCTTTTCACAGTTGAAGAATATTTTGATTAATAGAACTAGTGTGATTTCAAATGACAATAATATTAACCATAATTGCCTTTATTATAACTAAGAAAAAAGTTGGAAAAGAAATACATTTTTTAAATGAATTACTAAATATTAAATGTACTAAATGCTTTTGATATCAATTTTCGAAGAAACTATAATATACTTGTTTTCCAAGTCCCGAAAAAGGAAATAAAGGAATATATTACCTAAAGCTATTCATCGTTTGCGCATCTAAAAGATAAAACTAGGATTAATATATTATGGTTTGGTTTTGATGTCAGTGCCACAGAAAAGCAAATTAAGAATGTTTTCAGTTTTTGTTAAGCTGTTGAAATTCTTTCACATTTAAGAAATACATTTTAAATGCCATACATGCCAGAGTTTTTACTGTATATTCTTTTTATTTGTGTTGTAATTACTTTTACAAATTTAAAAAATACAAAATTTTTCTGAAAATGTGATGAGTAGTAAAATATATATCTTGCACTTGCTTTTAGTATTTGAAAAGTATTGGAGGGTTCATTTCACAAAATATGATGAAATTTGTGTAAAATGCTTAGGGTAGTTTTTTTCTCAAGTATAAACAACATAAAGAAGCGAAAATCATTTACAAAAGTAAAGCACGGATAAGTAAAATTATAATATTAAACAAAATGAAATGTATTTAGCAAAATGTTATTATTTTTTTTTTTTTTTAAATAATTGAACCTGAACAAAATTTTACATCTGTATGTGTCAATGATGAGCTACAGGAAATTAATTTTAAAGTAAACATCATCTGTCATAGTAGAAAATGTGTATTTCATCTTTGGTATAAAGTATACTTAAATAAAATGTAAAAAATTTTCAAATTAACTTCAATATAAATTTTTATAAAAACGTAAACTTAATAATTTATTCAAGTTAGGTAATTTGAGGATAAAACTTTAAACAGAAAGTTCTGCATGTTATTACAAAACATTTCACCTGAATATTTTAGTAACAGATAGCAGCACAAGTTTTAAAAATAAACCAGCTTTGATTCAAACCAGAGACCTCTTGATTTCTGAGCGTCTCTCCTACCACCTAAGCAAGAATGCTATACCATGTTGAGTGAAATAAGAAATTACATGCTCTAAAACTTACAGTGCTATTTCAGGATGTTCTTTTAAAAGTAGAATACATTTTGAAGTTGTTTTAATATTGTTTCGGGGGAAAAAATTGTTTAGAGAAAATACAGGTTTTATTTTTTAAATTCTGTCAGACGTTTATTTAACGATTCGTGAAAGAGAGATAGTTGAGTTCGCTAACGTTAACATAGCTGAAACCTAAAATAATTATACGAACTTCCAAATAGAAAAAAAAAGAAAAGAAATATTTTTGAAAATTGATAGGGCAGATCCTTTGAAGTAAACAAATGAGCTTGTATTTTAATATATATGGAATAAAATATTCAGATTTGATAAAAAATTGGTGCTTGTAAAATTTCTCAAGATCGTTGTTTTACATATTCCAAGGAAATTATCGAAGCATTTGATACTAATTTGGTCAGCAACTTGGTGGTAATTTAACCTAAACAATGAAACAAATTCATTGTTAATTAGCATAATTAATTTATTCTCTGTGGTTGAATTTTTCTTCCTTTCAAAAATGATCACTCTCAAATACAAGACCGCCACCTTGAATACTGCTATTACGTACCTTATTTCAGGTTTCACAGTCTCCTAGAGGGTAAAATTATCAAGGGGTTTTAATGAACCTTCGTACAACTTTAGGCACCCTAATAAGACTTTGTGGTACCACAATTCGTAAGATTTGATTGACGTGCGGAATAACCGGTTATTTCGAACCCCAGTAGATTTACAATGTGTTGGTGGTAGGGCTCCAAGATACCTAGAGTCATTTTCACAAACCCCAGAAAACCTGAATTTTGCTCCATCAGGACAACTATAAATACGCGCAGATTAAAAATGGTGGCAAATAAAAAAACTAAAAATTATTTTGATCTACATACAAATGGTATTGACTATGGTAATAGCTATGAAATATAAAAAAATAATAAAAAGGTCAACCTGTGCTCATTTCGTACGGAATGACCTATTTTTACTTTCCTTATATACATAGTATAATGTATAAGGAAAATATTGTGACAGGCTAGAAAATTCAAATTCAAGTTTTTGACAAGGAGAGCATGTTACAAGCATCACTGGTCATGAATTGAACATTTATGAGGTGATGTCTGTGTGTGTGTGTGAGTGTCAGTGAGTCTGTATCTCACAAACAAATGCAGCGATTCAAACGAAATTTGGTACAAAAATTATAATCCGAGAACACTGGAAGACTTAATCAAATGTTCAGAACCCCCCTAAATATTCAAGTGAAATTTTAAAAAAAACATCAAAAAATAAAAAGTTACGCAAATAGACATTTCTTATGCAATTATTCCTTAGAAAACGATTGAAAAACTTTAGAACCCTAGCATGAACCGTTCTTGAGATATTGCATATTTTTCAAATAAATGTATCAAAAAATCCCATAAATTAAAAAAATATATTAACTGTTGAGAAACATGTTTGCTTTTCATATGTAATATCATGTGATAAATTGGGTGACATGATTCTCGTGGATCTAGCTCATTCCATTCATGAGGAAAGATACTTTGAATAATACTTTTGTATTTGAATGACAATAGTCATTTATCTGCTATAAGAATAACTTATTCCTCCGTCCATAACACTTTGGCACCTTTGGCGAGATTTTGGCAACAAATTTAACAGCATGTCGCCAACTTGGTGACTTTTTAAATGTTGCCAAAGTAACGAAAATCTCACCAAATAGATAAAAATGATGCTAAATCAATAAAAACGATGACTAATTGATGAAAATTCATTATCTTGGAAATAATATAAGTATCTACTATAAGAATAACCTATTTTTACGTTCCTATTTTTTTTACTATAAAAGTAGTAAATTCATTGCATTATATAAGGAAAGTCATGTGCTGTCCACATCAGATATTTTAAATCCAAGCCTGAGATTCGTGAAATTTTTGCAAACAGATGCGATTCTGCAACTTTGTAGTTAGTCTCTAATACACCCAGTCCCTCGTATGTTCTGATTTGTTGCGTGATTTTTAATTTATATTGAATTTTATTTTAAATTAAAAAGGTGACAAATATAGTCAAAGTAAACAAAATAGGGAAACAAAATAGGAGGGGGGGCCTCTATGAATATGTCATTGTCAATCAGCTAATCAAAACATTCCACATACATTCTGAATCATTCACAGTCCATCACATAATTAGTTAGTGCTCTACCTCAGCAACGTGTCATGTTCTTGCCAATTTTTTCCATTATTTTGATTAGTATCTGATAAAAGGCTTGGAACTTTCAATGAAGGTAATGTAGCTAAGATATCAAGGAAAAGCACCAGCAAGGATGCGAAACTGCAAGTAATGCAGAATCTAGAAGTTTGTGCGTGTCAGATTGATGTCGGTGCCTCTGTGAATTGTCCTTATTCGCCAATTAACACACAGCATTATTGTATTTGTTACTTCCCCCACCCCCACCCCAAAATATAATGTGCATATAAAATAGTATAACATATCTCCGGTTGAAATCTTTTATGAGACATGCATATTAATGTATTTAAATTCATGATTCTGTATAGCATTGATTTGCATAACATTTCACATTGTGTTTGTTATTCTCCCAAATTAATGTGTATATAAAATATCATATCTCAGGTTTAAATTTTTTATAAGACATGCATGTTCATTTATTTAAATTCATGATTCTATATAGCATTGATTTGCATAGCGTTTCACTTCTCACAAATGTATCTTCAGCATTTTGTAGGGTTTTAGTATGCAAAAACTGTGTAATTAAATTTTTTTGTGCTATCTATGGAATACTTTAAATGCCATAATCAAACAGGTCTGCATTTGCAAAAACTTTCTCAAAATATATCTTTTAGATAAAATTTTAAAGCAAAAAAGAGATCTGATTAATTATAAAAAAAATACAATACACAAATCAGTATCTTTAAATTTATTTTAAATAGAAAATAGTTTTCTTTTATTTTGTATGCTAACAATTAAAAATCCTTATGTAAGAAGTAAATACAAAGAAACACTTTTAAATAATATTCAACCAAAGTCACAATAACTGAACATTTTTGAATCACCAATTTAACAGATCCAAATTCATAGTCAATTTATCAATTAAAAACACACAAATTAAAAAAAAAAGTTTTACAATTATATTAATCAATTACGTCCAATGCCATACAATTAATATAATTTTCATGATCATAAAATTAAATGAGTCAAGCAATAAAAAACTGATTTGAAAGTTTTGTGGATGTCACAAAAAAGTATACATAAATGAAATCTTAAAAAATGAAAGTCATTTTATGAATTCGTTCTGTTTTAAAACTAATGTTTATTCATTTGCTCTAAATCTTCTATTTCATTAGGATCTATTTTCTTAATTTTTTTACCAAAATGTTGTTCTATATCACGTAATACAGACATTGATTTCGTACTATCAACAAAGCTGAAGGCAGTACCACTTTTCCCAAATCGACCTGTTCTTCCAATTCGATGTAGGTATGTTTCAAAATCTGCTTCACGCTTCTGATTGGTGGGCAAGTCAAAGTTCACAACCACAGTCACCTGCTCAATATCAATTCCGCGAGCAACAACATTAGTCGTTATGAGAACCTGCAAATAAGTAATGAATGACAAAAATTATTGCTTAGGAAAATGTTAGAAGTTTATACATTAAAAAATAAATTTTAAAAAGTTCATTATTCACAGAATATTTCAATTCAGTAAAGAAAAATAAAATGAACAAAATAAAAAGAACCTCCCTTTTGACTTCAGTAATAAAAGGAATTTATAAATCAAAAAGCAAACTTTTTGGAATGATCTATTATTAAGAAGCTGAGCTCAATTTTATACCAGCTGCATTTTTTAAATTTCAATTTTTATATATATATATATATATATATATATATATATACAGTATGTGGCCTCTTATCTGGCGTCCTAATATCCGGATGCTCCCAAAACCGGAATTCGGCAAAATAATGCCAAATTCTGCACCAACAAGCGATTATTTGTCAAATATTACGCCAAATAGTGATTTTTTGTTTAAAATCCCACCAAATGCTTTTCTGTCTTAATTAACAATATTAATAAAAAAAATGCCTTAAAACCTATATTTTTTCCAGGGTTTGAAATAGGGCATGCGAATCGCGCAGTTCAGTAAAGAAAAATAAAATGAACAAAATAAAAAGAACCTCCCTTTTGACTTCAGTAATAAAAGGAATTTATAAATCAAAAAGCAAACTTTTTGGAATGATCTATTATTAAGAAGCTGAGCTCAATTTTATACCAGCTGCATTTTTTAAATTTCAATTTTTATATATATATATATATATATATATATATATATATATATATATACAGTATGTGGCCTCTTATCTGGCGTCCTAATATCCGGATGCTCCCAAAACCAGAATTCGGCAAAATAATGCCAAATTCTGCACCAACAAGCGATTATTTGTCAAATATTACGCCAAATAGTGATTTTTTGTTTAAAATCCCACCAAATGCTTTTCTGTCTTAATTAACAATATTAATAAAAAAAATGCCTTAAAACCTATATTTTTTCCAGGGTTTGAAATAGGGCATGCGAATCGTGCAGAAAAAATGTCGCGCCGAAATTCGCGCGTACTCGCCGCCACTGATCCTTCTTAAATTTTAAAAACGAACGCGAGGAATTTATCGCGAGAGCGAATGAAAAGCAGGAATGAAAATATTCTGTGGATCATGTTTTTTCTGAGAAATTCCGCATCACCATAGCGCAACTATACTTTTCTGGAAAATATCCGAAATAGCACCATTTTCCCCGAAAATTTCCTAAGTGGCTGCATCCGGACCGGGTGAGATGTGTCATTCCATTCTTCACTAGTTACGGATAAGGCTCCTGTATATATAGGAAGTTATGAACAAGTCGCGGCAAGGCTCTATTTTAATGGAATTTCATTTTTTTCTGGGTGTATAGGGCAGAGCACACTAGGCACAAAGATTTCGATTTTTCCGAATTCATTACATTTTCTTTTCTGCGCTTTGTTCGGGGATTTTGATTTTCGGTAAAAGTATTCCAACTTTTTCACTAGAAATATTCCAGCCAACGGCCGTACCGTGCTGAAAACACTGGTTCTCGTTAGATCACCGAAGTCAAGCAGCATCGGACGCGGTTAGTACTTGAGTGGGTGACCACCTGGGTTGGTTGGTTGATTAAGGATTTTTGGCACAAGATCCAAAGAGGATAAGCTGCGCCAGACATATGGTATTAAATACAGATAAATGTAAAGAATAAAAACAAGTGTATAATCTAAAAGAGTGTATGACTAAAACAAGACAATGCAAAAAGGATAATGATGGAAACAAGATGAAAAATGTCTAAAAGGTGATAGGAAGTGAATTTAAATATGATGGTAAAAACCGATGTCTAATAAGAAAGGAAAAATCCCTGAATGAGGATTTTCTCCAATCAATTCCGTCAAAGTTAAAGTATGCGTTTTAAAATGTTTAAAACGAAACTGTTTATATTCAGGACAAGTAATTAGAATATGTTTTACACTCGCTGCGGTTTGACAAACATTACAAAGGGGTTCAATTTCTCCTAAAAGTAAATGCCTGTGAGTAAAACGAGTGTGACCAATACGCAAACGAGTTAAAATTACATCCAGTTTCCTACATTGGAAACTACTCCATTTTTGTACTAAGGGCTTTATCTCATGCAACTTATTATCAGATTGCTGATTCCAGGACGACTGCCATTTGTCATGAATATTTTTGAGAACAAATTGTTTGATGTCAGTTAAAGGGATAGTCAGATTCAAAGTTTGAGTAGCTGATTTAGCAGCAATGTCTGCTAACTCATTTCCTTTGATGCCAACATGTCCTGGGACCCAACAGAATTTAGTATGGTATCCTTGCCCCTTCAGACGATGCTCATACTTAAGGATATCAGAGGCAATGTGGTAATTCATAGCTCTCTTCGATGATAAAATCTGTAATGAACTCAATGAGTCAGTATATATAATGTGTTTTTTGGACTTTTGATAAGAGATGAAGATTAGGGTTGGTTGGTTGATTTAGGATTTTTGGCACAAGATCCAAAGAGGATATGCTGCGCCGGACATATGGTACTAAAATACAGATAAAGGTAAAGAATAAAAACAAGTGTATAATCTAAAAAGTTGTATGACTAAAACAAGACAATGCAAGAGGGTTAATGATGGAAACAAGATGAAAAAAGTTTAAAAGGTGATAGGAAGTGAATTTAAATATGATGGTAAAACCCAATGTCTAATAAGAATGGAAAAATCCCTGAATGAGGGTTTTCTCCAATCAATTCCGTCAAAGTTAGAGTATACGTTTTAAAATGTTTAAAACGAAACAGTTTATATTTAGGACAAGTAATTAGAATATGTTTTACACTTGCTGCGGTTTGACAAACATTACAAAGGGGTTCAATTTCTCCTAAAAGTAAATGCCTGTGAGTAAAAGGTGACCACCTGGGAACACCGAGTGCTGTTAGCACTTGAGTGGGTAACCACCTGGGAACACTGAGTGCTGTTAGCACATTTCGGGTGCAGTAGCCCGGTGGTTTGCACGCTGCCACAACTGCTGCCGTGTTCATGCGGAGTAAGATCACATTAAACATGTGGGTCCGTAAGTCCTTCCGAGAGGTTGGTGGAAGGGGAAGGAGGGTACAGCCTGTGGATGCCTCCCTCACTGGGTTCCGGTCTGAATTGGGTGGCACTTCCCGGCCGTCCAAACAGTTACCTTACACCTTTCTGGTAGGTCGGACGGTCTGGGTCTCAACAATAACAACTAGAAATATTCCAATATCGCTAAAGAAATCCTATTTGCTTCGTCTATGCACTTCAAAAGCGATGTGCTGCACAGAATTCACACTATTTTCAAAATTTAATAAACATTTATTGGAAAAGATGAAAAAAAAAAAAGTCATCAGCGCATTTGCGAGATGATAAAGCATTAGTAAGGAATTCCCGAAATTAATGAGAGTTAACTTTTGCCGACATGCAAAGAAAAATATAGCAGTTATAAAATGTTATTCAGGGCCTTCTGATTGATCTTTTTAAATACTTAAATCTAAGCAATAAACTTGTCATTTTCTCGGGAAACCTCGATTTTATTTTTCATCTCCATGGAAATATACACATCTTCAATATTTTAAAAAACGTTGATGGGATTCCAACATCAAATTCATTTTCAATTCAATCCTATTATTTGGATGAAAATTGTTATTTTGAACCGAAAAATGGCCCTAGCAAAAAGTTCCATTGCAGTATACTTAAGGGGTTTTAACGTGTTACATTTATTAATTAGTAATTTATAAAAGACAGTTTAGCAATATCGCAGAATTTTTTTATTTAAACACGATCGCCGGTATATTTAGTTTTATTTTTAAAAATTTTCCATTTTTTCAATCTGTTTACATCCACTAATATTTTTATATTTTTGTGCTTTTTATTCTGGGATATTATCTTTTAAACATATTGTTGATGAAATTGATATATATGTTTAGGATAATGCAATTAATTTTTTTTTTTATTCAAGCATTTAGAATTATAAGGCTTATTAGAAATACATTTGAAGAGCATAAATTAGAATTTGATATATTTGCACCCATAGTTGAATCTCTCATTTCAATTAAAAATGAAAATCCTTCTCATTTTAATTTTATTAAAAGTATTTTAAAATATTTTGAAACATATGAACAAAGGTGCTTCTGCTAAAATATTAAATGAATATGGTGAAGAACCACTTTAGTTGAAATGTTCCAAAGAAAGACTTCTAATAACTACCCTGAATAATCAACTTTTTTTAGACATATTTTTCTTTCAAAAATTTTCTTAATCACTAAATTTGATACTATAATGCATTTTAGTTAACCAAGTATATCTTTTCATATGGATTGTAAAAAATCTTTATTTAATACATGTTTTTAAAATGAATTATAATTTTCTATAACATTTTAGACCATTCCAGTAAGTTTTAGAAAAAGTGTTCCAAATAACGTAAAAACAGTCTGCCTGAAGTCCCAAGCAGTCTGGATAATAGATCCTGTACTGTATATATATATATATATATATATATATAAACAATAAAAGTTTAAAAATCCAATGAAAGAATAGAGAAAATTTTCAACTCAAAAAACCCCAACATTACAAAATGCCTTACAAATAAAAGTATCAAACAGAGAATCATCAATCAGGTGGAAAATATAAATGCAAACCTCTAGTCATCAATCTGAAGACAATCGAAAAACATCAATGGAAAGGAATCGATAAAATAATATCAAATAAAATCCAAGCATGAAAGCTTTACAAATGCATTCTTTACAAACCAGCTGTGTATAATATATATATATATATATACACACTGCTGGACAATTGGTAAGGACGGATCACAAATTGCAATGTAGCACAACATTAAGCGGGGGTGAAGGCCCAGCAGGATAAAATATTGTTGCAACACTGTTCGGACATTAGAATAAAGATCATTTATTGTTCTGGAAAATACAGAAGGTTTTGAAACAACTGAAAGGGAAAAAGTGTTCATTTGATGCTGTGTACGGAGAAATGGAAAATTGCATATGAACGACAGCAATCACCTTTGAGAAAGGTATCAGTACGGGATATGCCCACCGTGGAGTGCGATACAACATTCCACACGTCGTGTCATGCTTTGCACAACATTATCCAGTAGCTGTTGAGGCAAGTTATTCCACTCCTCTGTCAGTACATGGATGAGCGTGTTCTTGTTTGTTCGAGGATATTTTCGACTAGCAAGTCACCTCCCCAAAGCATGCCAAACATTTTCAATGGGGTTTAGAATTTTGATCTGGAGATCATGCTGGCCATATGAGGCATTGAATACCCTCATTGACTAGACAATCCTGAACAGTGAGTGTTCGATGACATGGTGCATAGTCGTCCATGAAAACAAATTTATCACCGACAGCACCACGGAAAAGGCGAACATGAGGTAGTAGAAAACTAAAAAAATAACCGTTTTTAAAATCTGTGGTTAAACTAAACAAAAAAAATTCTATTTGTACACACTGTAAAGTTAGACCACGTGCTCATAAAGGGGCAGTAAAGCACAGTAGCAGCTTGTGAGCGATATGTAGAGGGGGCGCTCATCTATAGATTTAAGCCTATATATGTGTTGGTAATATATATATATATATATATATATAGTATATGCATATATATGTGTTTTGTGTATAGCGGCAGGTGTATTATTAAGATAAATAAAATAGCAAACCTCCCACCTGCTCGCTCGTTCATAACATTCCTGGACACATATGGACGCCCTCCTCCTGGTGAAAACATTACATAGTCCTAATTTACATTAAAGTAAAATTGTAAGGGCTAGTTAAACTAAAAGTTACGTTCAGGAGGTAATTTAAAAAAATATGCATATTCTGGCAATACATACAGATGTTTCAGAGACTATAACTGCTAGTAAAATCAAAATCGGTGAATTGGGAGACAATATAGAAAATTGGGAGGGGGGGAGGCGGTTCTGAAGAAAAAATTATGCTCAGGGATTTGTCACGTTAACGATGCATATCCAGGTGACACGTAAAAATGGTGCAGAGACTATAGCTACTAGTAGAACCAAAATCGCTCAATTAGGAAACGAGATGTAAAATTGTGGGGACTAGTTAAGCTAAAAGTTAAGCCCAAGGGGTTGACATAAAATATGTATATTCAGATGACACGTATAGATGGTGCAGAGACTATAGCCAGCATCAGAATCAAAATTGCTGAATTAGAAGCCGAGATAAGAAATATGGGGT
Source organism: Amaurobius ferox (assembly GCA_951213105.1). Classification (NCBI taxonomy): domain Eukaryota; kingdom Metazoa; phylum Arthropoda; class Arachnida; order Araneae; family Amaurobiidae; genus Amaurobius; species Amaurobius ferox. The sequence continues at coordinate 142,208,648 of OX578147.1, read as the reverse complement.
GCTACCTCAATTAAAATATATGCCCATGGGGTATGTCAGCAATATAATCACCAACGGGGGACTAAAATTTCCAGAAAAATAAAGTCGTACTATTTATATGAAAATAATTAATAAATTAAAATATGAAATAAGCTAGTTTAGTCAAGTTAATGTGCAATAATAAGGGGATGGATATAGATTGAAAAAGACAATTGTGTACTCTCAGCAAAGCCCGAAAAAAAGACTGAATTGCGCAATGTTATAATTTAAGCGAAATATAATTTGTTTAGTAAAATATTTCTTTATATTTACTTTAAATATAAAGAATATCTTTATATTTCTAAAAATAAATTAGGTCTATTGTTCTGATATGCAATCATTAGAAGAAGAAAATGGATGCAAACAAACTGATAATTTTGGACTCTCAGCAAAGCAGGGAATGAATATGAATTGAATGGTGGAATGCATGGATTTCATGGGATTTTCCGTAGTTTTGGGAGTAATGTCCGTAAAACCATAAGATGAAGTAAAAATCCATACAAACTAAGGAAAATCTGTAAAAATTGGCATCTCTACACATGACTTACTTTTCCACGAAACAATTTATCCAATCATTGAGTATTATCAGTACTCAGTCCAGTTGGTACATCAAGATTGCTATTCTCCATGTGAATAGAATATATCCGCAAGTCGCCAGAAAGGAAGTGAAGAAAATTTATCATTTTCAGAGGAAGAGGGAACATTTTTAGGGAATTTTTATAGCAGAATGGGGTAAAGTAGGGACTTTTAGCTTTTGAACAAAAAATCGGAAGAAATTGGTTTCCGATCGGAAGATCGGAATCATACCCGAAAATCGGAAACTTTTCAGGTAAATCGGAAGAATTAGCAACTATAGTCTATCCAAGTCACCATGGCAGTACCTGGGAAACCGAGGACATCAACTCTGCTTGAATCTCCCATCTGCTCCTAATATCCACAGACATATGTGAGCCATACACTGCTCCCATTCAATATTACTATTTTTTATATGGCTCACTATCAAAGCATACATACTATACCAACTCCTAAAATAATGCAAATAATTTACAAACAAACCAATTTATCAAGTTTAATACATCATACTTTTTATATCAAGTTTTCTATTTCCATGAATAATAAAGGACTAACTCTCTCAACCTTTATGAGTCATACAATTCAGCTTCAACCAATCTATATATAAAAATTTTGCATTAATTGCATTGCTTAAAACATGAATTTGAAAATAAAGCAGGAAGCAAGTCTCTCTAACTCCATGGTTTAAATATTCATATTCTGAATTTTTAAGTTGGGATGACCAGTTGTGATATTTCCTGTCTTATTCAGCTGAATCATGGTGGTGGTCTCATCTCTAACTCCATGATTTGAATACAATTTTTCTTTTATTTCACATCATGTTGTTATAACGTTTTTAGCCTGAGATTATAACGCCTTCAGCTTGAGATTATAAACACAAAAATAGCAAAAAAGGTCAAAGTTTGAAAGGCTATTTCTCCAGATATAAAGGTAATATAAGGCTATTTCTTCAGATGTAAGGGACATTACTCTATAAAAAGATTCCAACCTACCCGAAGGTATCTGGTAGAGAGTCACAATCGTCGTGATAATGCACCCAGGACATGTCCCCAGTCAGCCAATCAATGGCCAAAGCAGCCCCATGTCAGAGCACTAAAAAACCACATTAAAACCAAATGAAACCGAACCTGGAGCAAAAAGAGCCCGCCGTAAAATCACACTGCAGCACGTTGAGAGTCCTTCACTGACTGGGGCCCTAACAACTTTATTCAACAAAAGAGTAGTCAGCCAGACTACACAACAGAATACAAAGGAGCAACTTGCTCTTACAAGGAAAATAGCATACAAATCATAATGGTGTTGGAGCAACTTGCCCATAAGACAAATACAAACTAAACTCCTCCTTCCAAAATTCAAACAGAGCCGAATCAAAGCTTTCGCTGGTTAAATCCCATCACTCTTGTAGGATCGGGAGAAGGGAAGGGCAAGTTCCATTCCCCATGAGCCTTCTTAATAGGCGCAGATGTAAGGGTAAAAAAAACTTGAGCAACGTAAATAAGATCCTTATCCTTTGCCCAAAATGTATTTTACTTATTGATATCCAAGGGATAATTTGAAAAACAGATTTCAGATTTGAATTCAGCTTGGTCGAATTAGTATGAGTTTTTTTAGCCCTTGAGGTTGCATTGGGTACTTGATATGCCGACACTGCACTATTAGAGGTGATTATGTATAAAAATTGAAATCATGAATATGAATAAAAATTGAGACCAGAGTATGAATTTATCTAAATCTGTCTATGAATTTATCGAAAGATTACTTAAATGTAGATTTGTATAAAAACCAGCTTACAGAAGGTGTGAAAAAAAATATTTTCCAAGAATATTCTAAATATTGAAACAGAAAAATACAATTTTGGACTAGCTAAAACATAATTTTGATTTATACCCCAGAAAAAAAAAAAAATTCAGGGTTCAACATTTCTCCAATTTCAACTATTAGCAGGGCCTAATCAAGCCAAAGTGGGGCCCAGAGCCTAGTCTCAATTCAGGGCCCCCATATGCATACCAAACACATTCAAAACATCAACATATAAAAAATTACAGGAGTTTAGGATCACAGCTTCGAAGGCCCTGTTGTATATATAAAAACTTCCAAACTTTTTACTTCAAAGCAATATATTACAACTTTAAAGGATATATATAATATTTAAAACTATTAAAATATTTCATAATGTAAAATAAAAACTATTTTAAATTAATTAAAAAATTATTTCTGCTTAAACTTTTAATCACATACAAAATTTAAGGGCTCCGGCCCCAGAGGCCTGTGCATTAATCAGGTCCTGACTATTAGTTTACATCAGAGATCGGCTAACTTTTTCCCTTTGTGGGTTAGAAGTGGTATATGTGAGCCGATTCCAGTCACCCATGTTTTTGTTCTGTTAGGTTGAAATTCATTATTATCATTTAAGTTCAAATAGTTCAAATTCATATAAATAAAACTTTTCTGTTACTTGGAATTACTATATCAATATAATAAAGAATAAACACATTCATTACCATAGGCATTAAAATCTGCTTAATTCTCAAGAAGCAATAATGGCCCTACAACAAAACTTTAAATCAAGAATCTTTTAAACTACCTTTTAAAAATGGTAAAAATTTGCTGTCATAAGAGATGCCTAGGGTATACATCTAAGCCAATTTTCATTAAATTTTGACAGTGGGTCCCATGGTCTGGATGACTTCATGTGTGTTCATACAGAATTTATGCTATATTAATTCTGTAATATCCCCATCCCACATATATATATGAATCAACAATTTTTATAGCTTAGGAACCAGTGGCTAGTAAAACAATTAGACATCTGCAACCTTACAAGACTTCGTATACAAAATCTTAGTGAATTTTCTAGATAAATTTTAGTTAAAACTGAACAGTCAAATATTTAATTTTCAAATGAAATATTTGATTTATACAAAAATATTTTGATATTGTGATACACAACATGGGGGGGGGGGAAAAATGACTAAACATATTTACTTTTTCTTTTCCTTCACGGAATCTATTCAAAACAGCAATTCTCTGCTCTATTGTCAGATCTCCAGATAGAAGAGCAACTGCATGGCCTTCTCTAGCCATTTTTTCAACAAGAAAAGATGCATTCTTTTTTGTATCACAGAATATAATAGCTTGGCCAATAGATATACTACCGTAAATGTTAGATAATGCCTCAAATTTTTCATCTCGATTTTTGCAAACAATATAGTACTGATCAATTGTATCCAAGCTTTCTTCCTCTTTTTTCAGTTTTATAATTATAGGATCAGGAACAATCTGTTCAGCAAATTCAATTACATCTTCTGAATAAGTTGCTGAAAAGAGCATCATTTGACATGTCTTGGGCAACTGTTTATGAATACGAAGAGACTGATCCTGATATCCTTGAGTATCAATCATAACATCAGCTTCATCAAGAACAAAGACCTTAATCTTTTTCAAATCAAAGAATTTAAATTTCATTGCCCAATCATGAACTTTACCCGGTGTTCCAATGATAAACTGAGCAGTAATTCTGGAACCTCTACTTAACTGTTCTCCCCTCACTGCCATACAAAATTCAATATTCGGGCAAAACTTAGCCATTTGTTGGGCAACCGTGCCTACTTGTATGGCTAGCTCATAGGTAGGTGACAGCACAAGAATATGTGGATATTTCAAATCTGTATCAACACGGCTCAAACTGGCTAAAATAAAAGCTGCTGTTTTACCAGTACCACTTTGAGATTGAGCAATCATATTTTGTGGGGGATCAGCAATAAGTGTGGGCAAAGCTGTTTCCTGTATTTTTGAGGGAGAGTTATATCCCATTGCAAAGACGCCTTTTAAAAGTTCTGGTCGAAGATTGAGCTCTTCAAAAGTCTTGATAGAATAGAGAGGACTATTTGGGTTTCTTTGTATGTCTACATCATGCTTCACTTCCACTAGGTGAGTGCGTACCAACTTGTTCAACAAAGAAATTTCAGCAACATTTAATTCAGGTTCTTCCTCTTTCTCAGAAGATGGTTCAACAGGTGGACCCATACTTGGTGGTACTGGAGGTGGAATAGGATCACTAACAGAGTCCAGCTGCGTCTCCTTCACAAGGCATTTCTCCTGCAGTTCTGCATGAAGGCCCCAGTCCTCAATTTCTGCCATGTTGTTCTAGCTGAAATAAAAAATGCATGTCAGACCTGTAGCCAGATTATCAAATAAAAAAGTAGACTTTGTGTTGATAGAAATCAAATTCTACAGTAAAACTTCTAAAACATGATGACTAAACAAAAATGGTCATTTAATAAAGACAAATATGATGTCATACCCCAGTTATAGAAAAAAATTAAACAAAAACATGCATATTACTTAAGGAATGATAATATTAAATTATCATTCTTTGTATTTTTTTACAACAACAGTTTTATAAAACTCATTCCTCAGTTTATATTTTATTTTGATCAACACATTTAACATCATCTGACTACATATGGAATTTTTTCTCAAAAAAATCTTTTTCTCTAAATTCTTATTAGTTCATATATTCAAATTTAACTTTTTTCTTTGTTCCTTTGATCCACTAGTGACTCTCGTTTGTGTAGAATTTATCCAATGGTCATGAACAAGAAGTAGTAAATCTTATAAGAGGCAGAAACATTACTGCTTTTTTAAATGCTACCTTGAATTTTATTACACCTGGAGGATATTGCATATGCAGACTCATACAAGTAAAAATTAGGATGCCAAAAATATGAATTCCTGGCAATCTGTAACTTTTGGAAGTTTGGAATGTTTCATATCATTGAAACAACTTTCAGGTCAAAGGTCATTTAACAACGGGAAAAATTAACAGGCTTATGGAGTTTGAAATCTGTTTCAGACAAAAGTAGTTCAGTAAAAAGGGAGGCCACTTAGAAGGGATGGTTGTTGGGTACCTATACTGTAAACTATTTCTACTCTATAGTAGAGATAAGACAGGCTATGGCCACTAGGCGAATTCAGTCTTGGGCTCCATACTATTTATTTATTTATCAGACATCTTTCTTTAAATGATTGGAAAATGCTGATAAAACTTAGAAATCAAAGATAATCACATTATATTTTACTACTAAAAAGTTATTGCTAACAAGTGTCTGAAATCTTATTTGAAGTCAAACACTTGGTAAATGGGTTGGTTCATGTAATCCATGATAAAAAAAGAAGTGTGTGTTAGGTAGGAGAAAAAGTGTGCTAGGAAGTGTTGTGTCATAAAATGCAACATTGTTTATTATTGACCATCCATTAAAACTATCAGACAACATCTTTAATCAGTTAGTGATTCACAGGGTAAACAATTATAATAAAGAGCTCAAAAATAGCACCAATGTCTCAGATGTTGTGTAGAAAGCTGACAGGTGAAAGCATGAGTTTATCAGGTAAAAATTACAACTAGATGAGTGAGGAATCTTTATATATTGTATTCCTACTTATGTGCTTTATTGCTCTTTTTAAATAACTTTCATATTGCTTAGACTCGGGTCATAAACTGAAAATTTAACACTTTTTTTTCCTATTTTTTAAGTAAATTGAAAACAAAATGCAATTCGCTTTCCAAACTGTTTTTATGAAAAGCAAATAGGAACACAAAATGCTTACGCATTTTTTTTTCTAATGTTTTCAAAAATACAACAAAGTTACAAGGCTTTCTAAAATTTTCTAAATACTTGTAGACCAAAACTTAACATTTAATGGAATTGTTAATTAAATTTTACTTAATGTATTCTTCAGAAAAAGTAAGGGTTTCGACATTTTGGTTGAAGACGGATAATTTAGTTAGTACCCAAAAATGAAAAGTCAAGTGGATATTATCTCCACTAGTTCCAGGGACCTTTTGATTTAAAAACAGACAGTCTCAACTTTAGATATTTTGGTCAGATTTCCAAAGTCAACAAACAATATGATAAATGAATAACCAATACACATTTATTTGAATTTGATGAAATATGCTTTCTTTCATTTTATAAAATTTAAATATCCTTCGTTTCATGAGTCATATGAATATCTAATATTTTACTGATATACCCCTGAAGGCCCAGGCCACTCGACTGGCCCTAAGGCTTGCAGCAGTTTTTTGAGTGGCCGGACTGATATACCCCTGACATTTAAACAAACATATTGAGTATTTGAGAAGCTGTGACATAACGCATAAATGCCATTGTGAATTAACACAATTTGATAGCACAATTCAATCAAGCATAAGGAAAAGAATAGAAGCAGAGAAATGAAGTAAAATTTTTGAGACCAGTAACCTTAATGAAAAATTTTCCTTGCTTGGAATGCATTAAATGAAAGTTTGCCACAATAGCTTCAGTCGGTCCTGTAATAATTTTATATTAATATAATAAATATTGGAAATCGTTTAAATATAGACAAATATTTAGCTACATTTAATTGCATCTCTGGCAGATAGGCTGACCATACAGTCGCTTAGCGTCCCGTCGATGAAAGATGCCCAAAAATACTCAAAAAAAAAAAATACATGATATAGGGCCCTTAAACTCACTATGGCTTAAGTCGGCCAAAAAAATAAATTCGCTGAACAGCATTCAAGGCTTTCTAGAATTTATAGAACAACGATTTTAATTTACAGCTTCCATATATATATACAAGTATACAATCAATAAAAAGAAATGTATTTCTCCACAATAGCGATATGTTACAAGGCATATGTTTACAAAAAATGTAGAACTATTTAAAAGCAAATTTCATGTACTAATTAGTAAATCATATTTCTGTCTTGAAAACTATTCACGCACAATATTGGATTTGAAAACATGACAAATTATTTGAGCAGTGATTTTTGAATTTAAAATACCACGGTATTTTACATTAACAAATAAGTGACATTTCTACCTGAATATTATACGGCTATTTAGGATTAGAGAAGTTGAAGACGTCAAATACGTTCGCTGAGAAATTTCTTTTATTTTTACAATAAATTTAATAGACAAATGATTTTAAGGATATAATGGACCTGTGAGGATATTGCAGTTACAGATACATCGGAAGAATAAAAAGTAGTCGAGCACTGATCACACCGGTGAAAAATATTTCATAGCCGTTACTCACAGCTATGCATCAATAGTATGAAATCCCGTGAGCATATATTGATTTGGTGTATCCAAATTCCTACTGACTACGGCTCCACCTACGTCCCGCCCATACGGGGACGGGCGATTGTGACGTAGAACCCAAACGTCTCTACTCTTCCCGCACGTCCCATTTTCTTTACACTCTCGCTATAATGCTATTATGGTTATTTTGCTGGATATAATATTTTAACGAGTATCAATCAAGTGTCATATTTTAATATGTATAACAACGCAGATTTACTTTTAACAATAATCTAACATCATTTCAAGATTGTTTTATATCAAATTCAAGTGTTATTTACAAAAATATCAAATTCTTATCAATCATGTATAAAAGTAGGACACACTAAAAGACTGCATATTTTGCTAAACATCGGAAAGGCTATATGAATACAATGAAGTTTTTGCTGTTTATAAAATGTCAGCAATACTTTCCAGTGTTTTTCTGGCCAAGAATTTGTAAAGATATCTATATGTAAAATTTATATTGCATGTGTAACTGATCAATTATTTGCCAATCTTTATAACAATTCATACTAGCATCTTTTTTACACAAACCACCTCCTATATTGTAATAAATAGTTACACAATGCAGGCATACACACATGTAGAAAAATATTTTAACTAATTTTGTATATACTTTTGGACAAACTTTCATTCAACAAGCTTTCTTTTGTAGAAGTAAGTAATTTTGTTGTGATATTCAGTTTTTGTTATCATTTATGTTAAGCAAGACTTATTTGATCCAGCTTTGAAAGAATCAATGAGTTGCGCATTGATTTTATTGTATAACTTTTGCACATGATAAGGGTATGTTTGAAAAATTAACTAAATTGTCATCTCCGTTAACAATTGTTTATCAGTTATCAAGTCACTCACCATAGGAAAAACAGCATGGTTATTCTGCACGATTCTAGACAGCATTTCAAGCAAAACACGTGTTCTGTGTATCATGACTACATACCATTGATTGAGAAAATCCTTGGTCATTCTGGTTATAACTGTACTGTGACAGAAACACGTTTGTGGTTATGAACACACAATGATTATGAAAAGGTTTTTGAACTCTCTGGTCATAATTGGTGGCCACCTGTTATAATTGTAGAAACTCTTCAACTATCTCCCAAATATTATCATTTTTTATTAGATTTTGTCCAGTGGTATGCAGCCCATAGAAACAATGCAAGCATTGCTTACCTAACATCAGTTTAAAAAAAATAAAAAAATTTTACTATAGTATTTCAGCAGAATTTGTGAAACGGGGATTGATGATAGATTATTGGTGACCAAGCTCAAATTAATCTTAATTAACAATAGCAAAGATACATTTTTTTTGTTGTATCTCAAAATGTTTTCTTCAAATTTGAGAAATAAAAACTCTTAATTTCCACGAAAATGTCATTAATGTGTTTGTAAAAAAAGTAGAAGACTGGAATTCATGTACAAATAGGTTCAACAGTACAGTCAACCGTCCCATAATGTGATTAACACTAGAATGACTGATATTTTGAACTATCTAGAACGACGGTCAGCGGTCAATTTAACCGCCATACAAGGAGTTCAACATACTTTTAATTCAAAACCAAAACATCATAGTTACAGCATTTAGGATGTTTCTTCGACACATTTTTTGCAAAGAAAATAAGAAAAGTCGTAATATTTCAATGGGCTGGGATTAGTCGTTTTGGAGGAATCGTTTCTCAAAATAGTTATGAGGTCAAAATGACCGCTTCCGTCGTTCTAGTGTTAATTCATACCGCTTTATATTATGAAACTCAGATTAGTGCACATCAGATTAATTCGTACCATGTTATATGGAAACAGCATACTGTGTTATAAGAAACTCAGAACAATTCGTACTGTGTTATACGAAAACTGCATTAAGTGGAACTCAGAACATATAAATCAGACTGATTCATTCTACGTTATATAAAATTGTATTTTTAGAGTAGCATGTTATGGTGAATATGGTTATGAAATGTAAGTTTATAGAAAATTTATAACAAATAAATAATAAGATATAAGAAAATTAAATTAAAAACAATGTGAAATATAAACTTAATTACTTTTTTCCAACAAAAATTCTATTAATATTCATCACCTCTGTTAAATATTAGTTTGTGGCCTAATTCTTTTAATGTCCTCCTCACTTTCCATATGTCCATTTTCGTTTTCAAATGTAGTTTTAATTTGTAACTCTACCAAAATCTCTCTGAAAGGAGCTAAACAATTTTGCAATTATCCTTTAAACGTTGCACTTCGCACTGATGAAGGATCATTTTCAATAAGGTAATTTTCTAATTATATACCCAAACCCAGTCCCCTTTTCACATCACCTAAATTGAAATTTGAAATCCATTCTTTACCCATATTTTCATCTACCAATGCATTTGAGTTGAATTTATTAATTTATTTTACAGAGGATTTCCCTGATAACTGAAATTCAAATATGGTGATGTACGTGGATGAAAAAACAGGGAAATTCCCCCATTAATTTCAAACTGTAAAAGTGTAATAGAAAAAATCATGCTATAGGGAGACTGTTTAAACTGAGTGGTATTATAGAGAAACCGCTTTATAAGACTATCGCGTTTTATGAATATTGCCTTATGACAGGGCTGTCGCAATTTTTGCTCCACATTATGAGAGTACCACGATATAGAAGGGTTGACAGTAATATATTTTTTCTGTTGTTTTTATATACCAGCATTAAATGTTGTGTTTGCCTAAAACAAAATATCACTGCACACCACTGATTTTATCATTTTATTTAAAAATCAATTCGGTAACCTTGTACGTTTATATATGTATCATGTCACAATTTTGTTTTAAGTTTTTATAAAGAGTTGATTTTGTAGAAATATTTTATTTATTTTGGTTTTATGACTGACAAGGGAGATAACATCTATCCAAATAATTTGTAAATAAATAAAGTATGTTTACTTTGTCTAGTAAAGCTAAGCGTCAAGTGGGATTTTCAGGCGTGACGAATCTCTCTCTGTCTACCGACATCGGACGATATTCCATTGGAAATAGAACTTAAAGAAAATATGTACACAATTTATACTCGAGCTACAGCAAGTCTTTGATAGACATGTCTAAGCTATAAGGAAGTGGCTGTTTTCTTAATAGTTAATAGGAAATTTGGCTTCAAATATCCTGATGTTTTAATTCATTCAATTTCCCCTTACATTCTTTGATATTTATTTATTATTTGCTTCAATTTTTTTGTATAAATTAGAAATAGCATAGTTATTTATAATAAAGAAATTTACAAGTCTATGTATTAAGGTCAAGGTAAAAAATTCTTATGGAAACCAAATCAATCTTGAATGTAATATACGAATATATATTTGAAATTGTTCTTGATTAAATTTTTATCAAATGAAAAAGTAAAGCTTGATAAGTGGTCTATTTATTTTCAACTTATATATTTTCCTTCATTTTTATATTCTAATTAAAATGGAGTTTTCCTTGTATTTTGTTTTCCTGCATATAATGTTTGTATTACAAAATCGGGGTTTCACTTCAATAAATTGTAAATATCATTAATTTATTTTAATTGTAATTCAGTTATTACTGAAACATTACTTAAAACAGTATTTCATACCTCTCAAACCGCAGCCTAGTACAGAGGCACTGATAGGTAAGGCAAAAGAATGCTTTGCATAGGGGCCTGGGAGCCTTCATTTTTTTACTCAGACCATTTAACCATTTGACCTACCCGAAGGTGTAAGGTATATACTTAAATGGCCGGTAAGTGCCATCCAATTTAGGCCAGAACCCACTGGGGGCAGTATCGACAGGAACTGTATCTTTCGGAAGAACTATAAGATCGCTGGTACTTTGTTTTAAACTTTGAATTGTACATTTGGCGATTTTCCGAATGACAACATGTAATACTATTTCAAAGTACCTAATTAACTTATATTTCACACAACTCTAAATCAACAATTATTAATATTGATAGCATCCTCAATAAACGATATAGTCCATGTATTAAAATATTTTAATAATTAATTTATCAATTAGGAGTCATTTTCACTAATTTAGTGTCATTTTAGAAATTTTAACGACATTTTCGTCAATCTGGGGTGAAATATCGCCAAATGGGTGATACTTTACAACATTATCCACCAAGTTTGCCAAATACATCACCAATTGTTACAGACAAACGGAGAGAAGAGCATTTCTTATATATTAGAATGTATGCCCATCATATGACGGAAATCAGAATTTGCTAAACATTATTATCATTTGGCATCATTTTTATCAATTGGTGATATTTTCGTTAATTTAGCACTATAGTTGCCAAGTTGGCAATGTCCCACTAAATTTCTCGTCAAGCTTTACGGACGGACAGATGGAGAAATGGGTTATTCTTATGTTTTTTCCAAGATATTGAACTTTTATCAATTAGTTGTTATTTCATTGATTCAGTATCAGTTTCATCAATTTGACGACTAATTTATATCAATTGGGTGACATTTTCATCAATTTGGCAACATTTAAAAAGTCACCAAGTTAGAGGTATTTCGAAAAATTCATCACTAAAATCTTATCCTAACGTTACGGACGAAAATATAGTTTGTTCTTATAGTACTTGCAGTTTCATATATTCTTTCCAAGATATTGAATATTCGTCAATTAGTCATCATTTTCATCAATTTAGTATCATTTTAGTATCATCTGGCAATATTTTAAAAAGTCGTCAAGTTGGTGACATTCCGCAGATTCGTTGCCAAAATCTCGCCAAGCATCATGGACGGAGAAATAATTTATTCTTATAGCAGATAAATGATTATTGGCGTCCAACTGCAAAAGTATTCCGCAAAGAATCTTTTCTCATGAATGGAACGAGCGAGATCCATGAGAATGTCAACAAATTTATCGAATGATATTACATGAAAAGTGAACATATTTTACAATAGTTAATATTTTTTTTATTTTACGTGATTTTTTGATAAATTTATTTGAAAAATGTGCAATATTTCGATAACTGTTCATTCTAGCATTCTAAAGTTTGTATCAATCGTTTACTAATGAAAAAGTACATAAGACATGACTATTTACGTAACTTTATTAAAGGATATGATTTTTTCAAAATTTCATTCGAATGTTTAGGAGGGTTCTGAATATTCGATTGCGTTTAAAAACAATATGCTTCCAGTATTCACGGATTGTAATTTTTGTACTAAATTTTTTTCAAATCGCTCCATTGGTTTGTGAGATATTGTCTCCACACACACACACACAGAGGGAGAGAGAGAGATACACCTCAAAAATGTCTGATTTGTGTCAAGGATGCTTGAAACTTACTCTCCCGTCGAAAACTCAAATTCGAATTTTTGACCCCGTCCCAATACTTTTCTCATACATTGTACTATGTACTATATAAGGCAAGTAATGAATGAATGTATGGGAGAACACATTTTATATAACAGACAAAGATGTAATAATAAACAAGAAATTTATGAAGAAACCATCATATGGTAACAAATGGTTTGTATATTTCATTTTTGACGTAACTATTAAGCATTTTAATTCTCTTCTGCATACATATTTCTTACAGTCATACGAATTTTCAGGAAAACTGGTAGCGACATCTCCAAAATTGGAAATCAAAACTCTTAGTGAATCTCCCCCGACGCTGAATCCATATCAGTCATCATCTAAGCTCTATCTATAGCCAGTCCTTAGAAATAGATGTTTCAAGGAAGTTTTTTGAATCCAAAATGAAAAAAAATAAAAATAAATAAAACTAAAAAGAAATGAAAACAAAAAACAGAAATGGAAATCTTTAGTATATCCCCAACCATCTCCCGAATTTAATGCTGAATTCATATCAGTCACCATCTCAGTTCTATCTATAACCAATCTTAAGAAATAAAGTGTCAAAAACATTTTTTTAACCGGAAGTGGAAAAAGAACTGAAGGTGGATATCCTTAGTAAACCCCCATTCTGCTCCGGAATTTGATGCTGAATCCATATCAGTTGTTATCTCTATCTATAACCAATTCTGAAAACTAGATGCTTTATGGAAAATTTTTGAACCAGATGTGGAAATGAAACAGGAAGTGTAAATTCTTAGTGAACCACCCTACACCCTCTAGAATTTGATACAGAATCCATATCATCAGTTATCATCTAAGCTCTATCTACAGCCAATTTTGATATATAAACATTTCAAGCAAAATGATAATTTTTTAATCGGAAATGAAAAAGGAACTGAAGGGGGGGGGTAGAAATCCATAGTGAACCTCCCACCCCTTCGAAATATGATTCTAACTTCAAATCAGTCATCATCTAAGCTTTCTATAGCAGATCTCAAGAAAGAGATGTTTCAAGGAAGCATTTTTCTGAAAAAATATAGCATAGCAAATGTTTGCCAGCAATAAAACTTATTACATAATATAGCACTACCTCATTTGAACAAATGCCAAGGGCCTAGCATACATACTCGTTAAATCGAGGGACTCCTACATAAAACTAAAATCTTACCTTTTGTTTAAAATTTGTTGTGGCTTCGAAAGTCCTATTTATAACCGTACATTTTGGTTTTCCAGTTAATTGGCATTCCGCCTACTCCATTATTATGATATAACTTTGAAAGATTTTTCATCTAATACTTCCCAAAATACATTTGCATCATGTGCGGCAGTATTTTCCATCTTTTCTCACATTTTTGCAATAACTAACTGCATTACATCTCTTTAATTTACTTAAAAAATATATACAATGCATAGCAGAGCTGGGATTGCCTGTGTTTCTGTTTTCACAAAGAATGCCCCTTTTCTTTATATAGACAGGAAAGAGACATCTACCAAACAACATCATTATATGATTCCTATATGAACGTAAAGTTTATTACAGAAACTATGCTTTTCAGAGTCCACCACAGATACTAAACATTTCATTAATTCGGCAACAGATTGAAAAAGGTTGTTTAGATTGACTCCTAGAAATGCATTCAATGACTAGACAAAATACAGAATACACATTAGCCGTTTCCTCTTTTGCGAATCATTCATCTGCGGTACAATAGTTTGAAACCTGCAGAAATGTATTTTGAGTATTTTGAAAATACAAAGTACTCTGAAAATGTATTTTCGATACATTACCAAAATACTAGTTTTTCAGTTTAAAATACAAAATACAAATGTATTTTGAAAGTGTATTTCAAATACATGTATTTTCGATACTGCCCAACTCTGGTGAAATATTAGGCAGTTGTGAAATATTGTAACTACATACATGAATCATGCAGTAATATTTACTAATTGTCATTTGTAATTGTAGCAAGAAAGCATTAAAAACAGAATAAAAATATTTGACATTCATGTTTGCAAGCGGCATTCGCGAGTTTGATGGTTTTCTCCGCATTTTAAGGCGGACTTCGACTTTTTTCCACCCATGTTAAAGTATAGGGCATTCTTACGCACACAACTGTGAAATAACCAGTGCTCAAATCTTAATGAAATTTGTCGCGATACATAGAAGGGAATATCTAGTTTGCTCAGTGGAACGCATTTTTGCAAAATATTAATAAATTAAAAAGATATAAATAAAAAACTCAAACAAACTAATTAATTTTTAGTTTTGCAATTCTGCAATAGGTGGCGCTATAGAGCTGTCGAATGACTCTGAGGGTATATTATTAACCGTTTTCTTATTTCTTACGCTGAATATTTTAAATTTGGCTTCCACTGAGCAAACTAGGACTATAGCTTTATAATTTATACATAAATTTATTACATATTATTCAGTAATAAGCTCACAATTGTGTGCGTCGCATTTACAATAACAAGTGATTTTTGCAGCCAATGCTTGGCAAAATTGGCGCAAAGCTAGTGCACAGTAAACCTAAAGTCAATCAAGTCAATACCCAAAACAAATTTATTGTAGAAGCGTGATTATTTTATGTTACATAAAAGTAAACAATTTTCACTTTACTATATTAAAATTTGCGCAACCTTCTTATCGCCGTCTTTTGCCTTTTGGAAGGATAAGTTAAAAAAACACTTCAAAAATTTATAAAGGTAAATATTATATTTAGTATCTACATTTTGGTTCAAAACGCCAATATTGTTACAATCTAGTCTCAAATTTAAAGATTAAAAATTATAAATCTTGTCTTTTCGTATTTAACTGAAGTTCATGTTTAAAATATATATCTAAAGCGGTAATATTAGAATATGCTACCTCACTGAGAAAAATTCCTACTGATAGCTCTGTAACAATTAGTTGCTATATAGCCCTATGACAATTTATTGTGAATGAATACTAAAAATATAAAAAGTTTTCATATATTTTTCTTTGAAGTCTTTGTTGAATCACTTTTTATGCAGCATTTTGCTTTTTGGCTGTATAAAACAAAAATTGTTCATAAACATAATTTATAAAATGCATGAAAATTAGCATTATCAAATATTTAGGTTATAATTTCTACAAATTATTTTGAAAATGAAGCACTCATATTAAATTATTTAAAGTGAAATATAAGTTGATATATCAACTTTTTCTTTAAATTCCCAAATTGAATTTTATTGGCAAAGATGGTAGTTCGGGTGCTAAGCACTCCCAAAATTTTTAATGAACCCCATCAATTTTTCAAATGTGCAATGACACTAGCAGCATACACATTCTTCATATAGAATATACATAAAAAATTTAAAATGTACAGTTGTATGCAAATTCCTATAGTATTCTAAGTGGCATTCTATTAAAATATTTAATTTTATTCTGAATAATTAATTTAATTGTAATAAAGAAGTATATAAGAATATATGTTTTCATTATATAAAATTATCTGCACTTCACATGTAAATCTGAAAAATAAAACATCCTGGTTCCATTTGTAAACAAATTTACAAAAAATATGAAAGCGATAAAATTGCATTAGAAGATATTCCCATAACTTTCATTCTGTTTCAATAATTGGCTAAACACAATATATGAATTTGAAAAGTCTTTGCCAAAATAAACAGATGATGTAAGAAATTGAAAATATCAGAAATGCAATATCATTCATTTATAAAATTTAGTTTTTTATCCATTTCTTTTTTATTTAAATTGGTAAAATGAAAATATAAGTAATTCTCATAAATCTAGTTATAAATGCAATACTGTACAATTATAAAATGTCTTTTTATATCTATTTATTTTTGATGTGAATCTATGCTTTGAGTATCTGTGTCGAAATCAAAGCATTATGAAAAATGTAAACAATTTGGATGCTTATATCTCCAAACCTAATGTAATTTTTCATTTTTCTTATTTTAAGTATCTTCGGAATTATAACCAATATGAAGAGTGAATGACAAAAATATGCAATAGGAAAATTAGTTTCTAAATCTGTATTTTATCTTTAAAAATAGCTCTTATAGTTTACAAGTAATTGCCTTGTCAGGTTGTAAAAAAAATTGAAATTTTTCCTTTTGTCAAGTTTGTAAGGCTTACATCTCAAAAACTAAATGACGAGCTATAAACAGTAAGCAAGAATTTTACTTTAACCTGGGTTTTCCAATGGGTCAGAAATGTGTAGTAAGGGAGAGGGGGTACCTTTGAACACCCTAAATATTCTCTTTAAAATAAACATTGTTGTTTAGATATAAATGACAGCATATTACTATTCTTGTAAAGCAACAAAGTAGCCAAAGCTCTACCAGTTTTCCTGGATACTGTCATCTGACCAAGGTATGCATTATTTTCCGTTTTGAATCTAAACTATCAAAATAAAGTTGTAAGCTTAAGATTGAGTGCATTTTAGCTGTATAATATTAACTGATTGTTTAATATTTAACTGAAGATTGGCATTTTAGATTACAAGCTTTGTTTTATTCAAATATGTAAGCTTAACTTAGTAGTTAATAGTGTTAAACTTCATGTGATGGGGTACCTTTGAATAGAAAGTTGGGGCATTGGGCATCATTGAACAATCAAAACTACATAATAAAGAGTTATGAAAGTATCTAAATATAATTATTTTTGAATTTACTGCAAAAATTAAAGATGCAGATTACTTATGAGTCACCTTACTATTAAAGTTTCAATGATTTATGAACAATGTGTTTAATTGCTATATAATTATTATCTAGCATGTTATTTACTTTTATATAAAAGTTAAAAGTTCTCTTCACAATATATCACAATGTTTGTAGTGTAGGAATTTATTTAAATTATAGCTAACCTGTACCACTATATTTAGTTTTGATTGTGGTTTACAGAAAACTCTTTAACAGTACCTATGGTTTGAATTTATGTCAAAAAAAGCTCAAAGTCTGAAATTTTTTATTTTAGAAGATTTGAACAATGATTTTATTTTAGTTCAATTTCATACAAAAATAACTATTGTTCACTATGTTAGTCAGATTGAATTGCAATTACAGGATAAAACAGAATGTAAGGATAGATTCCTTCATATGAAAGAAAATGATTATGAGTTTTATTTCCTAGAGGCATCAGATATCAGTTTGGTGGATTTCGAGGATATTGTAAAAAAGTTACCCCAACCAAAAATAACTGGAGGATTCTTACATGCTGTTTCTACAATGTTCTTTGATGCTAATTTTTATGGATATAAACATTTGGTTAAATAACATATGTAGTAATTTCAGTTATATATAATTGTTTCATTTTATTCTGATTATCATGTATTTTGTTTGAGGATGTGCAGTGTTCAGTAAAAACTCTTAATAACTTCATGTTTCTTTAATTGTTCTTCAAAGGTACCCCTATATTGGGAAAGTTTGAACAGAAAAATTTCAAATTTTTTAAAACCTTACATATATTTTTAAAAAAAATTCAGTTTTAGGCACATATGACTATGAAATGTACATTGTTTTTTTAGTGTGATATTCAAAAATACAAAAACTAAACTTCAAGTCTGAAATAAAATGATTTTCCAAAAAATCGTTCAAATGTGCCCTCTCTCCCCTACTTAAAATGTCATACTTGTTGCAGCTCATTCTGTTTACCTGGCGGGAAGCGAGCAATTATCCGAAGAATGGTTGTAATTTTGACAATTGTAACAAATTTTTACTCCTTTAGATTTGAAGGCTTGCACTACGATTCTCATGTAGAGAATGGAGGTGACGTTGTAAATTTTATCCCACCCCTCACCCGGCTCTAGGCAGACCAAGAGGATGGGAAGAGATGACCTATCACGACGATTTCTAAGCTGTGAAATCCTAACAATCCTGAATCCTTCACGGGATATAGCCTCTTTAATAGAGTCTATGGTTGGCAGCCCTTTAATCACTGCTTTTTTTGGTCTTTCGTTTTTTAAGCATATGGAGCTAAAAGGGATTTTATTCTGAGTCAGGTGAGTCTGTACGCTCCTGTAATCCTCAACGGATCCTGGAGTGAACCTAATCACCCTCCCTATCAGCAGTCCTTCAATTTTAGTGCCTAAAGTTTTGTTTAATTCTTCTATGAGGACTCCCCAATTACTCGAGGAGTCAACATAGAAGGAAGAAGAAATTTTGGGATTAGGTTTTGAGTCACTATTTCCATTCTCTTCTTCCTGATTATCAAGCGGCATGAATTTATTTTTAAGTAGAGGGAAGTCCTTACTAGATGCAGCCTCTCGTGGCATGGCCTCAGCTAACTCAGCAGCCGTAATCTCGTCATTAGGCTTCCTGCTCTTATTGCGCGGGAGCTCAAAATTTAGTTTGAAAGATTTTGCGATTTTGGTTTTGTATTGACTATACAAAAAATCCTCAGATAAGCTATTCCATGTTTTGATGACATAAGCCGTAGCCTGATAGGATTTCCTAACCAAGAGGTTCTCAGGGGTAGAGGTATCCGCTAGCAAGATAGCCTCAGAAGTTATGCTTACCAATATCTCTTTGATGAGTGCCGCCTTGTCGATGTCCTCAACTTCCTCAATGGCGATTTCGGCATCCAGATGTCCCTTGGCCCAGTCATAGATCTCACAGTGTCTGTGGATATCGAAGGCTTCATTTTCAGGTGTCTCAGGGCTATATCCCCCGCTTGCTTTGCATCTGGCAGCGAAGGATGTGAAGTACTCAGGAGTCTTGTGCGCCTGTCGCACCAGCTTCTCAGCACGTGTTGCTCTGTCCAAGTCTTTTCTTTTCCTCCTCATCGATCTCCATGGCATCTGCCCAGCTGGGAGTCTCTTTTTGCTTGTCCTTCCTGTGCCTTTCGAAAAGATTTTTTTCCTTACTCTTGGTCTGTCTGCCTTTCACGTCCTCCTCTTTGCCTTTGGGTATCTCCTTACTGTCCTTGAATTTCTTGTCTTTAGGCCTAGGCATCTCGGCTATCTTCTGTCGTCCCTCAGTTTGTACACTTTCCTTTGAAATCCAATTATATTCCTCTAGTTCCTCCTGTACCCCCTCCTCTGTTTTTCCGAAGCTCTTAACAAATAAGTCTCTAATAAGCAGTAATTTCTCTTTTTCCTCCGGCGAAAACATCTTGATTAGCTTAGCCCGATATATTCTACCAAAACTTGGTACAATTATACCCAGGCTAGCATAAAAGTCACCACGTGCAATAGTCTCAGGAGCTAGCACGAACACATCCGAACACCAGCTCGACCAGTCGATAATAATATATATCATGAAGATATATTAATGTGGACTGTTTAATTGCTCTGATTATCAAGTTATACCTCAAAAACGAATGCATTCCAAAGAACCTAAAACGGGGAACAAAATCCAAAGATTAAAAAATATACCACAAAAAGCTAAGGGGGGATTAGGGGGTCATAATTACTAACCTGTTCAGTGGAGCCTCAAGGGGTTATTCCGCAAATTTTTTTTTCTAATTAAGTGCAGAGAACTGTAGATTTAAAAATATTTTGATAGGTAGTAGTTTCATATATCACAAACAATTAATTTGAAAATAAATAACAAACAGGCGTTTTTGGTGCAAAAGATTTGTAGTAAAAGGTTTCTCTTTATATCACAAGAGACAATGACATACTGGATTTGGACTTTCTAGCTGCTCTGGGTTTCAAGTTATTCCTAAACAATGAATACATTCCTATGACGGTCCCAGAACAGGCTTCGGTTTTTGAGTTATTTTTTCAAAAATCAAAACGTTTTCACTCAATTTTGCCATCCAATATGGATGACAGGAAGTAAATTTGCACTCTAATGACGTCACGTACAAATGACCAATAATATCACATAAAACAAACTCATTTGATTGGTTCGTGCACAGAAAAAAAAAGTTTGTAGGTTGCAGTATATAAACACTGATTTTTGTTTTCATCATCTGACATCTGTGTAGCAATGGCGTCATTGATGGAAACGTTCGAGCAGCAGTATGCTGCTTTATCAGCTGATATTACCTCAAAAACTAGTCGTTTATCAGACTTGGCTGGAGGTAAAAAGTTTCCTACATGAATTGCTTTTATGTTTAATATCTTGCCTATGCGTATAATTAATTTACGAGGTTGTGATGTGAATTTTCTATGCTATATATAGAAACTTATTACTGGTGATTCTAATTTGCTTAAGTTTCGTATAGAAAAATAATAAATAAATTATATATGTTCGTGCATTTCTGTCAACAGGAAACCTCTCATATAGTATAGTAATAATTGATATATAATCGTCTTTTTAAGTGGACACGTCATGGTGCTGACTCCGCTTGGGATTAAATGTATTTTTACATGTGTATCGAATGCGATTCATCTACACTGACTTTTCGAAAAGGATTGCATAATCAGAATACTTGTTTTGTACACAAAATTGTATTCGGATTTTATAGCTCCATTTGTGTACAATCAGTGGCGAAGCATGATAAATACTTTAGGGAGACAGAAAACCGGGAACAAAAAATTTGCAAATAAAGCTTCATGCTATATATTTTAGCAAGTCTGCAAATGCAGTAAAATATATAGTAAACTTCTGTTCAGTGGTATCGAATTAGGGACAGATGTAGTATAATCCTTTTTCCATTCGTGGCGATTTTAGGTGAGATTCTGGCAATCTCTGCTATGACTTGGAGAACACTCCATTCCGGCAACCCTTTCCGCATCTTTTGTCGCCAAGGTAAAAATCTCAACATTCCATTCTGGCAACGTTTTTCATGTTTTTTGTCACCAAAGTAAAAATTGCCCTTTTGTCACAGTTTGTGTAACATTTGATATATAGCAATTCAAAAATGGGCCTACACCCACTAAGAAACATCACAAAATCTGGATAATAGCCTCCCACATGTATTTTTTCTAAATACAAATCACGCCAAGTTGGCACATTCTCCAGTGTTTTGAACAAGAGGTTACCAGATTACAACATATAGCGCTCGCAATCTGAACACTTGGTGAGCGAGCTAAAAGTGTAGTGGATTATTCTCCATATTAATCGAATCCGGCCCTGCTGGCTGATGGAGGTCGCATGTAGCAATAGCTGTTTGTGCAACAAATGTTCAGAGCACAACATGAAAATTGGAAAATTTTCTCATTTTTATCTTGTCGACAAAAGAGTGATTTTTACATTGGCAATAATAGATGACAGAAAAGCAACAAAATATGCAGAAATAGTTGCTAGAATGGAAAGTTGCGATTTTTACCTTGGTGAAAAAAAGGTGACAAAAGATGCGGAAAGGTTTGCCAGAATGGAGTGTTCTCCACATCATGGCAGGGATTACCAGAATCTCACCTAAATTTGCCAAAAATGAGAAAGGGATTATACTATATCTACCGCAGATTACAAAATTTGGTGTATTATCGGATGTCAAACTAAAGTAGGGTAAAAATTGGCAAAAATTAATTTAAACCAAAATAATAGACAATAAATGCGATATTTTTGGCCTAAAGCATTACACTGTATAGTACTTGAAAAAAGGTTTAAATTAATTACAAAATTATAAGGTGAACTTTAGTGAATATAAATCTGCATATAAAATCATGGATTTTATGAGGTGAAACTTATTGTGTAATCGATGGTGATATGAAAATATCAAATGATATGTCCAATAGCGATTTGTTCTTTAAATAATATGAAAATTAGGCATGGGTTGAAAACAACTCATTTGCATCTAAAAGTTTCATTGCTCAAAGAAAATATTTTGAAGAGTGATAGGGTTAGATTAGCTTTATTATGACACAAAGAATACCTTTGGAAGATTCTTAATGCTGGTGTGCTGTTGGAAGACTTCAGGCAGGGCAGCCCATTAAGGAAGTCACCAATTTTTTTTCTGTAGACCATTATGTCATTTCTCATTTATAAAAATAATTCCAAATAAATCAGGCAGTTATCTGGAGATACATTCTAGGTCTGGAGCTACAACATCGTTTGTTGACCAACCAATACATCACATTACTGGCCAAATGCAATTGGTGAGTGACTGCACCAGCTTTTCGAGCAATAGGAAATTTGATATCAACAAGTACTACTAGGCAAAGGCTGCATGTCAAAGGACTCTATGCTATGTACCACAATTTTGTGTCCTTTATAGTACTAAGGCCAGAGAAGCACGATTAATGTAGTGTCGTCAGCATATGATTTTGGACAGAAGTTCAATCGTCTAAGATATTCTTCACAGATAAGTCACAATTACCCTAGATTCAGTCAATAAACATGTAAGGATCTAGAGAAAAGAAGGAATGTGCAACCAGTCCAATAATATTGAACATCACACGTTTAGTCATGGTAGTGTTGAGAGCTCCTTGGTGGGCTTTCAATGAAAGATTAAAGAAAATGTGTTGATATATTGATCGTGGAGAAGTAATCGCATAGCAACCCATCTGGTCATTGGGACCAGACAATGTTTACGTATTCACATATAAAAAGGTATCATTGAAGCAATAATTGCTGGATGTCAAATTGATACTAGAGTCACAACATCTAGAGATACACATCGTAAATGTGGAAGATTCATGATAAAATTATTTATTTATATTACTTCCGTTACTTTAATAACACACCAGGAAAAACGTGTACTCTTTTAACATCTCTTTTAGAGTACGGGAAATTGTGATAATTTCAACGATGCAACTCGCTTCACTTTGCTTCCTGAGAAAATGCCGAAGAGGTGACAAGTCAGATGTATGTTTTCATCTTAACTTTGCTGGTCCAACTGTTTGACTTGTTCCAAATATGCTTTGATCTGAGCCGAATCACACAGGCAGAAAGATTTGGAAGATGGAATGTTGCTGGATCACCTTATTGAAGGGATTAAACAAACATCAATGCACCTACAAAACATTTTATGAATGTACTAAGTAAGCACAAAGAGTAAAAAGTATACCTAATTATATTTTCTTTGATTTTATTGCTGTTGTACTCATTAATTACTCAATTAACTACCTTATGAAATTTTGGAGTCAATTAAAACTGAACTTCTTAAGTTACGTTAGATTTACTGTCACATGCTTTACTTTTGCAAGGCAGCATATATACAGCAAGGAAATGTTTATTTTGTTTGAAAAGTATCTGTAAAATTAACTATAATGTTGAAAGTACCTGCATATGGAATGTGTATTTACATTCTATTGTCCTGGTGACTGCTATGCCTTTCTTCCATTACAATACTTCCTGCAAGAAATATATTTTGTATTTCAAGACATGTAAAAGTTTAAGAAATAATTATTTAATTAAATATTATTTAAATGTTTATAACTAAATTATTTATTCAATTTCCTGTATGTGTTTTATAGTTGAGAGGAAGATGCTTATTAGCCAGGTTGAAAGACAAATGGAGGAAGCACATGAATTGGTAAGCATTCACTTAATTATTTCCTTTTATGCTTTTAAATAGGATTTTTTTTTTTTTACATACAGTAGAACCAACAAATTATTCACTATCCAGTAGTATCATTCCAATTTGTTTACAAGTTTTTGTCAAAATTGTAAATTAAATAATTATTGGAGCATTGTAATTTCCTGTATTTTACCTTCTGCTATCTGCAAGCAATCTGTAAAATGTACAGTGATTTGCAAAAGTTTAAGACCACTTGTTCATATTAGGAGATTTCTGCAGATTGTGTTATCTGCTGTCCATATTGCTGAGTTGAAGTTGGTATATTTTTCCCAACTCAGAATCCACAGCCCTGCTTAAAGTAGCAGGTGTTGATAGGGGAAAGCGTTTCAATATCAATTTGCTTATAGTTTTCACGTGGAGAGGTTATGTACATGTTTTCTCTATATGTACATGTTTTCTCTAATATGGGTAAAGAACTTTTATTTACAAGTCACAAATAGTGACTTAATATATCATGAAAGATACTCTGAATGAGGCATAAGCAGAAAGGTAAATATTAACAAGACTGTTATCCATAACACAATCATAAAATATCAAGATGTAATTTTAACAATCAAAAGAGAAATGGACATCTTAAGGAAACAAGCCTATGTGATGACAGTACCATAAACCAAATTATTATATGTTCTCTGACGAGTTCATGCATGAGTTCAAGCCTTTTCTGCATTCTAAAGGGTATAATATTAGTATTAGCACTGTTTCTCGACATCTCACCAAAGTGATTCTCACCCTTAAATGATTATTTATTTTAACAATGTTTTCATAATTTTATTGCCATTATATATTTGAAAGTTTGCAGCAGATTTTATTAAACTTTCAAGTAGCCTAGCAAATTTCATGAAAATTTGTGAAATAGTTTTTGAGTTCAAATGAATCAAAGCATCTGTACAGATAGATATCTTCAAATATCGCATGAAATGTAGTCGATTCATACTGTCACTCCATTATAAATTCTATTAGATACGACTGTATTAGATTTTCAACCCTATTACAGTACTGTCCTTATGTAGTACAAGTAAAGTGGAAATGTAAAAACAATGATTTCATGCTTGCAGATGTTTTAGTTTAGCCTTTAACCTTGGATATTTTTTGTTAGCTTGAACAAATGGATTTGGAGGTAAAGGCCATGCCACCTCCTTCTCGTCAAAAGTATCAAATTCGACTTAAAAGCTATGTTGCTGAGCTTTCTTTGCTGGACAAAGAACTGGTAAGTTGATTTGCCAATAGCATGATTAATGTAGCCTTAAATATTTATTGATTAAAAAAATATAAATGGTCATGCAATCATGTTCATTACTATTATTAGAACAATGGTTTTAATTGGCAGGATTTTGTATTACTGGTGTATTTCCCGGGAAATAAGACCTAATCGGCTTTAACATGGTTTTCAGGATGCTCGTAATATAAATTCTACCCCAAAAATAATCCCCAGTTAAGATCGTCAGCCAGATGTGCGCATTTGATAACAAATGTACATAGTTGTGACTAATTAGAATCTTCATAATTCAATATCTCATGTGTTGTAACGGATGTACTTAATGCACTTGTGTGAAATAAAGAAACATTTTCTAAATTTTGTGCCTGCAATTTTTTGTTGCTTTTGTGTGGTCCATCATTCTTAACAGTTTTTGTTGGCACACCTGTCTCGTAAATCTTCAATTGACACTTGATTTAATTATTTTTTGTCTGCTGGTTAGGGATATTAAAGGATGATTTGAAGTTTTCAAGACAATTGGTCTTATTGTACGGGTGGGTTTCAGATTCAAGGTATAGAAATCAATATCTTCATTGAATGTTTCCTTGGGCATGATATGATGGCTTTGTTTCACCAACTATATCCACCTAATTTGAAGCTAGTTAAAAACTCCATTTATCTTCATTTTTCTTTTTTCTTGTAAGATCTGAAATCGGAAGATCTTTTAGAGCATAGAAGTCACTGTTTTATTTTAATGAATATAATTATTTTACCAGTGCTTTTTATTACTTCCTAAATGCCTTATGGTGAATAGAGATACTCTTTTTTCAGCAAAATTTTCTCAATGAGACTAAAATGTCTGCCATTAGTCAGATATAAATGACCAGGAAGGAAAAATGGTATACTATTAAAAAAATATTAATGGTACCTTTACTGTTTGAAAATTTGCATCAAGAACTGGATTATCAATATCACTGTGAATCTCTTTAAAATGACTCATCTTTGAACATATGGAACATAGTTGTACCGCTATTTAGGGGGTCTGACCCAGGCCCGGCTCTAGGTATTTTGTCGCCCCAAGCAGAAAGCAATTTGGCCGCCCCCTCCCTGAAATTCGATTTTCTGTTAACCTTTATAAATGTAATAGAATAGAGAAACACTGCTATATCGCCAGTTTTTAGTCAATTTTGTTCCAAATGTTTTTCAAGTGAATGGATCTTTCGTAGGATTAAATCTTTTGATTTTTTCCGTTTTAAATTTAAAAAAATGTGCAATATCTCAAGAACGAAATATATTAGCATCATATAAATAATGCTATTCAATTTTAGATTAAAAAACATTTTATTATTAAACATATTTTATTATTTAATCATGAATGATGTGTGTGTGTGTCTGTCTGTTCCAACTTCTTTGAAGGCATTTCAACATACTTTTCTATGTCCTAGAGAGCTGATATTTGGTATCTCTAGGACATACGATAAATAATACAACAGCATAGTCTAGTAGAGCATTTTAATCTATTAAAGTTTGTCACATCCTCAAAAAATAGAACCGGTATATTTTTCTATGAAATGGTCTTTAATATAAAACAGGGTTGTGTGATTTAAATCGGCTTGATTTAAATCATGATTTAAATCACGATTTAAATCACTTGATTTTTTAAAAAAAATCATTGATTAAAAGCATTTTTTAATTTTGTCATTTCTTGAAGTTTTTTTTTTATATTTTTATGCTAAAATAACCTGGAGCATAATAAATGTTTAAAATAATAAAA
The DNA here is from genome assembly GCA_951213105.1 of Amaurobius ferox. NCBI lineage: Eukaryota > Metazoa > Arthropoda > Arachnida > Araneae > Amaurobiidae > Amaurobius > Amaurobius ferox. The sequence goes on along the minus strand of OX578147.1, from coordinate 142,181,247 downwards.
TTCCACATCAAGACATCTTTAGAGTATATAAAAAAAAAATTGAAATCCTTTCCTTAACTCTCGGTCAGTGGAGATAACACTATTTATTGCTTGGAGTATAAAATCAGGTAACCATGACAACTGACCAGTGTTGCCAACCTATTTTCTAATTTTATAGCTAAAAATCACTCAAAATATATCTAGAATTATCTAGATTTTCTGTCGGTCATCTAAAAACATAGCTAGACAATATTTAACATTTTAATTGTTCTTATGATGATTTATTGGGATCAGTGGTTGCGATACAGTTTTTACATGCATATTTCAAGCTACAAAAATTTAAAATACCTTTTGAAATGTTATTTATATGTGCTGTAATAATTTTTACCATAGAAATAAGAAAATTTGGTTCCTTCCTTTTTTTGTGATTTTTGCTGGCGCATACCAATATAGCAAACAATGTTGGAAATAGGATTGACCGGCCCTTAAGCAGTTTAGCAGATTGGGCTCCCTCACCAATCCCTATCCTCACCTATTTTTTAAGGACTTAAAAAATCACTCTGAGGTTTCTTAGGATCATAGGGTCCTTAGGCATTATCCCTTTTGTCCCTTCCTCTCTTCAATTCGATAGTCCCCAACCTATACATTACAAAAACTAAGGCTTTTTGGTACTTTTTGCTCTTGATCATAGTAAAAAAAAAAAACTTTGAGAAAAATTGTAGCTCCACCTCTGATAAGAATATAAAATACTTTATTTCCACATTAACGAATCATAATCCTCATCTGTAAAATTTGAAGTGCCTGACTGAGAAACGATAAAACTTCATTTGGTGTACATTTTCGATATGTAACCATAGCTTCTATGTCCTTCAAAATTGGGGGAGGGGGGTTATAATCATAACATTTCCCATATGCGTGTGTCTTAATAATCCTAATTTAACTGAATCCGAATGTGAAAGAACACATTGTTCAAATTATAAAGTATTTTAGGAACAACCACGTTGCTGCAGCAAAATATAAAGAAGAAGGTGGCCAAAAATTGATTCCGCCTCAAGATGTTCGATGAAATACCATGTTTGACTGTTTACATAAAACATTGATCAAAGTTGATGAAAATATGTGAGGAATTCAGAGATAAAATTGATAGCCTTGTGTATAACAAAGTCATGAATATTTCAATTAAAAGAAATGCAGAAGACATGCTCAAAAAGCTTGAACTGATTTCCCTATCTTTAGATGCAGTGCAAAAAGATAGCTGCTCAATTTCCACAGCTGTGCACATATGGAAAAAGCTAGAAGAAAATTTGATTGAACAAAAAATAGATAAAGCAAACATGAAGCAGTTTTTAATCCGCTACAATCAAGCACTGGGTGCTCCTCACTTTTTATCGTATTTATTGGACCCTCGATATTGTGGCAGCAAGCTGACAGAAACAGAGAAAAAATCAGCATTCACCTTTGCCATTGAAAAGTATACGACAAGTTTTACACCGATAATAATGAAGTTTTTAGGCAAGGCTGATCCGTTTTATAATTTTCTATTTGAGCAAGATGTTGTTTCCCAAATATCACCTTTGAAATGGTGGAAAACACATTTGAATTCTGTTTGTATAGCTGCCTCTACAGACAACAAAATCATCACCAAGGCTATTCAGCAACTTTTTACTGCAGTAGCTACCTGTGCATCTGTGGAACGTATATTTTCTACATATGGATTAGTACATTCCACTCTTAGAAATAAGTTGGGCAATGAGAAAGTTGGAAAATTAGTTTTTCTGTACGAAGCTTTAAATTAAATACTATATCCTAAACACTTTTTGTAAAATAAACATTGTACAGTAGACTCTCGATATAATGACCCCAGTGGGACCGTTGAATCTGGGTCGTAATAACCAAAGGTAGTTATAAAGATCACACGTAACATCTATGAGGATGCATCCAGGGCCAAAGTCTCTGGTCGATATATTGGAAAGGTCTCGAAAGAGAGGGTCATTATACCGAGAGTCAGCTGTATTACTTTACTGTTGACTTAAATTTGTATTTTCATGCTTTTTTTTTTTTTTTTCCAATTTCCAGTGTTAGAAATTTGTACTAATAAAAAATTATTTAAGAGACTCAGATGAATGAAATTATCTGTTAAATGGTACGTTTCTATTATATAAATGAAATAGGTATTATTAAATATTAATACTTAAAAACATCATCTTTTTCTAAAATCTTGACTTTTTAATAAGCTTGTCATAATCCCTTCCCTTTTTTTCAAGTCCTTCATAATATCAAACCTAATAGATTTTGAGATATCATAGCTCTTTATTAATATAAATTCAAATAAAGAACTTAAAACCGCATAATATTTCTATATAATTAATATAGCCTAGATTTATAAATTGAATAAAATAACCCAATTAAAAAAAACCTATTTATTTAAAAAGTCTTTAGTTTTTTTTAACCCCTGCATATATTTTTTAATCTTATATTAATATATATTCAATTAAATTTTTTTTAATTATACAGTACATTAATATAGTCTAACCTACCTTCTGATCTGAAAAATATAAAAAATTGATATTGAAAAAGGCTATTATAAATAAAAAAAATCTGATTTAAATTAAAAAAAATCCGATTTAAATAAAAAAAATCCGATTTTTTTAATTTAAAAAAAAAAAATCATGATTTTTATCCACCCTGATATAAAATTGTTACAAAAAGACTTGAGGGGTTGTACCGAAGAAACGTCTGCAACGTAGAATACATCTTATCACATGGCTGTTTGTAAATGAAGCAACTGCTTACATAAACATTTCATTTATTTCTACAAACTGCCAACAGTGGTCTAATAAGTTATAAAGTTATTTATTACGAAAGTACCAGAGTTAAAGAAATAAAATTTAGCAATTTGATTATTGCTTGATCATTTTTTATCTTATTTCGCATTCGATCACATTCATCTCTTGAGCGTGTCACCCCTCACAACACGTGTACATCTTCGGCCTAACACTTGGTACCACTGCCATCCCCCTCCGACTATTACACACTGAGCTATAATCTTTCAAAATCTCACTCTTTTCGTCAAACCCGATTCACAGACATAATTGAAGTAATTTAGAAAGTTTAAGAAATTTCCAGTATTTTTCTTTTACTTTTTATTTACCATAAAGAACGAAAATTCTTTGAGGTTCATCATTTTTTTCTGATTACTTAAAATAAAAATTAGAAAACTTGGAGTTCTATAGAGATGTGAGACAGTTGGCTTAGAAAATAAATTTTGATTGATTTCCAATTAATTTTAAAAACTAAATTCCTTCCTATTAACTTTCGTTGTAAATACTCCAATGCTAAAGAATGTTATATTCTATTGAATTTTTACTCCATAACTTAAACGCAGAATATAATATATGTAAATGACATTTTTATGATCCGATATATTTTGTTTAAAGAATTCAAATTTATAAAATAACAGAGGTTTTAAAGCGGTGACATGTGAATATGTTGAATATTGTCTTTGTTGTAAAAATTACCCCATTCAAATTATAGTAGTTATTTTTCAAATTAAACGAAGCTTTAGCTGAAATCCTGATAACCAACAATTTGAATAATTCAAAAAAATAGAAATTGCCCGTAAATAACGTAAGTAATATTGATATATACTTTAATTTAAGAAAAAATAAATGCAGCATTAAGTAAGGAAAAAACGCACACAGAAAAGAAAAAATCTGAAAATTGAGCAAAATGAGGAAACAATTTCTAAGAACTTTCAAGGAGCTAAATTTAATATAACATCCTAAAAACAAACAAACACTGATCTGTGCGTAAAATTTAAAATATTTTTAGATAAACAGTAACTCAATAGATGCTGTATAAAGTCATTATAACGAAAACTACTACAAGCTTTAAAGGATATACCGATTTTACACCTGGAATAATCTGAATCCCCCTGATTGGGGGGGGGGGGTCTAATATGTTATATATATTAATAGAAACCATTTTTAAACAATAATAAAATAATTATATATTGCTTACCTTAAATTTTAATCTTGCATGAAATGCTAGATAAATATTTTAAATAATATCAAATTTCAACTGTATAACATTTAGAAAGGAAAACGATAAACTATTCTTTGCGGCAAGAAGAATGATGTTTGACGTTTCTCACCGAAACGTACGACTTAACTGATTCACCCCAGAACAAATCTTTCGCAAAACAAAATGATTGATAAACACATGTTTTACTGCCGAAGGGAGTGTGTATCGTCTGTATATTCCATAAATTCTACAATAATCCACCGATGTCTCAAGATGTTTTTTGAGACCTGTCCTCATCTAGTTTTCTAATTACTTTCAATGCGGACACCTGTTTCGGGATAGATGTGAAAGAAGTCCTTTATTTATGGATCTGATCTGGGTGATTAGGCGAGATGATTTCCGGATTTGAGCTTAGGAGAATAATTAACAAAGGACGGGCATCCTGTCACGGCAATTCTAAGTGGAACCCCATCGTTTCAAGCAAAGTGTCCTTTCTCATCGGATTTTTTCATGGAATAGTTAACAAAAACCAGTTTCGAGTAAAAGCTTTTGCAGTTCACAGATAATGGTCAATATGCCGCTCTAGACGTGCTGTTGATGACTGTACTGGACGCCTGGTGCGCTGAAGTAATTAGTTGATATTTGTGTTGCAAGATAAACAGTTGGCGCGACATACTGGAAGCTATCCCATTTAGCCCGCTGGTCATCTTTTTTCACGGGAAGAATTAATGATAGCCGTTTTCACTCTTTTATTATCTGAGACTAAATGTTTAATATTTTTTCAGTGTTTTTGTTTTACCCACATCTGCCCTTGTGAATGCTGTTGCTCGCGCCCCAGATTTTTTTTTTATTTAAGACCCAGAACTTTTTTTATTTAAGATATTTTTTTTTATTAAGATTTTTTTTTATTTAAGTTGACTAAAATGCCGCCTTCAAAATGTGCCACCCCAAGCAAGTGCTTGCTTTGCTGGCGCCTTAAGCCGGCCCTGGTCTGACCCAGACCAACTGACCTTCTCAAATGTATAAGGTATCTGTTAGAATGGCCAAAACAATGCCACCCAGTTTTGATCAGAACCCAGTGGGGGAAACATTTGTAGGGACCATACTGTCCTTCCCCTATACCACCAACCTCTCAGAAGGACTCTCGGATCTACAGATTTATTGTGCCCATATTCTATTTAAACATGGGGATAATAGTGGACTCCAAGTTTAATCCCCATGCCTTAACAACTGAACTATCCTGCCCTGAAGTATTTAGCTTGTTTAGTGCAGAAACCACTTAACCAATTTAAATTTGAAAATTCTGCCACACTTGACTTCTTTTAGCTTTGTATGGCCATTCTATTTCAGGATCTACTCTTGCCCAGTTAACTACAATACAGCTCCAATTTAAAAATTTAATATAATAAAGAAAAATAGTTTGAATGATTTGCAATTCTAATTTATTTGCTATAAATAATTTTAATCAAATATTAAAAATAGTATGGAAACACATCAAGTAATTAATACTTTAAAATCAAAGACAACCAAAAAATAGGTTTAAAAGTCTTTTATTAAAACCTCCTTTTTATGGCATACAAAATCACATGGCCATAGTGCTTTTGGGCACTATTATGCCTTTTATAAGTGTCGAAAACCGAGACCATCCGACTCGTCCAAGGACTAAGAGCAGATGCCTTTTATAAGTGACAAAGTGAAAGTAAGTTGCAAACATGTGCTTAAATATAGGCCATAACCACCAGGCAAAATGTACATATCAATTAATTTACATTTTTAAATATGAGGCCTCGTGTCTAAAAATGTACCAACCACATATGCATAATTTTCAGGGAGTGGAGCATTCAAAATATACATTCACAGCTAAATAAGTCCCTTTTTTCTAGTCCTCATGACCACTACAACAGCTTTTGCTTGACCATGTTTTGCTTAAAAGATCTTAAGCACATATGAATGAAACCCAAATTGCCTCAACATTGTAGACTGAAATACATTCACACCTAGTTATTTGCATCTGTTATTTAGTTTTTAAACTGGTTTTACTCCATGGTATTCTTTACCTCCTCTCATTACTTGATGGGGTTATTAGCTGTTAGCAAGTATTGTGGTGATTATTTTGAAAAAAAATTGCTGTTATTAGAATACTATTTCAATATTATACTGACACATCACTTGGCGTGCTTTATGATTCACTGAATGAGAAATTCCTTAAAAATTAATGAAAATGCATAAAATTTGAATGAATACTTTGGACGATATGAGCTTTTTTCTCATTTTGGGGTTCTATCATCAAATAGAATTTCAAAAAAGAGTTCTGCAACTAAAATGTGTGAAAAACACTGATCTAGAAAACATACTTCAACAACTATAATATACGTTTAAGTGTTCTGAACAGGTTCAGATTTTCTTATAGAGCATGGGCACTTGATGTCATAATAGACAATTTTGCTCTTATGTTTCTGAAACAAAATGTTTGTTTGGCAACATGGGAAATTTTTGTTTATGTACTTACTGTATTTACTTTAGAAACTTTCAATTGTTTAACCTCTAATTTTAGTAGGATATATATCAATTTATCTTCTTGGATGGATATTTTTAATTAACTAGAAAATAAAATATTCACCTTAATTAAAATATATACATGAGTATTTTAAGAAAAATCATATGTATCTTTCCCTTCTTGCTCGCATATACATTACAGAATTTGCTAGTAAATGTATATATCTTTAGAACGCTAGTGAGTAGCTACTGTAAAAATGAGTAGTGGTGTACATTCACTTAAAATCACTTTAGCAAATGAAATCTTTATATTATTCAAGTATTCTAAATAACTTATTTTCATCACAAAGATAAATTTCGATGTTTAGTGGGTTTAGTTTCAATTTTTATGTGCCATTATCACCAGTTTACCATTAAACTCTATGGTAAAAATAATACCCTTTTGCCCTTACGTTTCTGCGCATTCTACTATGCAAGTTGTTTATTTACGGTGGTGCCTATGCTCTATTCACCTCCATCTATTACATTCTAGAAATCAGTTACTTAAGGACATTATACCTAAGATTTTTTGCATTATTCTAATTTTTAATTGAAGCTATATATGGGTACTTATTTCTATAGTACTATGTACTTATTTCTTAATTTTGTAATTTACATAACTTGGTCCCAACTCGATTATGGTCCCAACTCGAAATTTAAGAGGATATGTCATCGCCATTTTCATATCCACAAGCACGTTTAAAAGTCTAAGTGACTAATTTAGTATGCATTCCACTCCCTGTGAATGGCAGGGGCACAACAGTCAAAATCATCAAAGCTCCTTGTTTCATAATTCTGATTTAAAGCTGATGTTCAACTTAGCAACTGCTTTACAATAGCAAATCTGAACTCTGTCCCAACTAAAAAATGGATCTTGAAATCCTAAGTTAAGAAGTGTTAATATCCCAGGATTTCAGAATTTATCTCAGTTATTTTAATTTACGAAATACTTCCTCAATTCTGCAAAATTATTGCGGAGAACAATATTATGAATTCAGTCGAGCAAGAATTCACCATAATAGTATTTTGATTTTCAAAAATTAACTGATATTTAATATGCAATTCAAATTCGTTATAATTTTAATCAAATGTCCTCATGCAAAATGTTTATTTACAGTAAAACTTACAGTAGATGAAATGTATTTAGCGTATGTTTTTATATAAATTTTTTGTTATTTATTCAGTATTAACCAGTTACATTTTTCAATATATAAAACACACATGCATATTTAATGTAAAATATTCATACTTTTTTTATATATTTTATTGCTTAATTTAAAGTATATTATTTCAGATAGTTCAGCATTGTTCAACATTTGTTATGAGCATGGTCAGTGTTTATATTAAAAGCAAAATTTTACCAAAAGAAAGTCCTCATTTTAAAACAAATGTTCATTATATCCAAAAGTTCTTTGTGCAGAAAGTTTGTTATAGAGAGATTTCATGATACTATTGTTTAAATTCGTGTAATACAGGCAAATAAATCAATATGTGAGACTATAAAATAAAGATACTGTTAAATGATGTAAAATGGAATTTCAATCTCTTAGGATCTTGAGACTGAAAAATTTGTAATTCCAGAATTGTGAAAAAAATATTTAGGATTCCAATCCCGAATTTTTTGCATTTGAAAGAAGTGAAGTGTTTAGAAAATTTTAAGATGCATATCTTTTAAAATAAATTGAATTTGTTTTTCTTGTTTTAATGCTAAGTGTGATATTTTACTAAATTGTTTGATACCCTTCTGTCAGTAGAGAGCACGAATAATGCCGCATGATGAAAACCTTTTAAGGGAAGAGTTATTTGAAGGAGATTATGTGAAAGATGACCAAGTAAGTCATGGATTCTTGAGTACTTGTAAAATACGTAGTTGACAATATTTATAGTATATTCATTTACTAAATATATTTTTATTTTAATAAAATATTCATAAATAACACTAGCCTGTGAATAAGAATGTTATTGCTGTTGATTTAGATTAATTTTATGTTAATAAAATAATTTAGTTGTAGGTAATTTGAGCATGCTTGCTCTGTCATCTTATGTGACAGAATGGTTTGATGAATCATTGACTACTAAGTTTATAGGCATATTGTTGAGCTTTTTATTTTGTAAGTTATTGAAATTCTATATTTAAAATAAATGTTAATTTAAATACCTACCTGTCGAGTCTTCTTTGCTGACAATGTTCTTGTTATGCTTTCTGCTAACCAAAATATAAGTCATGCTTTGGCTGTATGATACTTTGAAGAATAGATTAAGAATTTGTTTACTACGTGTGTGTCTACACAGCAGATCGCTATGTGATTGACAGACAAATTCTTCGTGTCTTCCAGTAGTTCGATTTTTCCGATAACATGGTATTATCAAAATAAATATGGTAATAATAAGGGAAATTTAATTTTGTTTAACTGCAGAAATTCTTTCTCTCCACAATCCATTGTAACATTCATGTAAGCAGTCATACATTGTATGATTGCTATGAACTATGCAAGGCCATTTGTGAAATTTCCCTGATGGTTTTGTCAACTGACCTTTATTTAACTTGAACTAGGCACAAATGCAATACAGTTCTTGAAAATATCTGGAGCTGGTGGTGAAAAGCACATAAGTAAAAAAAAACAAGGATTTTAAGATATCGAAGAAAGAAAATTTTGATGCTTCAGTACTTTTTTTTAATTTTATTTATTTATTTATTTATTTTTTTGTATGCATTTATGAGCTAAATAAATAATAACTTTATATTTTTTACTCCACTGCTATCCGTACAAAATTTAATAAGTGTTTAAAGATTTTCTTTTTTAACACTTTACAACAAAGTTGAAAAGTGTTTATGACTTTGTTCATTCTGTCTGTCCGTCTGTCTGTCCGTTAGCACGATAACTGCCATAAAAATGACTTAATCAAAATGAAATTTTAGTATGTTGTTCAGACGGTCTGTAGGACCTATGGGAATATAAATGAATAATATCACCCAATTAGTTTTGGATTGAACCCGGGTTGAAAAAATGAAATACATTGAGCCCTATGGGACCTAATTTTTCAAACATTTTTTAAGCGGATTTAAAATTCACAAATTGCTTCAAAAATTTTAGGTAATATTCAAATTGTTCCATAAAATATATAAAAAAAAATTCAGCGAAATATATTCTGTAGTTTTTTAAATAAAAATTAAAATAATAATTACACCTCTTATATAAAACGATCACGTGACCATGATATGAAACGATCACATGACCTACTTCAAAATGATATATGGCATCCATCTTCTTTCAAAATCGTGATTTTTAAGTTCTTTTTAATTCATATTGAGTGTTGTATCCATCTTAAAACTACTTTATTTTTGCTTAAATTCTGTGCATCTACATACTGAAATAACGCAAATACAATATATTTGAGTTTAAATGATTATCCAAATTTGATTATTTCTACAATGAAGCCTATTTTTCACTTATGTAAAATGTAAACAGCAAAATATGTAGAATGAGTTGTATTAGAATTGCTGTATTTCTTTAACACAAAATAATTTAGTCCATGGAGGCTGCATGGCTGATATGAATAAAATAATAATTGATTTTATAAAGAGAAGGACGATTTTTTTCGATGAAGTTTTAAGCATAGAGTTTAATTACTTGTAGCTCCATGGTCTTAATTTTTAAATAAAATAAATTATTATAGTATTGTGATAAATGAAATGAATGGGAGAAAGTTATGAATGAAATCCTGTTTTTATAGAGAGATCCAGGCGTGTTATTTTTTCTATGACGTCATTTGAATTCATTTCAGTTGTTTTCGATGAAGTTTTCAAATATAATAAATTATCGTAGTATTATGATAGTTTTAAAAATCTTACCGTGGAATGTATTGCATTTTAGAGATATTTAAACCTGGCAATTTATATTTCAATGCCGTCATTTGAATGAAGTTCATTTTTTTCAATGAAGGTTTAAGTTTTCAAATATAATAAATTAATGTAGTATTGTGATAAGTTTTAAAATATTACCGAGGAATGTATTGCATTTTCGACTTTTTTAAATAAAATTGCATTGAAGTTGGAAAGTGTTTCATAATCAATGCTTTAAGCATGATTGATCTTTCTTGTTTAACATCTTAGAGACCTAACTGACTTATGTGCTTTTTCCACAACAAAGATCATAAATTTCTTAAATCAAAAATGTTATAAAAAAAAGTTGGAATGTTTGACTTATGCGTTTTTCCCTGTCACCTCTAGATATATTTTAAGCACTAAAAATTTTATTGTTGATAAGCAAATAGAGACTCTGAGTACAGAGCTGCTTTCAGCACCATATGGGGGAGGATTATTTTTGTCTGGTATAAGAATTGTTGTACCAACCATTATGAGGAAGTTAAATTTTAATCTTCCAACTTTGTGTTCTTATATGACATATATCTTGTTATAAATGCTTTAGCATTAACAGTGATATACCTACAATGTAAATATTTTTTTTTTTTCATATGTTTAGAAACAGAAGTTGTTAGATAATACAGAGCGGTTAGAAAGATCTTCTCGACAGCTTGAAGGTGGCTACAGGCTCGCTGTTGAGGCAGGTGAGTCCACTCACTCTTCATATGTTTATCTCAAGATCCAGTCTTCTTAGTTTTGGGTCCAATATAATCACTGAAACAATGTTTCATACCTCAATTGAAGCAGATATCTGTGGAAGGCAGCTTTGACAGATAATAAAGAAATAATAAAAATATGCATTTTGGAAAAAATAAGATGATTTGTGTTATACTGGTGTTATTAGCTTCTTTCAAGTCCAAAAAGCAATGTGAGTATAAAAAGTGTAGAAAATTTTTACTTTCCCTGGAATACATGGTAATGTATAAAGAAAGTATTGGAATCATGCCAAAAATTGCAACTCTAATTTTCGACGGATCTACACGCTTTGAGACCTCTAGAACATGAAAAAACTACTTTTAGTGTGACTTGTGTCTCTGTAATATATGTATCCACTCTAACTCAAAAACTAATGAACCCAATTTCATAAAATTTGGTAAGTAAATCACTTGTGTATGACTCTGGTGCTGATTAGTTTTTGGTACAATTTGGGATAAAAATACGCCACCTTTAAAAATAAGTCCAGTTACCAAATGACATTGAAAATTTAATTAAAAGTTCAAATTCAGTGTAATTTAAAATAATTATGGCTAATATTTTGTGCATTTAAACTCAATTTAATGAATTATTGAAGAAATAAAGAGATTGTGAGTATAAATCTGCAGAGAAAGTCATGTGCTGCCCACATCAGATTTTTATTTTGCATATATTTCTTTTGAACCAAAAGAAAGGATCTAACAATGATGTCCATCAGACATGGGTGTTCATCTTTCATGTATTTAAAAGAAATTACAAAGTGTAAGTTTCTTGCAATTAGCAGTTGCTTTCAAAATGTATGTACATATAACTGTTTTTTGTGCTACATTTTATATATTAAATTCATGGATACTCCAATAGTTAAAATTGAAGAGTTGTCTGTATACAGAATTGTTGAAAATATGCTTTGCTGACTGTAATAAAAAAAATCAATTTTCATGGAAAAAAAGCTAAAATAACTAATTATTTGAGTATTGTGAGTTTTAAATATAACAAAATAGGTGTTTTAAGATTATATATGTACTGTAGCAATGAAAAAGTTTCACTCATATTTTATCTGAAAAATGAGTTAACATTTGGATCGTACCTGCATACATTTCCATTTTATAGCTGACAATACTCCGATATATGTTATTTAAAAATGAATTTGACCGCTGTTTCAAGAATAATAAGGAAAAGATATGTATTTTATTATTGTATATGCAGCAATGAAAAAACTTCTTTCATATTTTATCTGTAAGATGAGCTACTATTTGAAATCTATTTACATACATTTCTATCTTTTACCTACGACCTGTATTGATACAAATAAACAATTAAATTTACAAAGCAAAAAAACAATATTATATGTTGAAAATCAGTATTTGGTGAAGCCACCATGTGCTGCAATAAGTGCTTCTATACTACGTAGCATCGAATCAAACAGATTTTTAGTTTGTACTTGAGAAAGAGCATTCCATATAGCTTCTATCCGAACCCAAAGTTCAGCTGTAGCTGTGGGATGAGCGTCACGAGCGAAACACCGATCGACGAAATCGCAGACATGTTCAATAGGTGACATATCTTGTGAGTAGGCAGGCCAAGGAAGAAGCTGTATCAGTTGTGCTGAAAAGAAAACTTGAACATTCCTAGCAACATGCTTATATGTAATTTGAAAATAGATTTGACTATTATTTCAGGAATAATTTTTGAAATATTCTAATATCCAATTCTCAGTAATCCTGGGTTGAAGATAATAATAGATACTTTATAATTGTATGCACTGCGATGAAAATGCTTCATTCATATTTAATCTGAAAAGTATCTATAAAATGAGTTAACACTTGAAATGTACCTGCATATGTTTCTATTTTATAGCTTTATAGCTCAAAATACTCTCATGTAACCGGATTACAGCAGGTTGTAATATTATATCAACAAAACTTACTTCAGGTCGTCAATTGTTACAGAGAAACTTGTACATTCCTAAAATTTCTGTACTGATGTGTTGTATTTACTCCTTCATGCAAAATCATATGTGTAAAAAAACTTTTTTTTTTTTTTTATACAAAGATTTTGATTTCCACTGCATCTGATTGCAGTTTTAATCTTCTACTTTTCTCTGCTTTTTTTTATTCACCCCAAATTTAGCACACTTTAAAATGAGTTGTTCATTAATGGCCTTAGACCTAATGTAACATAAATATGTCATGCTCAAATGGAATTTCAATTCATACTACAGAAGTTAAAATACAAGAAAATTCACAAGAGCCGAAAATTTTCCGTTTTAGTCCAATATCACATTTTGTATCTCAAGTGTGTATTTAGTGTTATTTTTAAAATATTAATGGTGTAGCGAGATACGAGAACATGACTAGCTCTTTAGTGGAGTTTTTTTTGTTGCAAAGACTGAGTATGGTATTGCTTTTGAAGATGTCACATTCGGTGAGGTGGTCAACAATAATGCAGAACAGGATTTCGGCACTTTATTATTTCTCCTGAAAACAATATTGTAGAAAAACTTGAATATCATTAAAACTAAAAGCAATGAGGAGAATTTGCATAAAATGCCCGACATGAACATTTTATGTCAATATTGGCTGTTAACTACTTTCTTCCTATGAAGTTATTTATTCACCGCTTGATTTCATCATTTGTGAATTAAAAATGTTAACATTAAACTATATATTTATATCATGTTATAGTGCTAGTAATGTAAATTCATGCTGTATATAGTAAGCTAAGAACAGACCTATTTATTTTTTAGTGTGTTCACATTTTACCTAATTAAGTTTATTATTATTATTTTAGAGATAAGGGGACAGAACGGGGGGGACACAATATTTACCACAGGCCTATACCATTATATTCACTCCAACTCTAAGCATACTTACTAAATAAGGAAATAATATAGTTGTTATCAGGGCCGGCTCAAAGATATTTTCGTGTGTGGGCAAGACAGTTTGGGGCCGCCTTTCATATACACACACACATATATATATATATACATTATATATATATATATATATATATATATATATATATATATATATATATATATATATATATATATATATATATAAATTGAGCTACAGCCACGAAACTGAGCATGCAAATTTTGTTTTAAGAATTATTCAAATGATCAAACTGTCAACGCCAATGACGTTATAGGGCTCATGCAACGCGCATGGGAACGACGTATCATGCAGCATTTAAAACGTCTGATGTTCTTACTTACGAGCAATTGAAACTGGATTTTCTGCTTTGATACTGAAAATTTTGTACAAAGATGCCTTTGAGACGTCCTCGACAGCACTGCGAACAATTGTCGGATTTAGAGAGAAGTCGCATCAATAGCCTAATGGAAACTGGTTAGTCGAACAGACGTACCAGTCGCCTTCTTGGTTGAAACGATATGGTAGTTGCTCGGTGATGGAAACAGTGGATCAAAGAAGACCCATGTAACCGTCGCAGAGGCTTAGAAAGCCCCAAACAGACTCGAGTGGATCGTGCAGTCAGGAGAGGGGTCACATCTACACCGATGGCGTGGTTCGAATCTTATCAGACATCGCCCGTGCATCCTGTATCAATGTATATTATTCGGAGGACTGATTAAGGGCAAAATATCTTAGATAGGCAATAGCAGGAGGGAATAATCTCCCTTAGAAACAGGATCACCATCACCTTACGAAAAATATTGTATTTCATTGATCTATCAAATTTTATTCTCATCTAAATGTAGAGGTTTAGAAAATGTAATGCTTCACATTTCTTTCTACATACATGCATGCATAATGCCGCAGTAATTTATAATACGTAGCTGAATTTTGGACTTTATTTGTAATTTCCCTGCACACAAATGATGTATTTTTAAAGGGATATCTGTGCGTGAGTATAATGTATATATGGATGTGTATGAGGAGTCTAAAGAGACAAAATTTCTAGAACAAATGGAGTGAAGTGAACAAAATTTATGATTTTAAAGGGAAATGAACACTCTGAAGGTCGCAAGTTTTCAAACTTCTTTTAAATCATAAAAAGAAAACGGCATTCAAAAATATTAAATAAACAATCATATTATATGTAAGTTTACGTGAATAACATCTATACTTGGGGTTTCTGTGTGGGGGAAACGAAGCGTTACGAAAAATGTAAACCTTTTGGGCGCTTATAATAATAATTTCATTATTTTAATATTCAGAACTTTTTTTTAGAAAGCAAAAAAGTGTCTGTCCGAGCGAGTGTTTTTATTATTCTTGTTTTCATTTTAAAATATAAAATAAAGATCTAAATAGTAAACGACAAAAATTCGTACTAGGAAACTTAGTATCAAAATCTATATTTATTATTAAGAAAAGCTTTTAAGCTTTTATAATTCTCGAGTAATCGTCTTGCCAAATTGAAGAAGATTGAAATTTTTCCATTTTTCAACTTAGTAACATATCAAAAACTAAAAGAACTAATTTTAAACAATAAGCATAAATTTGTAGCTCTGTGAAAGCCCTACAAGTGTATATAATTGGATTTTGGATCGAACTCTATTTTTCTTTCGGGGGGGGGGGGGGGGGGGGGGGGGTAAACTTTGAAACATAAAAATTAGTTTTTTTCCTTGTTTCATACTTTCACTCGAAATATCTTTGAAAGTATAAAAGATCGATAGAATTATTAAGTGATAAAAATATGTATGAGGAAATTTAGTTTCTAAATTTATATGTATATTTAAAAAAGCTTTTATAGTTTTCGAGTAATCATCTTGTCAAGTGGAAGAAGTTTGAAAATTTGAAGTATTTCAAGTTTGTAATGCTTATATCTTTAAAAGTGATAGCTATAAACAATTAGTATGAATTTATTGCTCTTGGTTTTTGAAGTATAATGGTTATAATTTTGATATTTTAACATATCGAAATTATAACCACTATACTTCATAAACCAAGTTTTCCAATGGGTGGGAAAGCTGTAATGTTTGAATTGCCACTATTGTTGCAAATCAGTCTGGTTACTTACTCTTTTGCGAAATATTGGTGCACAAGCACGAGATATTTTGCTTTGTTTAAAAAGAATTAGGAAGTCAAATGAATGTGGGGATTCTAAAGATGTTTAATGATTGGTGAGGGTTGAACAGAGTAGGTAGAAATATACTCGTACGTATGCAATTACGTATTTATGTGCCGCCAGACAAGTTTATAGATTAACTATAATGTAAAATTTTGTCAGTAACTTTAATTTTTATACTACAAATCAAGTTAGTAAAATAATCGAATATATTAAAGTGGAGTCTATGGGCGGAGTTTTCAGATGAAATCAGGGTGAAAATTAAAAGCGCTAGCTAGTTATAAATAGTTGATTTGTATTGCTAGTAATTTGTATTGCTTTGAAAGCCCATAAACGAAACAAATGAGTCTGAGATAATCGAATAAACTTATTGAACGTTACTGGAGTTTTATCTTACAAAATATTATTCACGCAAAACAATTTCGGCTCCATCGGACTGGAGTCACCGCCGATTATATTTTTGTGAATTTATCAGGAGTCAAAGGTAACTTACTCATTATGTAGTGTCATGAAAGTTGCCCTCATCAATTTTTTAATAAAATTTGAATTTTTAATTGCATAAATCTTATGAATTATTTGTACATCTTAGCAGTAAAACATTATAAGCAAATCAAAGAAATGATCTCATGAATAAATTAGGAAAGAGGAGAGATGAAGGAAAAGCATTTCAATCCCTACGAAGCTAAGATATAATATAATAGGACAATTCAGAATTTTGCCGGTTATTATCAACAATTTATTTAAATAGCTAATCTTTAATATTAAATTTAAAATGCAAAAATATTTAAATTTATTGGTTTTTGATTTCACAGATAAAAATCTGGGATTCTATTTCGAAGCAGTTTGTGACTGTCTATTGTAGCTCCTCTAAAATCTAATTAAAATACGGACGGGACATAGAATATAACCACTATACTTCAAAAATCAAGTTTTCTAATGCGTGGGAAAGCTGTAATATTTGAAATGCCACGATTGTTGAAGATTAGTCTGGTTACTTATTCTTTTGTGAAATATTGGTGCACAAGCACAAAATATTTTGTTTTGTTTAAAAAACAAAATTAGGAAGTTAAATGAACATGGGGATTCTAAAATTGTTTAATGATTGGTGAGGTTTGAACAGAATAGGTGGAAATATACATACGGTAATATACGTGGAAATATACATAATAATGGAATACTATCCAAATTACAACAAAATTTTACACTTTGACTAATTTAACATTTGTTTTATTGTATCACTGGAACGAATTACCCGGTGTTGACCCGGGCGTAAATAAACCCCCGTTACATAATACATTTACAAATAACACTACTCAATTTTCTTCAAATCCTAAACTGACGCCAAATTACCAGTACGCTATCCGCAAAGAGAAAAGAAAATAAACGCTCTCCATAATGCAAAATATAAATGAATGAAAGATTAATAACTTCTAGGAGATGAACGTGGCATTAGATAGTTACGGTAGCTGTTAAATCGCATGATTAGCTGTTAGATCATATCGATGGCTGGGGCTTCTGTAACTGTTAAATCGAGAATAAAGCTACTAGATCATATCGGTAGCTGAAGATTATCTGATTTTGGAATTTAAAAATTCGTTAAAAATCGAATGTAAATTTTGGTAAAAGGCTTTCGAGATGCATTAGTTCAGGTATAGATGCAACTCTGTGAAAAAAATTCAATGCGGTAGATATCGGTCGGCATTGTGGACAAATAAACAGATAGATTCTTCTTTTTATTATTATAGATTCACTGAGGGGTGAAGACGATTGATATGTAATGTTTAAAATGTCCCTGAGTTTGTGACAAGTGGATGAAAATATATAAAACAAGTTCGAAGATACAAAACCTAATCCAAAAGCAGGAAAAATATATAGAATAGAAAAGGGGACAACAATTAAGAAAGAAAGGTGGAGAGGATAAAAATTAAAAACATTCTAATTTTCTGCCGAAAGATAAAGTGCATAACAAAACTAAGAAAGGGGGGGGGGGGGAAATCATATTTGCAATCATTAGAGAACAAGGTGGTAAAAAACGCAATATTTGTTTTCGTGATTTTGAAAAAAATAATAAACAAAAACATCTGAAAAGAATTTAGAGATACATGGGCCCAACAGAAACACAGGGAAATATCCAAATGCTTCCAAATTCTTTTAAAAAAAAAAGGACGGGGGGGGGGGGGGGGGGGGTAGAAATTAAAAAAATATGAACTTTCGAGTGGGGTAATAAAAATAGGATGTATTAAGAATAAAAAAAAAGAAATCCATTTGTTGGAAAAGAGGACCGTCAATGTTTCGTTTTTTCTCGGTTTTGAAAAAAAAAATGGTCAAAAAAATACCACATATCATACAATACAACTTTATATAAGAATAATAATGAATCAAATGTTGACTGGAACATGGGGATATTAAATGAATTGTTTGAGTAGAAATAAAAAAAATCACAATATCAAAATGTATATTACAAATTTTAAGATCATTTAATTAACATTTTACTTAAAAGTGTATTAAATTATAATTATAACTAAAAGTGTAATTATGCAAAAATAAAATAGCATTTACAGATTATTGAACATATATCTAGACAGAAATTTGTATGCATGAGCAAAAGAATATGTATAATTCCCAGATTGAGTCTATAGAATAAATTTATTAATTTATAAAACAGCTCTAACAATTTATAAACAACTTTTGCACTTTCATACAAATATTCATAAAAGAATATTTTACTTCGTAAAAATATTTTGTAGCATTTTTTTTTCGTTTTGCAGTGAAACTGGAAAAATTACAAAATTAAGATCATTTTACACCATTGCTTAATTATTTACCTCTGAAATTCTTCATAGAACAGCTACGAGGCATATTATTTTGGATAAAAACATGAAAAAATTATTCTTTTATCAGTATTATTCTGTGGCTGATGCCATAGACTGAATTCAGTACCAAATTAATTTTATTTGTTGAAACACATTAAAAATCGACAAAAAATGTAGTTAATTAAGAAATTTTGCAAAAATATTTTAAATAATTGAAAGAAAAAGTTACTCGAATAATTAGAACTTAAAAGACAGCCATATTTTTCGATGGATTTGTGAGTCTCGCACAGCAGCATAACACAACACATTGCTTTGAACACTAAGAAGTAGCTTTTTACTTCAAGTCACTATGTTTGTTATCTGCATGGCCTCCAGCTAGTCTCAATGCCTAAATGAGCTAAAACGGTAGACGACCAAAAGAATGACCATCTGGACTAATCTTCTCCCTCCCGTCCTTTTAGAAGTGGGATCTTAGAGACCGCATCCACGTGTTTGCAATTTGAATTTGAAGCCAGGAAAAAATTCTGAGAATCGCTCCTTGAGTTTTTCCCAGTATTCGGGGAAAACAAAATCCCCTAAGGGATTGGACCCAGCTGCAAGTTGTTTAAAATCTTCCAAGTGTTTGAGCATACGTACTTTCAAGCAGAACTGTACATTGCTTCAAAGAAAAGATATAATTATGGGAGAAAAACGATTTTATCCTTTTATATTTTAATACTATCTAAAAAAGTAAATTCATTTATATTAAAGTGGCACAAAATTGGTTCATTTTCAAATTTTTTTTTTTTAATACGACCACAAAAGTCATTCTTACTACACCTAATTTCATTTCCAAATGGCCGCCCCCTGATTCGGCCGCTGTGGGCAATTGCCCACGCCGCCCACGCCTTAAACCGGACCTGGTTGTTATTATTTATCTTATGGTGTATGGATATTTGTTATGGTTGTGATTATGTTATGGATATTTGAGTTTTATAATGCATGTTAGAACTTAAATTGTATAATATCTTGTTTTACTCAAAATATGACACAGCAATGTCATTAAGTACAATAAACCAGCTCCATATTGAATATTGATTTTCTTTCTTTCTTTCTTAGAACAAATGGGAGCTCAAATACTTACTGACTTGAGTTCACAAAGAGAAACTATAAAAAAATCAAAATCTAGGGTAAGTGATGTGCTCTGCTGAAATATTTATTATTTTCTTAGTTCGGTTTCTTGATTTTAATCATCACTTTTTGTTACCCGCCATATGGTATTTCATGATGTATATAATTATCTAGTGCAAGTTGATTTGTATTAGAGTCCCCATGACTGATGGCATCCATTGGCAAAGCTTGAAAATGGAACTCAGATATAACAAGAAAGATCAATCATGAATAAAGCATTGCTTATGAAACACTTTCCAACTCTAATTTTATTTAAACATCTCTAAAATACGATACATTCACCGGTAATATTTTTAAACTTATCACAATACTGCAATAATTTATTATATTTGAAAACTTAAAAGTTCATCGAAAAAATGAACTTTATTCAAACAACATCACTGAAATATAAATTGCCTGGCACTCTATGAAAAACAGTAAATATTTCATTCATACACTTTTTTCCCATTCCTTTCATCCATCATAATACTACAATAATTTAACTTACTTAAAAATTTAAAACCATGAGGTAAAAGTAATCTAACTCTATGCTTAAAACTTCATCGAAAAAGTCTCCTATAAAATCGTCTGCATCTCTATGTAAAATCTGTTTTTGATTCATATCAGCTATATTGCAAACTTCAGAGATAAATAATTTTGCATTAAGGAAAATTCAGCAATTCTTATACAACTCATCTTACAGCTTGGTGTGTTTACATTCTCCATTAGTTAAAATTAAGCTTCGTTGTAAAAATAGTCAAAGTTTGGTGATCATTTAAACTCAAATATATTCTAATTGCATTGTTTCAGAAAAAAAGATGCATTGAAATTAAGCAAAAATAAAGCGGTTTTAGGATGGATGCAGCACTCAATATAAATTAAAAGAAAGATCAATTATGCATAAAGCATTGATTATGAAACACCAAGTCAACTTCAATGCAATTTTATTTAAATGTCTCTGAAATGCGATACATTCCTCGGTAATATTTTTAAAGTTATCACAATACTACATTAATTTATTATATTTGAAAACCTAAAACTTCATCGAAAAAATGGACTTCATTCAAATGACGGCATTGAAATATAAATTGCCTGGTTTAAACATCTCTAATATGTGATACATTCCTCAGTAATATTTTTAAAATCATCATAATACTACAATAATTTATTATATTTGAAAACTTCATCAAAAACAAATGAAACTTATTCAAATGATGTCATCAAAATATAACACGCCTGGCTCTCTCTATAAAAGCAGCATTTCATTCACTAACATTTTTCCATTCATTTCATTCATCACAATACTATAATAATTTATTTTATTTAAAAACTTAAGACCATGGAGGTACAAGTAATTAAACTCTATGCTTAAAACTTCATAAAAAAAATCTTTTCTCTTTGTAAAATCAATGAATATTTCATTCATATCAGCTATATTGCAGATTACATGAGCTAAATAATTTTGCGCTAAAGAAATGCAACAATTCTTATACAACTCATTCTACATCTTTTAATATTTACATTCTTGCCATAAGTGAAAATTAGGCTTCGGTGTAGAAATGATCAAAGTTGGATGATCATTTAAACTTAAATATATTGTAATTGCGTTGTTTCAGTATGTAGATGCACAGAATTTGAGTAAAAATAAAGCGGTTTTAGGACTGATACAACACTAAATATGAATTAAAAAGAACTTTAAAAAATCATGATTTTGACACAAGATGGATGCCATATTTTATTTTGAAGTGGGTCATGGGATCTCTTCATATAATGGTCACATGATCGTTTCATATAAAAGGTGTAATTATTATTTTAATTTTTATTTAAAAAACTACTGAATATATTTTGCTGAAATTTTTTTATATATTTTATGGGATAATTTGAATATTTCCTAAAACTTTCGAAGCAATTTGTGAGTTTTAAATCTGCTTAAAAAATTAGATCCCATAGGGTTCAATGTATTTCATTTTTTCAACCCAGGTTCAATCCAAAACTAATTGGGTGATATTATTCATTTACATTTCCATATGTCCCACAGACCATCTCAACACCATACTAAAATTTCATTTTGATAGTCATTTTTAAGTCAGTTATCGTGCGAATGAACAGAAAAACAGAATGAACAAAGTCAAACACTTTTCAACTATGTTGTAAAATGTTAAAAATTATCACAATACTGCAATAATTAATTATATTTGAAAATTTAAAACTTCATTGAAAAAAAAGAATTTAATTCAAATGACTTCATCGAAATATAAATCTCCTATCTCTCTGTGTAAAAGCAGTAAATGTTTCATTCATGCATTTTTATTTCATTCATCACAGTATTACAATAATTTATTCTACATAAAAACTTAAAACCATGGAGGTAAAAGTAATTTAACTCTATGCATAAAACTTCATCGAAGAAGTCTGCCATTAAATCGTCTGTTTTTCTATGTAAAATGAATGAATGCTTCATTCATATCATCTATATTGCAGCCTCCTGAGCAAAATAATTTTGCATTAAAGAAATTGAGCAATTCTTATACAACTAATCTTACAGACTAATCTGTCTACATTCTCCATAAGTGAAAATTAGGTTTCGTAGAAATAATCAGAGTTTGATAATCATTTAAGCTCAGATATGTTGTAATTGTGTTATTTCAAAATACAGATGCACAGAAATTAAGCAAAAATAAAGTGGTTTTAGGATGGATACAACACTAAATTTAAATTAAAAAGAACTTTAAAAATCACAATTTTGACACAAGATGGATGGCATTGATGATTTAAACTCAAATATATTGTAATTGTTGGGTTATACTTTTGGATATTTAATAATTTTAGGAATTTTGTTTTTAATCTAAACGTGTTCAGGGGTCTTATTTACATAGTCATTCTCTTTTAGTTATTCATTTTCCAATTGTTTAGGTTTTTGATATTCTTCTGTTCCAAATAGGTTCTATTCCATAGGTTTTGTGTTAAAAACGGCAAAAGTTCGTTCTTTTTAGGTTTTAGCAATTTAAATTTATTTAAATTGGCTAATTTGCAATTCCATTTATTGCCCTTTTTATTCCCTTTGATTTAATTCCAAATTTATTGCTCTCGGTTAAAAATTCGTTAATTCATCGCAATTTTTCAGTTTTATTCTATTTTCAGCTTTTTAAATATTTCAGAATCGTTCATATTTAAATTGTTGCCGAATTCGTATATTCCAAATTGTTTCACTTCATTTCTTTTTAATTTTTGTCTGCTTTGAAATTCCATTTCTTTTCTTTAAAATTTCGAGTTTTTAATTGGTTGACCGTAATATTAAAATCGTCTGTCATTAATTATTTTATCGTTCATCGATAATTTTGTTTACAATCTGTGGCAGCGATGTTTCGCAGTATATAAATAAAATCGCGCTCTCTTCTCTTCTGCTCTTCTCTTCTGCTCTTCCCTTTTGATTTGAATTTGATATGTGATACTTTTAAGTGGTAATTGCGCTACGGCGTGCGCACGATTCATAATGGAACCAAATTTGAACCAAGTCATTTTTACGGCAGTTATCATGCTAATGGACAGACAGACAGAATGAACAAAGTCGTAAACACTTTTCAACTATGTTGTAAAGTGTTAAAAAGTCAACATTCAGCAACAAAGTTGGGAAATGTTTGACTTCGATTTGATTGTGGATAATTTTGAAGAACATACTATTACTGTGTGTATGGGGGAACTTGTAATGTAATGGAATAAAGTTGGAATATTTTCAGTCTTTGCCAGGTGTCCTAACTTGCCCTCATATTTTAGGCACTGTCTTGCTAAAAAGTTTATGCATTTTGTATAGTGACATAAAATGTTATCCAATAGGCAACAGTTTGTAACTTGTATTTAATAACTCATATGGGAACACCAAGAACTGTTGCTTCAGAGGGAAATAATAGTATTGAATGATAGAATTGTAAAATGGAGCCACCTAAAATGTTTTGGTTGATGTGACATCATCAATATGGACATTTAATGGGTGTTATATTGCTGACTGTTCAATGGATTTCAATTTTCTTTGAAACAAATGAAAGCTGTATTGACAGAGAATAGTTTATAAAATAGGATAATTTTCCAATAAATGGTTCCCTGAAAATTGGGGGCACTTTTATGTAAATTTAACAAAATTTTTGATAATTTTATCGGAATAACTTCTCCCAAACAAATTTCAATAAAGTAGCTGCCAAATTGAGCTATCTCATACGAATAAATTGTCAATAATTAATACGAATAAATTGTCTTTTAATGTGTGAGTTGCAAAATATTGTTTTAAATTTGGTATCTTTTGTTGCAGTTCTCAGACACAGTAATTTTGAAAAGTTGGCTTTAATACAAAATTGTTTTCCAAGAAATATAAAGACTATCAAGAACACTTATTAGACTGAATTATTTGCATAATATGCTATAAAGTAATCAATGGTGCTTTGTGTAGCCCAGTTTGAAATAAGACATCAACTGATAAAAATAGTGGTTACAAAATTCAAGAACCTGTTATTAAATTAAAAGAAATTAATTCAATAGCAATATAGAAGCAAAATCAAGTGAATAGAAATAGAGAAAAAGTACATTTTAATAACAAGCGCAAAACATAAAACCTGGGAATTAAAGTTTAGAAAAAGTTGTGAAAGAGCTGAAATTAGGAATGTGAAATGATTTTAGGAAATCCTGCAAGAAAGAAACATCAGAATTAGATGAAACAAAATTAGCAGTAGCAAAGATAAATAAATATGAAAAACAATTTTCTGACACATTAATGACGAAGGCTCTTGAAGTAAAATAGTATGTGTTTGTAAAGGAGTTGAAATATTTTGTCTTACTTCATCCAAGTTAAAAAGGTAGTCTTCAGATCGTTTGGGATCCATGACAAACTAATGGGGTCTCTGAATAATACATTAAGTATATATTATAATTAATAACATTTTTGTTAAAACCTTTTCTTAAGTTATTGAAATGTCTTTCAAGTTAATATGAAATCAATCCATTAAACTGAACCTTGTGTGAAAGGGTCTCACTTATTTAAAATCTAAGTTGAGGAATGTATTGAAAGTTGACAATTACTTTCAATAAAGTTGTCATTAATTGAACTCTAATTTACTCTCATTGTTACTGATTTCTAAAAGCAGCACCATTATTCACATTAACGTGTGTTGATTGCTATTAGTAACGCAAGGTTAAAGTTTTTCCATGTTCATATTGAGATGAATATTATGCAAATTTCCTGAACTGATAATTCTTAATTTCTGATGTTCCTTACTAGAAATTAAAAGTTTATCTTATTACATCTAACTTTCATTTATACTTAGTATTTTAAAGACTTACTAGCAGAATGCCCATTGAAAATCAATGGTGCTAAAATATATGAATCTTGAATTGTAATACACATACTTGTATAATTTGGAATATGTAAAGGTTTCTTATTACATTGTTAGAATTATAGAATGTCTTATCAGATTTTTTAAACTGTCAAACTTATGCTAAATTTCATGTTTTTATCTCCATTTTGTGTTAGTTATTGCCCTATGTCTGTCTATCTACTTCTATCTCATCTAAAGGGAACCTTTATATTTCCGAAATCAAACATTTTAATGTACATTTTTCTATTTCATATTTCGAATGTATAGGTGTGCCCCCTCTCACATTAACATTTTTTTTTAATTCTACTTTTATAGGGAGAAGATGGTTATCAAATGATTGTTTCATGTACGGGTTTTCAAGTCTTCATCTTACTTAATAAAAGCGTTTCTAATTTATTCTGCAATATCGGATATTTTAGTGTGTGGCACCCTAAAGTAAGAAATATTGGAAAACTGAAGTTGCCCATCTTCTTCCTATCAAACCATCTATACCTGCACTAAATTTTGGGTCTCTATTTCATCACTAAGTGCACTTTTCTGTCATTTCTTTCACATTTTGGTGTGCACCACCCATTCAAAAGAACATTTTTTAAAAATTTGATTTTCTTTCAGGGAGTTTTATCAAACTTCTGATCCGTGTGTCCAATATCCAATTTGAGCCATTTCTTTCACATTTTGGTGCACACCACCCACACAAAAGAACATTTTTTTTTTTAATTTGATATTTTTTTCGGGGAGTTTTATCGAACTCCTGACCCGTGTATCCAATTTGAAGTGCCTATCTTACTTAAAAGAATGTGTGTCTTATTTATTCAGCAAATCGAACATTCTGGTGTGATAATTTAACAGATAATTTATCTGTTAAATTCCCCCTATAATTTAACAGATATTGAAAAACAAACTGTCCCCTTTCTTTCTATTGAACAGTTTCAATTTTTGAGTCTCTATCTTATCACAAAGTATGTTTTCTTTTACAGCTTGATGTCTCATCTGCACCCCCAACTACAACTTCGTCCAATTTTGACGAAACTCACTGGGAAGGGGAGTACTGTAGCGAATGCTTATAAGGCAGTATTAAATGCTTTATGAGCAGGAGACATCTTTAGCTCAAAGCTATGATACTGGCCTGCCACACTTTGGCCCCGAGATCAAACCCCTGCCCTGTGAAATTGGTGATTTCATTTTCTTTCTACAATTTTTAGTAAACTGCAGATCTAAAAAGTCAATCAGACTTGTAGGGCTTGTATCACATCCCTCGCTCTCCAAAATATTTCTTAAATGTTTTCCATCAAAGCCAAGCAGTTCTTAAGATGGGTTGCATCCATAACAACTTCAGTGTTGCATACCATGCAGTTAGGAATATAATTAAATCTAAATAAATATTTAGCCATGCCGTCATGCCCTATCTCCAGCCGAAAATAGCTGCAACAGCATGGCGTCTTTGGAAATTGGGAATTTTATCAAGGGAATTCCTCCAATCCTTATCCTTAATTTGCTCCAACTGCTAAGTTTTAAAGTTTTTCAATCAAATTCTTAATAATTCTCGCAGTAGATGAATAAGATATTGCATCTTATGGAGACAATAATTTTCATTCTGTTCTTCGTTAGTGAATCGGCCATCTCATTGCCAAATATGCTGTAGTGAGAAACTATTAATACAAATACCATATTTATTTGAATGATGTATATCATTCAAATAAATACGGTATGTGAAAATTTCACTAATATCCAATGTACAAAATTTTTATTGTTCCTTTAAACTTTTCTTTTAGTGAGAATATATGAGAACCTTTGTAATGAATTGTCTTAAATGATCATAGTTTTGCTGAAATATTCACCGATCATTTTGTGCTTCCTATTCACCAAGGTTTTTATTTTTTTATTTGTAGGTTCAAGAAACAAATTATGATTTAGGAAAAAGTTCAAGAATTGTGAATGGAATGATCAGAGGGTGAGGCAACTTGACATATTTTTTTAATGTTTAATATAGATTTCATATTTTAAATAACTCAGTTAGCTCAATAATTTGCTGAACACTTTAACAAGGGACTGTATTGGATTATTAATACATATCTATGAATGATCAAACAGATGTGCCTGGATGACACATCTGATTTGAATAAAATAAAATAAATAATGCATGTACACTATACAGAATAAGCAAAAATTTTTTACATTCCACAGAGACATATTTTATTGTGTTGTTGTTGAAACCCAGACCGTCCGACCTACCAGAAAGGTGTAAGGTAACTGTTTGGACGGTCGGGAAGTGCCACCGAATTTAGACCGGAACCCAGTGGGGGAGGCATCCACAGGGACCGTACCCTCCTTCCCCTACCACCAACCTCTCGGAAGGACTTTCGGACCCACATGTTTAACGTGATCGTACTCCGCATGAACACGGCGGCAGTTTTTATTGTGTGAATTTATTAGTGCTAAGGAACTATCAAATTTTAATGTATTTCCACTAGATAATTATTAAATCAGGGTAAATTAGTTAAAGCATTTTATGCTGGACATTGCTTCATAAAATCTAATAATTCTTTAAATAAGGGTTTTATGCAAGTAATTTTTTATTAGAAATTAATTTCTTTATTTAATGAAATATGTATAGATAGATTATTTTGTAGGTCATGTTATAATGAGTAAGCATTAGCAATATTGAATTAATGACCAGAAAAATGTAACTTGTACAATTATGTAAATGTAACTTGTACAATTTGTGACATTCCATTGTACACTGATTTAATCCTAAATCTGGAAATGACAATGCTATATGGTAAACTTGCATACACGCAGATTACTAAAAGTCTTTTTTTTTTTACACAGATGGAGAAAACTTTGTTTTTAAACTATTTCTTATACCCAGAGAATTCTATATTTATTTTACCTATTTGAAAAAAACCTATTTGGTGTTGCACGTTTAATTGGATTTAGCCTACCTTCAGACGATTCCAAAGGTGTTAGTGTTTCGCAAATTATATATCAAGATACTTTGGTGAGTTGCTAATCTTCATCTCTCAAGTTCCATTTTAAATTCTTTTAGTTAAATTATTTTACATATATATATGTGTATACGTGTATATATATATATATATATATATATATATATATATATATATTTGAAATGTAATAATAAGAATTATGTAAAAATAAAAAATAAAAATAAAAATACAATTCAAGTAATATTAACATCACCATAGAAGCAAATTCACGGCCATAATGCCGATAAGAGAAAAGAACAGAACCTTCCCAAATTCGATGATTAATCAGAATTAAATTCATCTTCAGGTCTGAGTATTTAATTCTAATTAACCCAAACAAATGCCTGTTTCAGATTAAGCAATAGTACATTACTATAAATGCTTAAACTCAGACTACAGGCATCAAAAAATGAAAAAATGAAAAAAGGATACATTAAGAAAATTGTATTACCATGCGGCATGAACCCTTCCTCTTCTACCACGTGTATACACGATCAACATCAACAGCTTAATCTAGAAGCACCGGAATGAACAAGTCGAAATTCTACCAGGGAGGCAGTACGAACGTTCACGGAAATACTCCAAAACCCGACCAGTGAGTCTAAGCTGGAGACTGGACAAGCAATTCAGAATACAACTTCCCAAACATGCAGAACTGAATATGAATATGAATCAAAGATGAAAATTCCTACTAAACAAGTAATTCATAGGTAAATTGGATAATCGAGAATGCCACTATATATATATATATATATATATATAATATATATATAAATGTATGGGTGTGCATGTGTATACGTATATATATATGTGTGTGTTAAATAATTTAATTATTTATTTTTTCCTCTCTTTAAATCCTGGAGTCGTAATTTATTTGTATATCAATTATCACTTGAGTAACAATCTTCTTCAAGAGTTTTTCCTAAAGTTCTCATCAGATGGCGCTCTCTACAATTCCATCGAGTATTTTTCTTGTGTTCATTGCTATATTTGGCATCAAGAATGAAGGTGATCATATGTATGGTTTTTGATTTCTAATTGAATCCTTATTAATTAATTTGTTAAATTTTGTTATATTTAGTTTTCATACTATCATCCTCCCCTTTTCATTTTTCTCTTATTATTTCCATTATTATTTCTTTTTTATAATGTGTTGGATCTTTTCACGATGTTTCAACCACGTGGTTGCATCATAATATGAAACACATTTAGAACCACTGTGGATGTAAAGATCCTTGAAAAGTAACATCTATAGAGGTTCTATCCAATTCTATCTATTCAAATTTACATTTTTTCTTCATATATTTTTGTAATTTTAATATTTTGAGCCTCCAGCTTTTACCATTTATCTGACACATGTGCTTAGATTATATGTATCACTCTTGTAAACTGTTAATTTAATTGCCATGTTTTATTACTTATATCCTCATTTAGTATAAAATTAAGATCAATTTTAATTCTCTGGTATCAATGTATTCTTTAATTATATTTCAAATCCTCTTTGATGGATATCATTTAACCTCCTTAATGTTATTAAACTAGGGTATGCCATATATTTCATGTTCTACATATTAGCTTCCTTATCTTTATATTTTTATTATTATTATATATATATAAAAAATACAAAAGTGTTTGATATAAATTTGAAAGTAACTGTATAGTCAGGTAAAAACAGTAATGCATTAAAATAGTAGTCGCATAGCAGCACTATCACATATATGCACAATAAAAAATCCAAATGGAAAAATGAAAAAAAAAAAAGTGTGAGTAATATCAAAAATAGGCTGTGGAGGAGTTGTAACCCCCCCCCCCTCCCCCCTCCCCCCAACTTCCCGGTTGAAGCATACTTTAGAGCCGCAGCAACAATCCCTGAAGACCTGTACCATTCAGTGTAAGTTTACTAGACCAATTCTGTGGGGAATAAGAAAGACCCATTAAAGGAAATAAATGCATAAAACACTATATAAATGAAATTTTACAAATTAAAACCATAGGAATTAGGATACACCGATAAAGCAATCACAGAATACTACTACATAGCTCACTCAAACAAAATAACTCTCTTGTAAATGTTCACCAAATGAACCACACTTTCCCAAAACACTCAATAAGTACTCATGGAATTGTTGCCATCGATCCTGTTGCAATCCAAGAATTTTAAACGGCACTCTTGAATATCGATGTTATAAAAATTTGATACAATACCAAAAAGAAACCCATTCAGAAATCCAACCTTTCTTGACTCCCTGAAGTATTCAATCACACACAAATACTGGTCCTCCGTTCTTGTATTTAATCTTTTACTTCTTACTCTTCTTATCGAACATAGAAAGTCAGGCGATTTATAATGACGTCATTTGAATAAAGTTAATTTTTTTTCGATGAAGTTTTCAAAAATAATAAATTATTGTAGTATTGTGATAATTTTAAAAATATTACCGCTGAATGTTTCGTATTTTAGAAATGTTGAATAAATTATATGGAATATCATATTTTAGAGATGATGAATAAAATTGCATTGCAGTTGGAAAGTGTTTCTCAATCAGTGCTTTATGCATGATTGATCTTTCTTGCTAAATTATTAATTTTGCATATTTTCATCTATTTCCCCCATTTTGTGTTTTATTACTGCTTATATTGTGTTTTGCCATGTTTCTCTGGTAACCATATAATTTCCAATTAGGAAAAAAGATTGTGCACAAACAGTGTCAGTTTTTAAAGTGTGTTATCAGATATCAGTAAACTGCACAAGTACAAATAATTCTTGCAAAAATAATAATAATAACAACAACAAATGGCTGTATCATGGATCATTTTAGCAGATCACAAATACAAAATAAATCTACCAAAAAGTACTTTAGGATATGACCTTTTATTTGAACACCTAACTCTGAATTCTTCAGAAAAATTCCTAATGCTCTTTTAACATCAAAATTTCACATAATTCACAAATGCATTTTATATTTAATCAATACTAACAGTAAGCAAGTGCAAGTATAAAAACATCTTGCATAATATAGGAATATGTCTGTGTGTCTTTATTTTTGTCTGTCTGTGCAGTCTAGCAGGAAATCTACAACTATGAAATTTGGAATTCTATGAAATTTGGTGCTTAAAACTTCACCAAAAAAGACTGCTATAAAATCGTCTGTTCTCTGTGTAAAATCAATGACTGTTTCATTCATATCAACTATATTGCAGACTCCAGCGCTAAAGAAATTCAGCAATTCTTATACAACTCATCTTACAGCTTGATGTGTTTACAATCTCCATAAGTGAAAATTAGGCTTTGTTGTAGAAATAATCAAAGTTTGATGATCATTTAAACTCAAATATATTGTAATTGCGTTGTTTCAGAACATTGATGCACAGAAATTAAACAAACATAAAGCGGTTTTAGGACAGACACAACACTAAATATAAGTTAAAATGAACTTTAAAAATCACAATTTTGACACAAGATGGATAGCATTGATCATATAAGCTCAAATATATTGTAATTGTGCTATTTTAGAATATAGATGCACAGAAATTAAGCAAAAATAGAGTGGTTTTAGGATGTATACGATAAATTAAAAGAATTTTAAAAATCATGATTTTGACACAAGACGGATGTCATATTTTATTTTGAGGTGGGTCACGTGATTTCATATAATGGGTGAAATTATTATTTTAATTTTTATTTAAAAACTACTATATTTTTCTGAAATCTTTTTTATATATTTTATGGGATAATTTAAATATTTCCTAAAACTTTCAAAGCAATTTGTGAATTTTAAATTTGCTTAAAAAATGTTTGAAAAATGAGGTCCCATAGGGTTCAATGTATTTCAATTTTTCAACCCAGGTTCAATCCAAAACTAATTGGGTGATATTATTCATTTACATTCCCCCACCGACCAGTAACTGACCAATATCTGAATAACTGAATGCTAAAGTAGAAATCTCTGAATTTTCTGGGGAAGCATTAATTATTAGTCTTCTTTTTGTTTTAAAGCACTTATTCAATGCTCCCATTAGCATTTTTTTTTTCTCATTTTTTGTACTTCTCGTGCCAGAAAAGCAATGTCTGCCATCATACACTTTCAAAGATTTGCTGACAGCGAAAGGATTATAAAATGATAGTCATATGTCAGTGTACAGGAGGTAGTAATGCAACTTGATTTATTCGCAATTCTTTATGAATAATAATATACATCATCTTAAACTTAGCTGTACGCACATGATACGAATTTCAAAAGAAAAGCATTATGTAATTAAATTGTCTTGAATCAATTTTCTGAAAAAATATCTCTGGTGACAATGACAATTTAAATTTCTATTGATTGAAGATGTTTCAGTTCATGTGAACAGAACTTCGTAAAGCATTATTGAATCTTCTGAAATGAAAATGGCTAATGGGGACGCTACTTTGAACTATGCTTGACAAACACCAGAACACCTAATGTGTGCAGGAGTAGAAGGTATGAGGTGTAGTCGGTCGTCAAAAAAAGAAATGTGTTACAAAATTTGATTAAAAAAAATTAATCAATTGCTAAAAGATTTTGTACATATAATGAGATTTAGAATACAAATTCAGTATTCATTTATTGACTTGGTCTTTACAAGAATTGTTTGCAAACCTATGCAGGTAAAGCTGGAGAATTGTTTTTTTTATTTCCAGTCCAACTTTTTATTTTTAAAATTATTAAAATTTGATCCAAAAATTATACAGATTTGAAATTTTTAGAACATTGCACCTCAAATACATACCTGAGATGATAAAAAAAATAATAATAAATTTTATT
The DNA here is from genome assembly GCA_951213105.1 of Amaurobius ferox. Lineage (NCBI taxonomy): Eukaryota > Metazoa > Arthropoda > Arachnida > Araneae > Amaurobiidae > Amaurobius > Amaurobius ferox. The sequence continues at coordinate 142,147,965 of OX578147.1, read as the reverse complement.
TTGGCCTCTTATTGTTATCGGCAAATTTGGCATATGAACATTTTATTTGCAAAATTTTTATTCTTTTGCAGTTAAAATCTCAAATCTTTTCATAACAGAAGATATAAGGTAGTAAAATTAAACAATATAAGTAATTAAAGACATAGCTTACCTTAACTGTGCTTTATGAGAAACCCAGAATTTTGTGGCCCCTTAAATTCTGCTGCTCAGTGTGTTGACACTGGTGCTGGAACCGGCCCTGATTGTAATTCGCATGCTGTCTTTTTTTTTATTTTAAATATATGGAGGTCAGTAAACTGCACATGTAGCAAACTTTTTAATGTGCAAATCCCTTTCATATGTCTGTATTTCTCTTCCAGATTAAAGCAACAAAAGGTGGTTTTGTGTGCTGTGGCTGCTGTGATTATTCTTACTGTGATACTGGCTGTGTATTTCACCATTCGAAAACACAGTTAAAATCCTCTTCCAATTGACTTCTAACACTTACCTCTGGTATCCCAGTTATATTTTAAGATACAGCTGAATAATATTTGTTCATTTTAAACTCTTAATCCATTCTTCCAAAGAGAGTAGCAAAAAATCTGAAAACACACATACATTACAAATGTCTATCTTTCAATTTTGTTTTATTTCAGATTAAGAATTGTACTTGCATTACTCAGAACATTTTTAATCAATACCAATTGTTATTTTAGTACTATCCTATCATTATGACAATATAGATGCATACTAGAATGAATTATCCTGCATTGCCCGGGTCCTAAATTATACCACACAGTTTCCAAATCGTCAAAGCAGTTTCAATCCAAATCACCAGAAATATAAAATTCTTAGTTTAAGTGCTAAAAAACCACTCCACAAATGTTGAAAGCTAAAAATAAATGATCCGCAAAGGATTCCCCTTTCTGTAGTCATGATTTAAATCCCATTGTCAAGTGGACATGCACAGTCGGCAGGTTAATAAATGTATGAAACTTCATTGTGGAACATTGAAAATCTTACAAGTTCACTCGCTTAAAAAATAACATAAATAAGTAAATTACTTATGAAATGACTTTTTTTTTCTGTTAGAATGCAAAGTTATACACCCAACTGTTTGCCAAACAATAAGAGTTGTGCTTTTGGTTGCTGTAAAAGAAGTATCCCATAACCTAAAAAATGCAAACTTTGATGTATTTAAAATAAATAAATAAATAGCTTTTTGAGGAAATTGTCCTGCAGATGCAGTTCAAACTGTGATAATAGTTTCGGTCGCTGAGGAACCCATTTGTGTGAATATCACTGGAAATCTTGTTAAAACATAAAGTAACTGAAAAACCAGTTTGAATTTTTAAAAAAATACCACAGAGGTGCACCTTCCCTAGTCCTGAAGTGCCCATTTTCGTGGTTGTATGACCCTTGAATTTCCCACTACAGATCGCACGTACATGGAAATACATCTTTTATTATTTAAGATATATGTTACTAGTTATAAAATGCTTTGTTCTAAGCATAGTGAAATGTTTTGTAATTTGTGAGTGTTGTTTAGTGCATTTAAAACTGAAAATATACTAGCATTTAAAAAAGTTAATATATTTTATGTATTTTCTGTATATGAAAGGTTTATTCTGTCATAATAGCATTCTTCTACAGTGGCTCTTAACCTGGGATGTGTGCAATCCTGGGAGTGCGAGAAAGCATTTCCAGGGGTGCAAGAGATGTTTTTAAATTTTTTATGGAAACTACCGCCTGTGAGAAACTAGTGAACACTACGTCAACTTTTGGGAGCCCACACTCCTACCCTCTCTACCTTTGCCTCAGATGGCACCAAAATGCACCAGGCTAGAAAACCCCAGATTTGATGGATGACAGCAATTTAATAAAAGATGATCTTATTGAAATACGAGCCAATGCACATATTCAAATGGAATTTGAAAACCTGGACTTGGAACAATTCTGGTGTACACAGTTAGAACCTTAAGCACAGCTGACAAAAGCAGCATTGCAGACACTTTTACCATTTGCCACCACCAACTTGTATAAAATGAGATTTTCATCACTTTTGCAAATGAAAACAAAAGCCAAAAATTGCTTCAATGTGAGTGATGACTCAGGCATGGCTCTTTCACAAAAGGAGCCTCGCTTCAAAAGTGTTATTATGAATAAACAACAACTAGCCCATTAAAAATTTAGATATAGTTTTGCATGTATGTGTTTATTTTTCAATACATAAATTATCTTGCAGTAGATGTTATTTTCTAAATAAAGAAATAGCAACACATTTTTCAAGGAGGTGCGAAAACTTATTTTTAGATTCAAGGGGGGGGGGGGGGGGTGCTGATCATTAAAAAGGTTAAGAGCCACTTAAACTGATCGCTCACATACAGTGGCCTAGTTAAGTTTTAGAAAATGGTTAGATTTCATCTAGTAACCAACCACATTTACTATGTAAAGTGATTGGAAAAAATATAATAATTAATCTTTTTTTAAAAATGAATCCAAGTGATTATTTTAATTGTATGCATGCTGTATATATACTTGTGTTTCAAACATAAACAGCAAAAAAGATAGAGCATCTTAAATATCTCTTGTTCTTACTATCAGATCAACACCATTTAACTTGCATTCTTTCAAGCTGAAAGAGGTGTATTTGGTTGACTATGGTTGATCTGTCCCATCACCTTGATTGGAACAAGAAGTAATGCTTGTTCTGACTAAATATGGTGCTTGTGTATCAATTGATTAGTTGCATAAAAAAAGCCTTGAAAGCAAATTTTCGTGTTATAATGATATACAATTTTTAATCAGTTAACATAAATTTTGTTCCTCTAATATTAATTTATTCCAAACGATTTTTAGCTATATCTCGATTTTAAAAAATCTACCTAAGAAAATGTGTAGTTAACTTAAAAGAAAAGCTTTAATAAAAATATATCTAAGATGTTTTTTAATTTTTTAAAATGAATGTGAATCGTGCAAGAAGTGGAATTATAACTTAACCAATTTTGTTATAAATGTATTTTTAAACCTCCAAAATTGAAGTTTCATTAAATTTCGACTTCCATAATCAGTTTTTTATGAAATAAAAAATAGTTAATCATTTTTTTTCATTAAAGCTTTTTCTTTTGAATCCTTAACCTGCACAGTTTAAAGCAAAATTAATTTCAGTATGCAAATGTTCCATCGAGACGTAGCTGAAAATTATCTTTTGAAGGACCAGCATTAGAAGGTAAAAATTTCTGTTGCTAATTGTGAAAAAGTTCCTATTGCAAAATCACAAAACTTGTGTTTGTATATACTTTCTTGATTCATCTCATTGATTAGTGCACAAGAAACACCCTGTTTAATTTTAGATTATTCCATTTTTTGTTACAATAAGGGTAATAGGACAGAATGGAATAAAGCATGGACAATTCACGTCACATGGACCATTTTGACCTTACGTTTCGAATATACATTGCAGAATTTGCTAGTAAATGTATACATCTTTAGAACCCTAGTTAGTGACTATGGTAAAAATGAGTAGTAGTGTACATTCACTTAAAATCACTTAAAGTGCACTTTACTTTAGCAAATGAAATCTTTAAATATATATTGTTATTCAATATTATTGTTATTCTAAATAACTTATTTTCATCACAAGATAAATTTTGGTATTTAATGTATTGAGTTTCAATTTTTATTGGCCATCATCGCCAGTTTACCATTACATGCTATGGTAAAAATAATGCCCTTTTGCCCTTACATTTCTGCACATTCTACTACTCAGGTTGTTTATTTATGCTCATACCCATACTCTATAAATGATCTACAACCATCCAAGCAGATCCCTGTAAGCTGAAAGGAATGAAGTTAAATGGTGTAAAGAATGGTTAAGACATCAAAAATTTAAATGTGTCCTTTTTGTTGTTTACTATATTTGTATGTTACATTTTTGTGCTTGTAAATCAAAATATTGCTTTTATACACAGTTTGAGATGGTGATTCAAGAATTACTTAGTATTTAATGTCTTAAAATATATTTTTTTCCACAATAACTATTTAATATGAAGGTTAATAATTGTTATTTTAAATGTCAACTATAACAGTCTTCTTCATAAAATTTTTTTAAAAACATTTATCAATTTGCTTTACAGCTACAGCAAATACATTTGAGATTTGCAATTGCTTTGGAAGCTATCCTGTTTTTGTTAGTATTTGTAAATATATTCTGAAACGGATATATTTGTTGCATTTATGTTGCAGCAGGGCCAGACAAATCTGTGACACGTAGATATCTGGGTATGACATCAAGCATTAGGCTATGACCGATTTCAGAATTTTGATTCTTAAAAAAATGTACATAAATCCACAATGAACAAGTTTCAGTCATTTTAAACCTTCTACTTCTGGTCATAATTAAAATCTGTAATTACTACATAATCTCACGCTCCCAAAAGGAATAAAATAAAAATTCTATAAATTTTGTCCACTGAGCTCAGCTATCTTAATATATGTATTTATCCCTTTGAACTGCGTTTATGGGGTCCAGAATAGCCCAGTGGTTATCTGAGATGATTTCACACGGAGGTCCTCAGTTTGGTCCTTTATGCCACCCAAAAATATTAATTGCTGTGTCTAAGCGAAGTTGTAGAGATTAACAACTTCTATTCTCAACTTTTTATTTTTCAAACAGCGTCTTTCCTGGAGAAAGAAGAGCCTAAATTAAAATAGCAGCTGCGCAGATTGTGGACGGTAGAGGGTGCTGGCAACCAGATTATAAAAAAGCGAAGCACGAGAAGAGGAGATGGTGTGAGATGGTATGAGTTGGTACATGCAGCCTGGCATATGTGGATGCAGATGATGGTAGGAAGGGTGGACCCTGTACATTCTGATTTATTATTGTAGATTACATTAATGGAGTTTATTTTATAATTTCTACAAGTTAAGGATAAAACTTGTTGTTTTTATCAAAATATGCCTGCGTTTTTATTCCAGTAAAGTATGGATGCGATAAATCTGTAGTTTCGAAAGTTTTTCCGAGAGGTAATAGGTCAGGAGAAAGAGGTATAGTCCTGTGACTCCCATTGGATTCCGGTCTAAATTGGATTGTATTAGACAAAAGTCAGATTACCTTAGAGTGCCTGGTGCCTTTAGACCAATAGGAACTGCTCTTCATTTACCATAGACTAGTAGGTTTTATGGGCTTGTTCTGTCCTCAACAAGTGGGATTTGTAACAACAACAACATGTGTTTATTAATTTTTTTGCTTTTTTATTTCACTTCTTAAATGAAACAGATTTGTGACCCCATCCCCTTTATTATTTATTTAATTTTTTAGAAAATTGAACATACAATTTAGTTATAAAGTAATTTTTCTATATCTTGTTAGGTTTTCTTTTTTTATGATACATTGGTCAAATTGTAATGGATATACATATTTTTTGCATAATTGTTCAGTAAATTGAATTCTGCATTCATTTTGCACTTAGTAATGTTAAATTTATGTGTGCTCCATCTATCAGACTCATTAAAATTTTTATGGTACATTTTATTTAATGATAACTTATAACACTTAAATGAATATAACTTTAATAGTATTTAAAATAATGGAACAAGTTAAGCAAATTCGGCATAAAAACATTTCAGTTGTGCCAATATCTTGCCTTTATAATAAGCTGTGTTTATGAAAAGGGAAATTGGTTTATTCAAATTCATTTTCATTGTAAAATGTATGTATACAGACTAAGTACTGAACACTGTTAATTGTTCTAATCATTCTAATCGTAGCAAAATTGAATTATGATTTTAAAATGAAATAAATGAATGAAATCTAATTTTGGGGATTTCAGAATGATCACTGTCACTCGGGCTTCCCTTTCAGTTAAAAAAAATAATTTCTTATTTATTTTGAGTAAGAAATTGTCCTAAATTGATTTGTATAAAGTGAATTGCTTTCAACATGACGTTGACTATTAAACCTTTCCACTCATTTTACATATTGTGTCTGGAAGCTTAAAATCTCAAAAACTGAGAGTATTTTATTATTTCTATTTTAATATAGGGTCCTCAGAAATGCAGGACCTGGTGTTGATTCAGGGGCCCCTATACACACACCAAGCACATGCAAAACATCAACCCATAACAAATTTGGCTGTTCAGGATCATAACCTCAAATTTTGTACATGCAGAAAACTCCCAAACATTTTATTTCAAAGTAATATATGACTTTAAAGGATATATAATATTTAAAATTACAACATATTTTATAATTTAAAATAAAAACTAATATTACCAGATGTAAGCTAATTAAAAAATTGTTTCTGCTTCAATTTTTTATCACATACAAAATTTAGGAGGCCCCTTAAAATTTGGGGGCTGCGGCCTCGGAGGCTTTAATTGAGCCTTGCAAAAATGTATACTTCTATAACTTGCTTTAACCTGCTTGCCTTTCTTCTCACTATTCCATAAATTTCTTGCATTCATTGTTTTATCTTTCTCATACTGAAAGGCTTTGAGTAGAAATTTTAAAATTCATGTAATGAGGATTCTGTACATGTTTTTTACAAGTTTAAATTGGGTCAGAATTTTCATCAACTGTATATGTATGTATATATATATATATATTTCAACTTTTAGAATTTGAGTATGTGCATTCATATGAACTTCATACTGATAACAAGTTATTTATTTAGTTTTTACTGTATTTAAATATTTTATGGCTGAAAATAACTCTGTGCTATTGTATATAGATTTGAATGTAAATAAAACTTAATTTATGAATGCTATGTTTTCTTTTGTAGTATTTTTGTATATTCAGAGTTTCCTGTCTAAAGTTTTGAAGTAAATGAAGCTTGAGTTTATATTGCATGATTGTTTTTTAAATTTATGCAAATCATACCACTAAAAAGAAAAGCAAATTGTTTTGTATGGTTTGTTAGAAAATTTCTAAAACATTGTACAAGCTGTTCTTTGTTTTTTAAGTAATCCACTTAAAAAATACGTTGCTACAAATAAAAAGGTATAATCTTTACAAAAAAGAGCTCTAAATCAAAAGCGGATTGCATTGTCTGATTATATTTTTAATCTCAAAAGTTATTTAGCACCTTTTATGTGTTTCATGCATAGGAGAGAATGAATAGATAGGACTACACTATTTTTCAACAAAATATATCGAATAACTGATCAATCAATGAAACAAATACATATTATATATTAGCTGTCTTCGGGGACCATTTTTTTCTTTTCTTAAACCTCAACTTACCGTAACTCTCTTGCAATAACTACGATTTGCTCAATGACATATGCAGACATGTAGACTGCACAGTCTTGGTCTGCTACCAGTGTTTCTTTCAGGACTTTTTGGCCAAGTGAGGGGAGGAAACTTTAGGGGGTGCAAGTTTTCTATTTGGCCTATATAAATGTATATCTAAATACTGTCACATAAATAGAAACTAGGTTAACAAAATGTCTCTGGAGAGGAGGCGCATAATCGTCTTTGGGGAGAGAAGCCTGCACCCAGAGGTATGCCTGAAAGAAACACTGTCTGCTACTCCTCAGTGTCTGTCCACTACATTGGTATTACTAAAAAATTGAATTTAATTATCCAATGCCATGATTCTCAATCTCTGAAATGTCTTCAATAGACTAGCACACCATTTCATTTCCCAGGTCTTTGGTCCAAAAATACTGTGTATCGTGTATAGCACCAGGAATTGTAACAATTTTTTCTTGTAGATGTCAATACTACAGGAGGTCCGTCCATTACTTTGTGTACAAAAAATAAGTGACACATGTGCAGCTATCATTGCAAAGTCCCGCAATCTCGCAGGAAGCTGTCTTTTAAATATATGTTTGCTTCTTGAACTTAATATTTCTAAATATAGGCAAATTATGCCAGATTTTTTTTCTTTTTTATCAGATTTTTGTCAAAGTTCATGATTGTAGGTTTTTTAGTTCAGGTGATGTCAGAACATAAAAAATGAATCTTGCCTAAAAATGGCACAGTCATACTTTTAAAAAAATACTTAAAATCAATAAAGCATGTTACAAATGCTGATCAAAATTTATTAAAACGAGCATTCGGCAAACTACAGTGATTCGGGCAAATGATGCGACACTTGCACTTTAAGAAAAAAATTACTAAAGAAATGGTAAAATATACATAATTTTTAAAGAAATTAAGTACCTATTTGTTTAACCTAGAACAACAAGCATGAATTTCTTTAAATTTGCCCTTCAAATTTTACCAAGATAATGATCTAAAACTTGCTTCTATAAAAATAAAGAGAAGTTCCAAATTTCTACTGTTTAATTTCATATAGTATTAAAATAAAAAATGATAAAACCATTAAATTAGAAATGATGTGTTGAATAATGTGCACTTTAAGCTCATTTGTGGAGCAGAAAACAAGTCTACAATTTAAGTTCAACTCAATCCACCACTCCATAACAGCATCCTTAAATTGAAAGTGGCAACCATTTTGGGGTGGAAAATGCCTGGTTCTTAATCTGGCATCGTAGACCTGGTTCTCAATGTTTATTTTATCTTCAGAAATTGGAAAAAATACATTCAGGGACAGATTTTGGAGCAACTACGAGAACATGCATAGATGCAAAATGTACAATGACTACTTCTGTTTTATTGGGATTACTTTTTAAAGGAGAATGCATTTAAAATCATTAAATGGAAATCGAGCTCATCTTAACTTTTTCATTTCAAGGAAGATGAATTTTCTTTTGTTCCTCTTGTATCCCTTAAGGATCCATTTTCTACCATCAAGGTATTAGCAGTGGCTTAACTAATATTTAGTGTGGTTAAGCTACACTTTGGGCCCGAAAAACATTGGGGCCCGAAATGTAGTTTTGTTCAGTGTATTTGCAACAGACTGAACAAAACAATTTTTTCCTCAAAGATTTTATTGTTATAATAATTATACATATTAAGATATTTATGATAAATATGAAAAAAAAAAGTACACATAAGATCCATTGTTAAATATTAATAAAAAATGTTTCTCAAAAATAGGGGGCCTTATCAAGCATGAGTCAGAAACTAGGGAACATATTTTGCATAAGAGACTAAAATTCCTAGTTACTCTGCTAGGTAACTTACCTCACGTACATTAAACAGCCATAGGTGGTGTCACTGGGGTGCTTTAGCACCCTATTACATATTGCTCAAACACTCTTTTTTACTTAACAACTGTCCCTTATTCTAACAATTTTCAGTTTCTCTCTCTTATTAAAGTTATTTTATTTACTTTTTTATGGATTTATGAGTCTGAGATCAGATATCTTTAGGGTTTCTGGCTAAACCCAGTTCCAAATGACTGCACATACGCAAGGCTTCAATGAAGAAATCTGAATGTCATGAACTTGTGCCTATTGAGGATCGAGTTTGCAGAACATTGTCAATATTACACTGGCGTTTGTGCTAGCGTGTTCATAGTTTTCAAATTTATTTTAATTTAACATTTTTTATGAATTAAGAGCATGGCTATATCATGCAGAAATCTGTGGACAAAATAGAATGCATTAAAGTTCCGCAAGTAAATTATTTGTTATACATGTTTCAGTTGAGCACCCCCAATTGCGACGACACCTATGTAAGTAGCTAACATATTGTGTGACAAATCATCCATTGAGAAACTAATAGTTCCATTCTTTGTATTACAATGTACAGATCTGCCTTGCTATCATTGTTTGGCATCATCAGTTATTAGTTTCCAGGACTTTCTTAGTCAACAAAGTCTTACAATTCAGTATGTTGTATATTTATTTCTATACATTGTGTATGCATAATTTCAGCATGTATGTATATATAAAATGTTTAATCTAAAAAAAATATTTAAAATTTCAGAACAAGAGAATCGGTTATGGTTCACCTTTGATAATTCAAGTTTTCTTTAAACTGTAAAGAAGAAAAAAAATTTTGAGTCATTTTTTAAATACATGTTCCAAAACACTAATAATTATTTTTATTTTAAAGCTCAAAAATGCTTGAATTTGTTAATTTTCTACGTCGAAACTTTAATTCATTACACCCTATTTGATTTTCCTGCTCCCAAACAAACACTCATTTGCTGAACATGATTTTCCTACTCTAAGCAGATACCTACTCTTGCAGCTCTCGCAACAAATACAATGCAGGATCCTTGATTAAAGAATCTATAAATATACTTCAGCAATAAAGCAAACCCTGCTTCTCACTCGGCACAGATGATTACCATTTATGGAGAAGGCCTGGTCATTGCTCTAATCGGGATAGAATGGTCAAGCAACACTTGGCTATTATGCCAGATATTACAGTCTAGGTCGAGAACTCCTCATATAGCTTTTCTTATGACAGCCGATCTCTTCTAGTTTTGCTGCAAGGTACACCTGTGCATTAAGAACATTCTGAAACCAATGGTATTGCCTATGTTGTCGCACATTACAAAGGCTATTTACCTGCATTATAATGCCATTTCAGAGGTTATTTACCTACATGATAATGCTAGACCTCACATTGTGAAACTTTTTCGGGCTCATAGCCATGACCAGATGGGTCCTTAGATAACGCACAAATCGAGCATTTCTGGAATATGCCGGGAAAGCAGTTGCATCCATATTAAGATGTGAACTAACTAGCCCAACAAATTACAAAACATCTGACAGAAACTGCCACAGAACATTAAATTTATATTTGACTTCATGCCGCACCTTGTATCTGCTTGTTTCGAGTCTTTACTATATGTATATACTAATGACTGTTATATTGCCACAAATCTGTAATAAAAAATACTTTTGTCCTGAGAATGTAATCATTTATTTATCTTTACATACTCATTGCTTGTACGAAATTTCATAGTGATAGAATGCTCTCATTTGAGCATTCAGGTCCAAACTTATTCAGACTTCTGTTTACTTCTCCTTTTTTGCACAACATTCTGCGTTATGATCTTGTACGTTATTGATCGTGCACACATTCACGTTCTTGCTTATATATAAAGAGAATGACTGTTAACTTGACATAATTAAGCTATTTAATTTTTATATGCGCCAGTCAAAACGGTTGCCATTTTTATAATAGTGTTTTGTTCTCTGGCAACATGATAAAAATTGTCGACACTGTATAGTTATAAATTGGATCATCTAGAAGGGCTTTTTTTTCATAACATAGCATAAGTCTTTGTCTGGGAAATAAAATTGCCTGAATTCTAAAATATATATAAATAAAAGTGTTGCCAGGAATCAAGGAGAAAGACACCTATAGGAATTGATGTTGATAGTCCCGAGCCAGGCTCGAACTCGAGACCAGGAGCTTACAAGATCGACATTATAAGATTAGACCAAAAGCTAGCTTCGGATCCAAATTTATAATTCGGGTACTAATTCTTAGTATTTTCAGTTGAGGTTTTTAGCAGGAGCAGAGTCAGCTGCTGCCTCTCAATTTCAGATTTTATGATGTCGATATTTTCTTAGTGCTTTCGAATAATGCGATCGCTTAAATTACAAAAGCGCTGCGACCTTTAAACTGCTATTTATGGCATCCTGAAAGTCTTATTTGATTTTTCGAGTAAATTGTTTGAAAATGGTTTCTAATCGTTTCCTGGGGCAAAAATACGTATTAAATGTTAATATACCTATAAAATACGTAATAATATGTATAATTACATACGTATAAAATGCATAAAAAATAGTCTTTTAACAAAACTAAAATGGCCGTCGTTTTGGGTCGCATAGTTATTTATTTATGCATTGATTTTCATTGGTGACATTTTTCAAATATTTTAATATTCCTTAAGTTTGCTCGAAAAAGTTAAGATATACTAAGGTAATGGTAATGCTTCACATACACCCCCCTCCTCGAAAGATCGACGGGGGGAGGGGGGGGGCACGTGGAGCACCCTTGGCTCCTATATTATTGCATCAGCAGGTTTTGTTCCAAGTTTCCGATTTGCAAAAGACGATATTGAATAACGGCCTTGGAAGTTTTCGCATGTAATCATTTTATTTGATGATTTTTGCCAATATTTTAGGTCTTCAGCAGTTTACAAAGTTTTTCCAGATTCGATTTTAAGTGAGTCCTCGCATGAATGAAAATGGAAAAGGGATACTGTTGAGTCAAAACTCATGCGATGCTGATAAGATGGCTCACATTGCAGATCGTTGCGAAAAAGGTAACTGTCGGGAGATAAACAGAATTTGATAATAATCGGGAGGGGGGTGCTGTGAAACACGGATCGTACGATGAGGAGGTGCAGCCTCATGGAATTAATGCCCGGATCAGTGTAAATTTGGGAGAAATGTACTAAATGAAGGTTTGGGATAGGAGTGTCTCCGTAACCGAATATAAAATTGAGAGACTATAGCAATTTTCTTTTTAAAAAAGCCTTTATTTCAAAGATATAATGTTTTTTTAGTATTTAATACTGTCAAAGACAGGGAAAACTAACACTCTTCAAAAATGAATGGCAACTTTTTTAATGTTTTATTTTATTAAACAGTACATGACGCTCAGCACTGAAAATAGTCGTCTTAATTGAACATTGACTAAGTAGGTTCTGACACAATCGATATTATAGCTGTTCGAAGTTTCAATATTCTAAGTTACCGGGTGGGGGACTTGTGAAAGGTCCGAAAAGATCTTTCTTTCGGCCCAGACTGTCCGATCCACCCACCTACCCAAAAGTGTTGATGACCCAGACCACTCGACTGACCCGAGGGTTTTCAGTAGCCGTTTGAGTGGCCAGCTACCCAAAGGTGTGAGGTATCTGTTTGGACGGCCATGACAGTGCCACCCAATTTAAACTAGAACTCTATGTTGGCGACATCTACAGGGGTCATAACCCTCCTTCACCTACCTCTCGGAAGGACTTTCAGACCTACAGATTTAACGTGCTAGTGGTCCGTGTCAACAAGAGGATAGTCTAGGCAGAGCCGGAAATCGAACTCCAATCTCCGAGTACAACCCGCGTGCCTTAACCACCGGGCTATTCCACCCCTTAAAAAGACTTTTCGACTCTCCCCCTTTATTTTGTCTGCCCTCCGTGGAAAGGTCGGAAATCTGTCGTGGTCGATACTATAAGTGTGTGAAACAGGGACACAGAAGAGAGGGGGGCGGGCGAACCCTCAATAATTTAAGATAAAAGACAAGAAAATTCGCAGAAAATGGAAAAATCAAATATGGAGGAGGCCCTGTACAAAACTTTTGCCACCGAGAGTCTTCTGGAGGGTCTGCAATGACTTTTCGAAAATCCGGCTCCATTACATTCTGTGCCGTAGTCTATACTATACATTAACACACCGGAGGGTCTGGAAAGGTATTTCTATACCCCCTTTATCTTCCCGCCTGAGGGGGAAATCGAAATTCCAGCTCCATTAGATTCTGTTCCACATTGGTGATGCTATAAGTGTGCAACGATTCGGCTTCCAGGAGGGCTTCTGGAAGGATCAGAAAAGCCAGAGCACGCCAGATAATTATAGACATTTAAATTTTGAAATTGTATTTCTAGTTAATTTGAAATTACATGTGTTAAGAAATTGGAAACAATTTGCATATTGTCTACTTGATTCTTGATTGTTGTCTTTAGAAAACGGTTATTCATTGTATATACAGCGTTAGATTAAAACATTTTGGGACCCCGCCCCAGCAGTCCTAACCTAGTTTCTGTTTATGTGACACAGCATTTAGATATATTTATATAAGGCAAATAGATAACTTGCTCCCCCCCCCCCGGCCCAAAAGTCCTGAAACAAGACCCCGGGCGTCAACAGCGGACTTTCTTTGTTTATTGTATAGATAAATTGGAAATTAAAATAATTCGATTTACAGACTACATATTTAAAAAAAATCTAAATTCTGAAAACAATAATATTTTTGATGAAAAGAAAGGTTTTTTTTTTTAAATCAATTTTCCGAGGTTTCTATAGCACATGGCCGAAATAATCGTGCTGGGAAGAAAGATATTTGAAAGCTAATAAAAAAAAATTGGCGGATAGCTCCAGGCCGATGGAGCTGAAATGGTTTTGTGCGAATAACATTTTATAAAATATAACTCCAATGACGTTCAACAAGACTCATTTGTTTTGTTTATAGACTTTCAGACCGGTACAAATGACTCGCTAACTCTTTGTATAGCTGCATTCAGTTTTCACCCCGATTTCATCTCGATACTCCGACCCTAGATTTCACGTCAAAATATCACGTTATTTTACTAACTTGTTTGGGGGATGAAATTTTAGATTCAAGTTAATCTGTAAACTTGCCTGGCGGTTCATAAATACGTATGTTTCCATCTATTCCGTTCAAACTTCATCCATCATTAAACTTCTTTAGATCCCCCAAATTCGTTTAACTTCCTAAATTTTTAAAAAGCAAAAGAAAACATCCTGTGCCTGTGCACTCCTATTTCACCAAGGAGTCAGTATAAATACTCTGCGTATTTTAAATATTATAGCTTTCCTACCAGTTGGAAAACCCAGGTTAAAATACCAAAATGTCGAATTCATAACCAGGAAACCAAGAGCTCGATTCAAAATCCAACTATATCCACTTGTAGAGCTTTCAAAGACCTACAAATTCTTGCTTTATAGCTAGACTTTTAGTTTTTGAGATATAAGCATTACAAACTTAAAAAATCTGATGTGGGCAACACATGACTTTCCTTATATAATGTAATGAATTGACTACTTTTACAGTAAAAAAATAGATTTTTCTTATAGTAGATACTAATATTCTTTCCAAGATATTGAATTTTCGACAATTAGTAGTCATTTTCATTGATTTAACGTCATTTTTATCCATTTGGCGAGATTTTCGTTCATTTGGCAACATTTCGAAAAGTCGCCAAGTTGGCGACATTCCGCCCAATTCGTCGCCAAAATCTCGCCAAGCGTTATGGACGAAGAAATAAGTTGCTCTTACAGCAGATAAATGAATATTGGCGTTCAAATACAAAAGTATTACTCAAAGTATCTTTTTCCATGAATGGAACGAGCTAGATTCACGAGAATGATGTCACCCAATTTATCGCATGGTATTACATATGAAAAGTGAACATGTTTCTCAATAGGAAATATTTTTTTTTTCATTTTATATGACTTTTTAATAATTTTTTTGAAAAATGTGCAATATCTCGAGAACGGTTCATGTTAGTGTTCTAAAATTTATGTCAATCGTTTTCTAATAAAAAATTACATAAGAAATGTCTATTTGCGTAACTTTATTAGTGGTTTTGATTTTTTGACGATTTTTTCAAAATTTTATTCGAAAATTTAGGGGGGTTCTGAACATTCGATTGCGTATAAAAACAATAGGCTTCCAGTGTTTACGGATTGTGATTTTTGTACTAAATTTGGTTTGAATCGGTCCATTCGTTCGTCAGTTATCGTCTCCACAGACTCGCTGACACACACACACACACAAACATCACTCCAAAAATGTTGGATTCGTGATCAGGGATGCTTGAAATGTGCTCTCCCGTCGAAAACTCGAATTCGAATTTTCGACCCCGTCACAATACTTTCCTTATGCATTATGTATATAAGGAAAGTAAAAACGGAAAATTTCCAACAAAAAAAAAATTAAAAAAAAAAAAATGTATATACATATATATATAGAGAGAGACAGATAGTCTTAATTTCTTTTATTTCTTTGTATTTTGTAGAAAATTTTGGAATAGTGTATTATGAGTTACTACATTCTTTTTAACATTGGATTTACTAATTTATATTTATATAGAGAGAGATATATAGATAAGTCTAGAAACTACATTTTCTAATACATATGTTTGTCGCTTATTATTCATATTTATCTTTTATAATGTCGAAGATACTTTGAATGAAAGTAAAGGGGTGAAAAACTCTCATGTACAGATATTTTAGGGGGTTTTTTTTCTTTAAGAAAGAGTTCAAAATATTAAAATTATTTTTCATATTTTCATAATCTGTGCCATTTTCCTACAAAAGGAGAAAAATTATTTTCATTCTAGTTTTTCCGATTTCGAGTTTTTCATTCTTGTTTTTTTGAAACGAGTCTAGTTTTTCCGATTTCCGCCATAGTAGACACCCGTGCTGGATTCCCCAATAGGCACACTCAGGGCACCAGCAAATGAGGGGGCACCCATAAAAATCCAAAATGTGTTAATTTGTATAGTTTTGCTTAATGCTTACCTAACAATGGAGGGCAGTGAATTTTCTACAGCCCCGTAAACTTTTGGGGCCCCAGTGACTTTTAAAATTTTTCTGTCTTCCAGGGCTATATAGGGATTGTCTCCTTCAATGCTAACTTTATGACACCTCATCAATATTAATATAATCAATTGGTCAGTATTACAGTAAGTAGAAACATTATCCGCAGAAAAATGCTCGTATGGAGGGGGGAAGTTCTGTGTTTACAATTACAATTTCATTCTATTTCTTTAAAAATTAAAATATAGCTAATTATGCTGTACTTTGAGCCCAAACTACAGCAATCCGTAAATAATACGAATCTGTCAGGGCCATTATCCATTGGGTGCATGTGATTCTTCGCCTGGAGGCCCCTACATGACCGAGATATCCGAGAAATGTAACTAAAAGATGTCAGTTATAAGAGGCGAAACGATCTTACCAAAACTCAAATAAAGAAAATCTGATGTGGGCAACACATGACTTTCCTTATATAATGTAATGAATTTACTACTTTTACAGTAAAAAAATAGGATTTTCTTGTAGTAGATACTAATATTCTTTCCAAGATATTGAATTTTCGACAATTAGTCGTCATTTTCATTGATTTTAGCGTCATTTTTATCCATTTGGCGAGATTTTCGTTAATTTGGCAACATTTCAAAAAGTCGCCAAGTTGGCGACATTCCGCCAAATTCGTCGCCAAAATCTCGCCAAGCGTTATGCACTAAGAAATAAGTTTTTCTTAAAGCAGATAAATGACTATTGGCGTTCAAATACAAAAGTATTATTCAAAGTATCTTTTTTCAAGAATGGAACGAGCTAGATCCACGAGAAGGATGTCACTCAATTTATCACATGGTATTACATATGAAAAGTAAACATGTTTCTCAATAGGAAACATTTTTCTTTTTATTTTATATGACTTTTTGATAATTTTTTTAAAAAATGTACAATATCTCGAGAACGGTTCACGTTAGCGTTCTAAAATTTATGTCAATCGTTTTCTAATGAAAAATTACATAAGAAATGTCTATTTGCGTAACTTTATTAGTGGTTTTAATTTTTTGACGATTTTTTCAAAATTTCATTCGAAAATTTAGGGGGGTTCTGAACATTCGATTGCGTATAAAAACAATCGGCTTCCAGTGTTTACGGATTGTGATTTTTGTACCAAATTTGGTTCGAATCGGTCCGTGTGTTCGTCAGTTATCGTCTCCACAGACTCACTGACACACACACACACACATACACACATACTTTCACACACACACACACACAGACATCACTTCAAAAATGTTTGATTCGTGATCAGGGATGCTTGAAACGTGCTCTCCCGTCGAAAACTCGAATTCGAATTTTCGACCCCGTCACAATACTTTCCTTATACATTATGTATATAAGGAAAGTAAAAAGGAATGAACTAAAAAAAAACACGTGCATTACAAATCCGCTTAAATATCTGATATCCACTGAAAGTGAACTACTGAAAATCATTTGGATCAGATAATAGAAGAATTTTATTATGGAGACATTTTTAAATAATTGGCTCTTTAAATTTAATGATGTTGTTATTATTAATTATATTTTTGCAATTTTATTGATTTCAACGAAACCGCAGGAAATGCATTAAAAATAATGAGTGTTATTTATTTATGTATTAAACGGATTTGGTCAGCGGTTGCATCTAGCTTTTTTTACTTTCCTTATATACATAATGTATAAGGAAAGTATTGTGACGGTGTCGAAAATTCGAATTCGAGTTTTCGACGGGAGAGCACGTTTCAAGCATCCCTGATCACGAATCAAATATTTTTGAAGTGATGTCTGTGTGTGTGTGTGTGTGTGAAAGTATGTGTGTATGTGTGTGTGTGTGTCAGTGAGTCTGTGGAGACGATAACTGACGAACGAATGGACCGATTCGAACAAAATTTGGTACAAAAATCACAATCCGTAAACACTGGAAGCCTATAGTTTTTATACGCAATCGAATGTTCAGAACCCCCCTAAATTTTCGAATGAAATTTTGAAAAAATCGTCAAAAAATTAAAACCACTAATAAAGTTACGCAAATAGACATTTCTTATGTAATTTTTCATTAGAAAACGATTGACATAAATTTTAGAACGCTAACGTGAACCGTTCTCGAGATATTGTACATTTTAAAAAAAAATTATCAAAAAGTCATATAAAATAAAAAGAAAAATATTTCCTATTGAGAAACATGTTTACTTTTCATATGTAATACCATGCGATAAATTGAGTGACATCCTTCTCGTGGATCTAGCTCGTTCCATTCTTGAAAAAAGATACTTTGAATAATACTTTTGTATTTGAACGCCAATAGTCATTTATCTGCTTTAAGAAAAACTTATTTCTTAGTGCATAACACTTGGCGAGATTTTGGCGACGAATTTGGCGGAATGTCGCCAACTTGGCGACTTTTTTGAAATGTTGCCAAATTAACGAAAATCTCGCCAAATGGATAAAAATGACGCTAAATCAATGAAAATGACGACTAATTGTCGAAAATTCAATATTAGAAATAATATTATTAGAAATAATATTATTAGGAAAGAATATTATTATCTACTACAAGAAAATCCTATTTTTTTACTGTAAAAGTAGTAAATTCATTACATTATATAAGGAAAGTCATGTGTTGCCCACATCAGATTTTTTAAATATAGAGAGTTAAAGAAATATTTCAACAATTTAAATTAACAGATTCACAGACCACGCCAAAAATTCTAAAGATGAACGATATTGTTAACAAAAATTTAAAATACAGAGATTTTCAAGGTTGTCAAGACTAACTAGTTGTATGGCATCAAACAATTTGCAGTTTGGCATGACGATTTAGAATATATTGCCATGTGTGACCACCTATTACTTTCCTTATATACATAATGTATAAGGAAAGTATTGTGACGGGGTCGAAAATTCGAATTCGAGTTTTCGACGGGAGAGCACGTTTCAAGCATCCCTGATCACGAATCAAACATTTTTGAAGTGATGTCTGTGTGTGTGTGTGTGTGTGTGTGAAAGTATGTGTGTATGTGTGTGTGTGTGTCAGTGAGTCTGTGGAGACGATAACTGACGAACGAATGGACCGATTCGAACCAAATTTGGAACAAAAATCACAATCCGTAAACACTGGAAGCCTATTGTTTTTATACGCAATCGAATGTTCAGAACCCCCCTAAATTTTCGAATGAAATTTTGAAAAAATCGTCAAAAAATTAAAACCACTAATAAAGTTACGCAAATAGACATTTCTTATGTAATTTTTCATTAGAAAACGATTGACATAAATTTTAGAACGCTAACGTGAACCGTTCTCGAGATATTGTATATTTTTTAAAAAAATTATCAAAAAGTCATATAAAATAAAAAGAAAAATATTTCCTATTGAGAAACATGTTTACTTTTCATATGTAATACCATGCGATAAATTGAGTGACATCCTTCTCGTGGATCTAGCTCGTTCCATTCTTGAAAAAAGATACTTTGAATAATACTTTTGTATTTGAACGCCAATAGTCATTTATCTGCTTTAAAAAAAACTTATTTCTTAGTGCATAACACTTGGCGAGATTTTGGCGACGAATTTGGCGGAATGTCGCCAACTTGGCGACTTTTTTGAAATGTTGCCAAATTAACGAAAATCTCGCCAAATGGATAAAAATGACGCTAAATCAATGAAAATGACGACTAATTGTCGAAAATTCAATATCTTGGAAAGAATATTAGTATCTACTACAAGAAAATCCTATTCTTTTACTGTAAAAGTAGTAAATTCATTACATTATATAAGGAAAGTCATGTGTTGCCCACATCAGATTTTTTTAGTTACAATCCAGTGAAAATTTATATTTGTTATACAAATTTAAAGGGAAATTATTTTTACTCTACTTTTGTAGGAAATTTTTAATTTCTTTGTTGAATCTTCAAAATCCAATCTTTCATTGTTGAAAATGCTGTTGCCATCTCAAAAGAAGTAATATTCAGATGGTTTAACTTTGTCGGAAAAGCTATTGCCAATTCAAAAACTAATTTTCAAGAAATATGAAAGTGGGGAGTGTTGAAGACCCAGACCGTCCGACTCATCCGAAGACGTGAGCAACCATTTGGACGGCCGGGAAAGTAAAGTGGGGAGTGTTGAAAACTTTAATTACATGATTTCATTCCGGAGCACTATTTCAGCAAGTAAAAAAGTGATCAGGGAAAAATGTCAAAACTTGAAATTTCGATGTGGATTTCGTATCGACATTAATTCTGCCATATCAGGTTCAAATTTAACTTTTATTTTAAGACCGAAGTGTCATTGGTTATAATTTTAGCGCCAATCATCTGGACAGTAATTGGTTAAGCCCTAGATAGATAACAGTTATCATCCCATAGATTATGATTTTGCTGAAAATATAAAATGAAAGATTTATGCTGACCGTAAATATGTACCGATAATATTTTATTGATATATCCTATATAAAAATTGTTTTCGTTTAATTAACAAGCCTCTAATCCTGTGGGAATTTTAAGAACGCTGTACCAAATAAAGAGTGCAGTTAGTTAAAATAAGCTGAAAAATCCTACTCGGTATCAATGAGTAAGAACGTAATTCAACATACATAAACGCGCTGTTTAGAGGATGCTTTTGTTATGATGAGTTTATAATTGAAACTCAACGCACTTTTGTTTTTGCTAATTTGTACTTAAATCATGTTTTTCGCTATGTGAAGAACTTCCTCAATTTGCAGAACACCGCGTGCTGTTGACATATTTCGGGCGTGGTAGCCCGGTGGTTTGCGCGCTGGATTTGCACGCTGCTACAACTACCGCCGTGTTCATGCGGAGTACGATCACGTTAAACATGTGAATCCGTAAGTCCTTCCGAGAGGTTGGTGGTAGGAAATGCCTCCCCCACTGGGTTCCGGTCCAAATTGAGTGGCACTTCCCGGTAGTCCAAACAGTTACCTTACACCTTTCTGGTAGGTCGGACGGTCTGGGTCTCAACAACAACACTCTTCAGTCACTTTACCGGTCACTCAAATTCCTGATGTAAGCCCTAGGGCCAGCCGAGTCCGAGTGGTCTGGACCTTCAACACACTTCAGTCAGAGGTATAAACAAAATCACCGGATCCTTTTTAAGGTCATTTCCCTCTGAATCACTCCCTCTGAACATTTTAAGGGACAATTCTGCAGTCTGTCGTATAGAAGCATTTTGATAAAGCTATAGAAGGACATAGGCGTTGCCAAGATCTTCGTAAAGGGACATTCGACGATCGAATCGCTAATATAGACCTTGGGGAGTATTAATGACATTTTTTTTTCGGACAAGGAAGAAAATTATCAGCGCCACTGCCTAGAGGCATCAAAATTGTCTGTGCTTCGGGTCCTGATAGACATCCCTAATCATAAATGTTGTTCACATCAAAAATTTGCTTTACAAAAGTAATTTTTCACGTGGTCTTAGAAAACAGGTTCCAGACCTGCAAAGGGTACAATAGGCAATTAATTCTATCCTGAATATATAGTATCTCTTTGTGTTTATTCAAAACCTATTTTCTTCTCTTTATTTCTTAAATTTTGTTTTTCCATTTACTCATAATGATTTCTTTGCTCATAGCATTTTACTTCAAATGCAAGTTATAATCGGATCTATGCAGTTTTAATTTATCTAAACTTTTTGTTGTATTATCGGATAAATCGAGCTGTTGAAGGCATCGCTCGATGGAGGCTTGTTTGAGAAAATTCCAAAAGTTACCTTTCGTCAATAGATGGCGCTGAATGCTGTATAGCGTAACAAAATATATACGAGTATGTATTATAAAATTATGTAATGCGTACAGTTTTCCTACTGCTAGTTTGCGTGATAAATTGAGATGACAAATAAATGCATTGCATAGGAGCCTGGGAAGTTTCAGAGCAAGTGATGCATACACAGTTTACGAAAAAAGGAGAGGTGTAGTAAGGTCCTCACATATGCTGTATAGAGGCCCGAAAATTTTACCGGCGGCTCTCGTTGGGTCGGCCGGAGCATAAAGAAATTATATGAAACCCCGAGTCTCCGACCCCAAAATTCTCATACAATGTTAAAAATTAGAATCTAATAAAATTTAGCATTAGTAGTTTGTACTGTGAAAGTAAAATAGCCAGGGTTCCAGGGAGGGGAAGCAATTACAAAGCTCCCCCTACCCCCCCCTAAAAAAAAAAAGCAGCTTATGTAAAAGAGTATGTATCAAAGATGAAGCTGTTTGTATAGGTGAAAATGCCAGAGTTTATGAAGAGTGCAAATTTATATATATTTGATAACAAAAGTGCAATTTTTACTAATTAAAATGTACCATTCATATAAATAGAAAGGCATTCTCCTAATTCCTCGATTTCATTAGAATTTTATTTCAGTTGGGTTAGGATACATCATAAATTCTTAGTTCTCTACTATGAGTTAGGGGGCTCCTAATGTTGGCTTGGGTCTCGGGAAAGCTAAATCGGGCCCTGAAAATAGCTATAATTCTAATTACTATTCTGCTCTAGGATAAAAAAGAAATTTCAAAAGCATTTTTCGTATGCACAATTTGATAAAATATCAACATGATAAAAAATCAAATTATCGTCTGCTAAAATGGCTGGCACGAATGATGACTTTCAAAGTATCAATGTAAAAAGTATATTGAAGGGAAAATATATATTGCTAAGTTATATATATGTTCATATTCTTTTAAATTGTTTTCTAAGAAATTTTCTATTGGATTTAAAAAGTTGGTTTGACATCTACCTTGACTTTTTCTCGTTTCCTTTTCATTGATAAAAATGTATCCTACTTTACCTGTTTACATTTGGCAATGCTTCCGATATGACGTAACCATCGTACGATGCACCTTATGTTGGATTGGATCACACCCTTCTCGTGACATCGTTTGATTGGTTTGTGAAATCAGTATATTATATTTTGACCAATAAGAGAGCAGTAACGTAATTCCCGAGTGAGTTAAACGTTTTGCCGTACATTTTACAAACGTGTTGACTGCTGAAAGAGCAGATAACGCTTTAAAACATCATATTATCTCTTGGAATACCTATCAAGAGCCGGCTTATTTATCGCTTTGAATTTTGATATAACTCTCCAGATTCATTTCTAAATATAGTAAGTTTGTTGTTTTGAAATTGATAACAATCATTTTCGGCATCTTTTCATTTCTGTCTTTCTATATTTATGTTTGTCTCTTAGATTTGATGTTTTAATAATACTTTTTCTTTATAATAGTGCTACGAGTGAAATACACAACTTCGTTAAGATTTTATTTTTATTCTATTCTCAATATCGTATTTAATCGGCAGCCGCCAGAAAATAACTATTCTGCGTTTTGTCAATATTGATTTAATTTGGCATTTTTAACTGCCATGATATTGTTGCTCAATTTCATTCTATGTTATTGGAATTTAATATTTATTCATCAAATGATAATTGTTGTGACTTAAATAATTATGGAAGTTTATAACAAAACACAAGTGCGTTGTTCAGTGTTGTGTTTATCAAAATTTGTAGTTGTGATCTCCTGTTAGGTGCAGTGTATTTCATTCAAATTATTTGTTTTGATCTGTATTTTTATTACTTAACATACGTATAAACTAATTACTAATTATGTGTCTGCTAATGACACTCATTTCTGTTGTCATTTATTTCAATTTTATGAAGGCAAAAACAAATATCTTCAGTAATTTTATTATAATCAATTGTTTACATATTAATTCTTAAGACGATTTCACGAGGTTTATAATGTTTGAAAAGTACCGATTATTTTATATTTTAATAAATCATGGACAGCTGTGTACACAGGGATACCTTTGTGGGGTTGACTCTGTATTTCACCTAATTTGGTTTAGCTCTTAATCATACTGAATCTTCATAGAAAATTGTGAGGAAGGGGGAGGGATACACCTGAGTTTTCTCTGTGGAAGTTTTGTATCATAGTCATTTGATGTTTATTTATACAAGTATTAATCTTAAAACAGAGGGTGCAAAAACGGCTATAGCGAGTTCATTTAATAACGGAAAATGTAGAATTGTTATATTTGAGTTGCCTTTTTACTATTTGAATACGTCTGTATACTGTTGTATATTATGCTCCCAATCAAGGGACTTCTGTATTGTAACGGCCTCCCGCAATTATAATTACACCAATGTCGAAAAAATCAATATGAAATCTGGAACGTTAACGAAAAAGCAATATCATGATATTATAAACACATGATGTTTCTTTAGGACTGTAAACGTTTGGTGAGATTTTACAACCTACCTTGGCGAGGGTGCGGTAGCCCAGTGGTTAGTGTGCAGGAATTGCACTCGGCCCTGGGTTCGACTCCCGCCACTGCCAAAATTGCTGCCATGTTCACGCGGAGTATGATCACATTAAACATGTGGGTCCATAAGTCCTTCTAAGAGGTTGATGGTAGGGGAAGGAGGGTACGGTCCCTGTGGATGCCTCCTCCACTGGGTTCTGGTCTAAATTGGGTGGCACTTCCCTGCTGTCCAAACAGTTACCTTACACCTTTCTGGTAGGTCGGACGGTCTGGGTCTCAACAACAATCTACCTTGGCGATACATCTCTGTCGCTTGGTGATTCATCCTCAGGAGCTGTTATAATAAAGAAGTACTCATTCAAGTAACAGCAATATTATCTAATGCACAATAGCAGCAAGAAAATTCGCATTATGTGCCATCATTTAGAGAAACTTTATGGAGACCCAACAAATTAAGTCCTACTAAACTATTGGCTTCAAATTACAAAGATTGAACCGAAGCTGCAACGGCCAAATATCCTTGTAGAACCAGTCCTATATTCCCTAATAATAAATTCTTAAAGTTAGTATCTTTCCCCCATTATCCAAGCTGGATGCAAAGACAGCACCATTCTTTCTTTGGAAAGGCCTTCTATAGGTGGGTTCTGTTTCTGAGTATATTATTTGGAAGTTATTTATCTAACATTCATGTGTTCAACAGTAAATAGTCGGGTGTCCATTTGTCTGCTGCTTGTGGCTTAAGGCGTAGAAAATGTTATCAAAATTTAGAAGTTGAAAATGTTTAATAGAAGGGTAATAAAAAAGGGTATCGAATAAAAAAAATTAGCTTGTTTAATTGAATAAATTATCATTTGTATATATCATAATTTAGATTTTGCAGCACCTGACAACTATCTTCTAGTCATGTAAGTAAAAAACACTTTGTGCAAAGGGTAATGAAAACTTGAGCAATGTATTCACACACAAATGGATGTAGTATACAGTAAAGATGCAGATTTGCTGCGACTAAGTTTGCAGTCATGGCGACTAAAATTATCGCAGTAAGTCGCCATTTCTGGCGACTGAAATTTCTCCAAAACCCTTTCAGTCCCATGGCGTCAGCAGTCGGTAGATCGGGTCGATTGCTTCGTGTCATTTGCCTTGTGAATTGCAGACCGCGATTCCGTAGCTACGCGTGAATTGCAGTCAATCGCTATTTGGGCACACTAAAAGTACTGCTTGTTTCTAATTAGACAGATATTTTAGAGAAAACTATAAATGTCTCCGCGTGTGCGGGTTGCAAATTCGATCAAATAAAATTTTTCTTTTCTTTTATGCTTTCTTTCACGAATTTGAATTATGTTCTTTCCGAGTTTTTCCCCACATTTTTCGTGTTTTGCTTGAGGAATTTTCTTATTTCCGCAGGCGAAGCTGCTGTTTTACGGTTAGGGAATGAAATTAAGAATGAATTAAAATCAAATTTTGTAATTAAAGTTTATCTTTTTCCTTTGTGTTATTACATTTTCTCTAAATAGAGTGTCTCTAGCCTACTGCCCACGAAAAAACATTCAATATGTAATATAAAAGTATATGACTCATAATTTTAAGTATTTTCAATCCATGAATTTTCCTCAAATTTTATGCTTTCTTATTTTATATACCTCAACAACCAGGAATTTAATATAGCATTATAAACTTGATTTTCAACAGCTGTTGAAAATCTTTTAGCCACCAACTTTTTTTCATTGACTACTAAAAATTTTGTTCTTAGTGGCCACTATTGAGAAATCTGAACTTGAATCTTTAGCATACAGGTGTTTCAAGGATATGCTGTATCCCCTTCATCAGTGCCAGACAATCAACGAACTTGAAGTCAGAAAACAATGTGGGTCACTTTTCTTTTTGACTTCAGGTTTGTTGGTTGTTCAGCTCAGACACAGGGGATCCAGCATACCCTCAAAATAGCTGTATGCAGCATTATTCTATTTATGCTCAAATACATTGATCAAGTTTTCTTTATCTTCTAATCCATTTTATCTTGTCAACAAATGTTTAATGAATTATGATAGTTGATCCCTTCAGATTATGATGATGTGACATTATTGCATTTCAAGTGTTATTGTGTAAATAAAATTAAATGAAGTGTTATATAGTGATGCTAATACATTTTGAGCTGCTATTTAGTCATATTAGTTATTAAAAATATTGAATGTTTAATTAACTAGATGGATATTTAGTTTTCAAAATGCTTCAATTTCAATTAATCTTCAAATTAAATTTATTCAAAGTACAGTAGTGTAC
This sequence comes from Amaurobius ferox, assembly GCA_951213105.1. Classification (NCBI taxonomy): domain Eukaryota; kingdom Metazoa; phylum Arthropoda; class Arachnida; order Araneae; family Amaurobiidae; genus Amaurobius; species Amaurobius ferox. The sequence goes on along the minus strand of OX578147.1, from coordinate 142,121,265 downwards.
AAAAAGTGTGCCATGCCTCTAGGTAAAAGATTTCAAAATCTTGATGCAATACCTTAAAATATTCTTAAATTTTATGGTATTGAGTTTAGGTGTACATTAGTAAAGCCAGACCATATGTGCAAAAATAATTTACAATTTAATAAAGCTTACTGTAATTAATTTTCAAAAGTCTGCCCAGCATAAAGTCATCTGTTTCAAAGTCTTTCCGCACAACTTATTTACATTAGAGACTTTCTATTGGATGGTACTTGTGAATTGGGTGATCTCTAGCGCTATCTGGTGGTTAACTTCACTTTACAGGGTCAGCTGGTCTTGTATGTTAATACACATATAAGTGAGAACCCTGTAAATCTAAATAGGCAAATCATTTTTGCTAAAATCACACAGTAATTTTCTTTTTATATGACATATAGAGAAGAGTTCAGGCTCACTTTCAAGAGCTTGCACGAGCCCGAACTGCTCAATGTCCAAATCCTCCCGAAAACGAAATCTGTTTTTAATTGTCCCACTTAATTTTTACTCATTTTAAAAAAATGTCCATATTTTGTTCTGCTATGAAAGTTTGCACTGATACGCTAATAAACTTCTTTTAATTCAATTTTAATATGTTTTGGAATTGCTTCCTTTATTACCCTTATGAAATAAAATTTTGTTACTAAATAATACCTATATGCAATTTTTTGCTTATCAGTAAATTATACTACTTTTCGCACAGAGAAAAAACTATTTTTATAAAATATATTTGTATTTACTAATAAAGGTGTCAGTAAGTAAAACAATACAGAAAACAAAAATATAAGGATATCAACTGGGTTCATCGGCACAATAACCCTTCTTTGGGGTAAGTAAAGTTAATCACTTTAAAAAGGAGGAAAACATATGTAGACAAAGGTTTTTATTATTACTTTTGAAAATAAGTATTGTATTTTTTTTTTTTAACAAAAAAGTAAGAAAATGGTTTTTATAATATTTAAATGATTTATAATTATTTAATTATGGATGAATTAAATATTTAGATACCACACAGTTTGATTCAGCATCCTTAAATCTATAAATGTATATCCAATTTTTTTTCAAGGTAGGGCATTTGTGTTGTCTAGTGTCACTTAACATAATTAAGGGTGGTTAAGATATTGCCAATTTGCATATTTCAATGTTTAAAATATTAAAGTTTAGAAGTAATGAAATTCGAATTTGTGAATACTTTAGAAGTAGTATTGAAAGGTTATAAAATCTAATATAAAAATACAATTTTAAAATAAAGGTTTATGAGCCTCTCCTCAATTGCTGAGCCTGACCTTGGATTTTTCGAGTCCGTCTTCGATTTTGTTTCTTGCTATGGCCTTATACAAGCTTTAATAACCATTGACAAAGACTCATACAATGAATTGTACCAGTGAACCAGCCTGCAGGTAAACTAATGAATGCAGCACGTGACTTACACTCATGAGAGCACTACAATATTTGTGAGCACAATATGCTGAACTCTTTACGCTTTTTTTCTCCCTCGCTTGTAGCTCTTCAGCTTTTAAATATATTTTTAGGCATAATGTTTGCCTAAATATTCGCATGCTTTGAACTGTTTTAGAACGATTCGCAACAGTGAAGATTCTAAACTTGTGATAATGCATCCCCAATGTTTTAATTACTGTAAGTTGCTTCAGCCTTATATTAACAGGCAAAATTATTTTGCATTATGAATTCAATTAATGTTTAATTAGTAATATTTCATATTTTTAAAATATAAATTTTAATATTTTATGTAATCGTATATCATCGCTTATTTGACTCTGCTTCATTAGTAAACTGGTTTACAATGTAAAACTGCAGCTCAAATTAAAATAAATAAGCATATGCATATTTCTGTAATGCTCTTAGGCAGAATCCAAGGAGGGAGGGATCAAATAAAATTGGATGAAATGTTGTATTGTAATCTAAATACAAGTGTGAACAAAATTTCAAGAAAACCTGCTCCATAGAAGTGGGGCAAAAATTGATTTCAAGATTTGACCCAAACAAAGAAATCAACCTAAATAAAACAGTGCAACAACCAAGAAATTAGTAAATCTTCTATTGCTAATCATTATTGGATGACAAGTTAGTTACCAGTTTGATTTTTCCATCTGCCCCCATTATTCAAACGTGTGATTTGTATATATTTTTAATCCTTTCATATTAATAAAAATTCCTATAATCTAGTTAATGATTTGTCCATGACTCCATATTTTACAAAGGTATGGCATGACCACTTCTAATATTTTTTTTCTTTGATTTCATATTTTCTGCCTTTATTTCTACTTTCCTTATATGCATAGTATAAATGGTATAATTATAATGTATAGAGAAAGTATTGTGACAGGGTTAAAAATTCAAATTAAAGGTTTTGACAGAAGAGCACGTTTCAAGCATCCCTGAACATGAATCGAAAGTGTTTGTGGTGATATCTGTGGAGACATATCTCATGAATTAATGGAGCAATTCGAACAAAATTTATTACAATAATTACAATCCGTGAGTGCTAGAAGCCTATTATTTTTAAATGCAATTGAATGTATGGAAGACCCCCCCCCCCCCCCCCCCCCAAATTTTCAAATGAGATATTGAAAAAATTGTTAAAAATCAAAACTTTCAATAAAGTTGTGAAATAATTATGTAATTTTTCATTAGAAATCTATTGACATGAATTTTAGAATGCTAGCATGAACCATTCTCGAGATATTGCACAGTTTTTAAATAAATTTATCAAAAAATCAAATCAAATAAAAAAAAATATTAACTATTGTGAAATATGTTCACTTTTCATATGTAACATTGTGATAAATTTGTTAACATCATTCCTGTTGATCTATCTTGGTCCATTCACAAGAGAAGATATTTTGGGTAATAGCTTTGTATTTGGATGCCATTACTCATTTATCTACTATAAGAATAACTGATTTCTCATTTTATAACACTTTGGGAAATTTTGGCCTAATATCTCCAACTTGGTGACTTATGTAAATGTTGATGAAAATGTCACCAAATTGATAAAAAATGATGCTAAATCAATGAAAATGGTGACTGATTGATGAAAATTCAATATCTTGGGAAGAATATAAGAATCTACTATACGAATAACCTATTTTTCTTTCCATAACGCTTTGTGAAATTTTGGCAACGAATTTTGGCGGAATATCGCCAACTTGGTGACTTTTAATTGTTGCCAAATTGGCAAAAATGTCACCAAATTGATAAAAATGACACTATATGGGAGGTAATGTTTTGCAAATTTTTAATTTAATCATATGTCGGACATACCATCTAATAAAAAATGCTCTTCTATTTGTAGCACTTGGCATTACATTTGGAAAACTTGGTTAGTCTATCGAAATATTTCCAGCCTACTGAAATTTAGCCCTAGATTGACGAAAATATCTTCAAAATTGCAAAAATTGTGTCAAGTTAATGAAAATGATGCTTAATTGATAAATTTATTATTAAAATATTTTAATATATGGACTTTATTGCTTATTGAGGGTGCTATCAATATTGATTATTTTTAATTTAGAGTTGCATGAAAGTTAATTGGGTACGAAATAATTTTACATGCTATCATTCTGAAAAATGCCAAATGTGCAACGTTTAAAACACTACCATGGATCTTCCATAATTTTTTTACTGTAAAAGTAGTAAATTCATTGCATTATGTAAGGAAAGTCATGTGCTGTCAACATCAATTTTTTTTTTCTTATTTGCACCTCATGTTCATATTTCCTTGTTTCCTATTTTTGTTTCTTTTCCTTTCATGCCACTAGGTGGCATTACTATATTGTGATGTTATTTATTCAGACTTGCACTGATGAAGGAAATCCAGTTGATTTCTGAAATGTACCTATGCATATTTATCGTAATTTGTGCTTCCTTTTACATTGCAAACCAGTTTATTGTTGATTATGCTCAAAGTCACGTTTACTTTGCTTCATTATATAAAAAAAAAAGGTTTCATCAAAATCAATGGAGTATTTCAGGAGATATTTAGTAAGTTTATTTTCACTTATATGTAGGGTCATTCCATATCAACTGATACAGAAAAAAATGAAATGGTTGGTTGACCATTTTTAAAAAATCTGTTTACATGTTGGTAGTTCGAAACGACCATTTTTTTCATTTTATGTTTTTTTTTTTACGTGACGGCCATGTTTGTTGTGGAGGGAACTGCATTTTTTGCAATTTTGCGTAAACTGAAATATCGCAGCATCTATTAGCCCTATCAACATAAGATAGAAAGTAATTTGTCCCATGTTGATAGGGCTAATAGATGCTGAGATATTTCAAAGTCACGTAAACACAGTTCACGTGAGTTACAGTTTGTTCAGAAAAATATGACCTACAAAATTGCTTATTAGACATTTTCACCTAAATGCAATTCTAAAGGGTGAAATTCTAACCTAAAGATTCTAGCTGTAAACTTAATATTTTTATTTTTCCATCTTTTTCTGATGCAACACATTTTTGCTTCAATTTTTCAACGAGTCCTTCATATTCCTTGTCAAAAGGTACTGGTAAATTTTCTACCAGTGATTCATCATAAAGGGCTCCTTCTTCTAAGGAAGCAGGTTGGGATAAATTTTCTAACTTAGCTTTAATTGCACCTGGTCGTTTCGCAGAATTTAACTTCCTGATTTTAAAAACAGGAGATAAACCAAAGTTTAAACATGTGTCATCTAAAATGTTCAGATGGAGGGATAAAATCACCTGCATTTCTAAAGTCATTATTAACTTAACTTCCTATTTCTTTTATTACAAACAGTCTCTTCTAGCATGCAGCACATAAAGATTTTCCGGGAATAATATCTACTGTGTGATTTTTTTCCCTTTAATAAATATTTTTCTTTGATTTCTCTAAGTCCTTTAATTTCAATTTTTTTATGAATTTTTAGAGGGTCACAACATGAAGTTCCAAAAAGATGATGGTACTTTACAAAAACTTAAATTCGTGGTATTTACAGATATTCACAACAGCACTGCTTGTTCCTAAAACAAAAAGATTTTGGTCTTTACTTAATTCATTTATCAATTTGTTTTCTGTAGATACTGATCCATACACATATTTACCATCTTCACCAATTAGTTCACCCACACACACTACTCTCCATTTCTTAAAACTAAGACACACATAAATAACCTTCCTCTTTGGCTACTAACAGTGGACTAATGTCCAAGCAAAGAGAGTAAACCTAACATGCATGTCTAAACATGTCTGTGCCTGCTCAAACAAGAAACCACTGACTCATACTCCAATGTCATTGTTTGTTTTCTTTTCAACAGGTTGAAACTTCTCATACTTGTCATGACAAAATTGATAAATCAATACATTAATACAAAGTAAACTTGGAGGAGCAACCTTTTATTTTGTATTTTTATATTTTTTTAGTTTAATCATTTTTTGCTTTCATTTAATTTTTATTTACATTTTAATTTAAAATTAATTTTATTTTTGTTTAAATTTTAATTTGATTAATTTTATTTATATTTTAATTTAAAATTAATTTTATTTTCATTTAAAATTTTGATTTTTTTTTTTTTTTAAATATTTAAGTGTTATCCGAGACTAACTAGATCCATTTCCACCACCCTAGTTGTTGTTTTTTAAATTATTTTCTAAATTTAATCACAGTTTTTAAGGTTAACACTTATCTCTGTATTTTAAGCTCAAAATATTTCCTTTTACTGTTTATATATCAAATATTCATTGATTTGATACATATATATACACAGTTAACTTACGTTTTTTCATATATTGTGCATGACGTATCTCAGCTTTAAGTCAAATCTCAAACTCTAAATTTTTTGTATATAATACCATCATATAGTACTGTTATGTGGTAAAATTTTAGATTTTTATCTGGTCCCCCACCACAGATATTTAGCTTTGAAAAGTACCGTTTTCGGGATTTTTTAAACTTTGAGAACTCAAAGTTAAAATTTGGTGTGCAAACACAACTAGTTCTTAACTATGTGTAAAAAAAAAAATATGACTTGCTGACTCTACCTTCCCTCAAAAATTTTGTCGTGAAAATAGGATTTTTTTAAAAACAGAACAGCTACTTTAGGTTAAAATTTCACCCTTTAGAAGTGCATTTAGGTGAAAATGCCTAAACAGCAATCTTGTAGGCCATATTTTTCTGAACAAATTACTTTTTATCCCATGTTTATAGGGCAAATAGATGCTGAGATATTTTAGTTTGCGCAAAAAATGCAGCGCCCTCTACAACAAACATGGCTGCCACGTAAAAACTAAAAAGCATAAAATGAAAAAAAAATGGTCGCTTTGAACTACCAACATGTTAGGGTAATTGCACACACACACACACACACACACAAAAAAATAAAAAAACAGATTTTTTAAAAATTGCCAAGTAACCAGTGCTGTATTACTTGTTATGGAATGATCCTATATTAATGCGATTCAAAGTCTGAAATAATTTTAGGTATAATCTTGCTCCTATTTAAGCTTAATAAATCAGTCAGAAAAGTATACAAATCAGTTGAGCCACTTGAGTTATAAATTGTCTTTACAGACAGACAATATCAGGTATTTTAATTCTTTTTGTACCACAGGTAGGTAGGTGTACGAGGATAAAAACATTCCCTGTTGTTAGATATCACTGCACGTTTTGTCAAGATCAAGTATTTCGGAAGATATTTTAATTTTATAAACAAACATGATACGAGATCGAAATATTTTTATCCATGAAAAACATACAAATAAGTTGAAGCATTTGAAACTATAACTGAAAAACAAATTGTTATTTAAATGTGTTTTCCACGAGTAGGTATAAGAGGATAAAACTAATATCAAATACTGTCTAGACCGGGTCTTATTGCCCGAAAATGTTGCATCGAAATAAATTGCATATTTAGGGAGATATTTTTCTTGAAAGATAATTTTGAATTTCCTCATATAGATATTAATGCTTTACAAATTCAGAAATATTTTTAGCTATATGTCTGCTTCTAATTAAGCTTAACAAATCAGCAAGAAAACTGTACAAATCCGTTAAGTAATTTATGAGTTATAAGCGGTCATGACAGACCCAAGCAGATAGACAGGTACAGGGTTTCGTTTCCCTATTACTCTGCATTTCACGGTAGGGGAATAAAACGGATATCAGAATGTTCCACGGACTCAACCTTATTGTCTGAAAAGAAAAAAAAAATCTTATTTTGGGAATGACTTATTTTGCACGGTTGAGTGAAGTCCGTTGTAGAATTCCGAATTTTATATGTGAACGATTTGATGAAGGCCCCAGTCAGTTTAAAGCCGTGTCACACTTTTCCATTGAATAAAAGGGAAATGGCGTCAGTAGCTACTTTTGGAAGAACATTGTCAAAGGATCCAATTATTGGAAAGATTATAATTAAATTTAATTTTACATATTGTTACGAAACGTATCCTCTAGAATCGTGAGCGTATACATAGGATACAAGAACGAGTCCAAGTTTCTGGATAACTTACGTTTATTCACAAGCACAAAGTAAACAGGAACAGTATACAATCAAACAGCACTTCAATGCTCCACTCATTTCGCAGAATGTTGACGAAAGTCATTTAGCAAAACACTGACAAAAATCACAGTCCAATGGAGCTCGTGCCACCTGCAACGGAGGGGCGTCTTTCCATAGAAACTTCTGAAATTCTCAAAGAATAATCGTTCTATCGAGAAGTTTCTGGAACATTCCGGAAGTCGTCAAAATCTGGAAACCCTTCTTCTAAATCTGAAATCCTCGAAACCCTGGGTTGACGTCATGTATTGTATTTTCTTCGCCTGGCTTTCGAGACAGACGCAAGAGGAGGCTCCAAACGGAACACTTCCCGTTCGCAACACTATTGATTCTCCCTAAGTTATGTTCATTGAAAGTAGTAAAGTTTTGAGAAAAGGACTAACGCAAGTATGAACCGACTCTTCTAAAAGTTTGGGGTGGTGATGAATTGCGTAACTTTTTGTCAATGACGTGCTGCGGAAATCACGACAGACTGGTAGGGCCGATGCTTCCAATTTGAGTTTGTTCCAGATGACTTTCCAAACAGCCAGATCCATGGAAAATGTTTTGAGGAAATATCTGAAAAGTGGACCCATTGTTGTCTGAGGAGATTTGGAATATGGAAGAGTTATCATTACCTTGAGATGGTAACGTAGATTTTGGACTCCTTTCTTTGTCTGCCGAATTCTATTGGAACTCTCGTTCCCATACGGTTCAATTAGGCGATATTTCCTGTTCCGTGCAGGAAACCGCTACAACAATCGACAATCCAACGGATTTTTTTTTTCTCTTTTCGTTGACCTGTCTGGTCTTTCTTAAAAAATCTCCCTCGGTAAGTGCCACGAAGCATCGCTGGATGATGAAGTAAGAGGGGTCGTGCTGCTCCCTTTTTTTTTTTACTCCCCCGTAACAGAGTTTAAGCTGTCGATAGCAGTTTCGCAAAAATGCGACAAAATTCCACATTTTGTGACACATTGTGTTGATAAATTCGCAAAAATGCGATCTTCAATTTTTCGCATTTTATTTAAAAATCGACTTTTTTTTTTTCAACTACTCGCCAATGCTCTCCAACATCTGCAGTTAAAAACTAAAACTTCGTACTACAACGCCCATGCGCGACGAGTGAGCGAAATCCTTTCCCTCTTCCTGACTTTTAACCACTGCCTCCTTTAATCTTTTGCTGACGGGTGGGACCACAGACTACTATACAGACCCCTGTCACTCTCGATAGTTTCGTTTTCGCGGCGGCCATTAGAGATAGACCAAACATTGGGTTGGCACGCTCTTGGCGATGGTCTGGTTTGTTCCGAGCGCTTGGCGATAGTCTGGTTTGGTTCCAAGACGATTTTCAATGTTATAACCCTATTTCGCTCGGCGAAAACTTAGAACAACAGACTAGCGTGGTTTGAGTAACGTGAAAAAGGATTATTTGTTAAGTGTTTAGATCATTTCATAGAAATGGATTGATAAAAGAAAACTGGTTGCGTTACAGGGTATGTAATTTATGTTTATTAAAATTGAAATAATTTTAGTTATCACCATCCTACATACGTGTTCATTATAAGTATACACGTGTTCATATAAGTATACACGTGTTCATATAAGTATACACGTGTTCATATAAGTATATTAGTGCTGTGTTATTACTGCCGGATTAGACTAAATTTTAAAAGGTAGTGGTATAATTAGTTAAAAAATATTTTCCGTATTTTTATAAAATGTGAAATAATTGATATTTGGATAGCTTTTTCTTAGTTGAATGTGATATAGTATGTGTATATATTTATGTAAAATTTTTATTAAGTGCCTTATGGTGGAAAATCCCCCCCCCCCCCCCCCCCTCAGGTAATTAATGATTGAGTTCCACAACTTCGATAGTGCATTTATGTAAATTTGATATTTACTATATGAATATTTTTATATTTAAAAAAAAAAAGTCTATTCACAGTATCCCAGAACAAATTAAGGATCAAGTAATTAACGATCAACACGCTAGTATACTTTTTAGACTGAAAATATTATATAATATTTCAGTCTTTTGAGTATGTTAGCTTGTAATTTTTTGTGCATTATGTTTTATAGTGAGACAATGCAATGTGTGTATTTTTTAATCTATTTTATGATTATTTGAATTAAATATATAACTATGTTTATTTAAATATTCTTAAACTAATGAATATATTTATGTTGCAGATTAATGTATTTTTAAATCCTGATCCTTTCTATAGTTTCAAAAAAAATAAAAAGTACAGTCCTCAACATTTTGTTCCCCTCCCGTTTAAAAAAAAATCGCCAAGCGAGCGATAGCGCGCCAAATCTGGCAGACGCATCGTAGTTCAGTTGGTCCAACTCACGAGCTCTAGTGTCTATGCGACATCCCATGTTAAAAATGTTGCCATAGGGTCCTATGGGAGTGAACCTTCTGAATATAGTATTCTGTGGGTGGGACAGCGTCCATCCCGAACGAAGAACCTCCCAAAAAGATACCCTATCCCAAACAGTTCGATCCCCCTTTGCAGACATTGACGGACGGGGATGGACGCCAATGTCTGAAAAGGGGGATACAACTGTTTGGGACAGGGCATGTCAAATGCTTGTCTTTTTGGGATGGACGCTGTCCCACCCGTAAGCAGAAGGTTAAAGTCTGCCTGTTTTATTAGCGGCGAGAGTCGATTTGAATCTTGCCCAAATGTACCTCATAAACTAGCGCCCTCGTGCGGTGATTGGAATGTTTCAAGAAGTTCATAATTTCGACGCTCGCTCAATTTTTGCTAATGTTTTTTTTTTATTTTGCTACAACTTTTTGCCGGCCATTAGCAAAATGACTACAAAAATTTTGAAGCCAGCTTAAACCCTGCTCGTAGTAACACACCTTTGCCCCCATTTAAAAAAGAAAGAAAAAAAAAATTGTATCATGTCTAACACCAAACTTTCTCTACAGGTTTGGACATATTTCTATGTCGTGTAAAACAACATATATTGAATCTTGCTACAGTTCGATCGCGCCTAAAATCGATGAAGGTTCCGTAGTTACCGAATAAAATAAGCCTACACAATTTCATATAATTTGCGATTTATAAAAATGAAACCTCATTATTATTTGAATGTCCACCTATTTAGATTCCATTGAAAAAAATAAATAACAACATCCAGTTTCTAGGCCAGGAGTGGCGAACCCAAAATTTAAAAACAGTATTTCTCGAGCCGAGTGGTTAACAGGCAAAGACAAGCTTTTAATAAAGGATTGGCGTTAATTATTATACATTTTTATGGATCCGTTAGAAAATGAAAACGCATGTATTCGTAAAATTAACTGGACTGCTGCTCAACTCGACTTTCTCATACCTTAATCCTTGTGAGGTGTTTTTTTTAAATTTTACAAGAGAAATCTTGAAAAATCGGTATGGTTAGTCCAAATGATTACAACTCTTCACTTTAAAGTTTAAAGGACTGGACTGTTTCGATGGATACCACACTTGAAAATGACGACACGAGCACAAAATTTGTTTCATAACAATGATTAAAACTATCATTGAGCCATGAATAACCCCCCTTTTATGCATGATGATGTCAAATGGTGCCCTATGTTGCCGTGTTAAACAAATATGAAATTTCGAAGTTCTCGTGCGAATTTAAAAAGTTCTAGATTTTCCTATAACAAAGCCGTATATAAAATTTCGTGAAAATCCTTGAATAGGCGTGGCCGCTATCGTGCGAACGAATTCCGACAGACTGACATGACTCCCAAAATAGTTAAAACGTATTCAGGAGGTCCTAAAACGTGTATGGATGCAAAAAACCTCGAATTCGAAAATTTTCGCTCCAAAAAATAATTTCTCTATATTAATAATAAATTTTTAATTATCTCTATTATAATAATTTCTCTATGTTACATAGTATGGGAAAATCGCTATTCATTCACGAGATACATTGGATGCCAAATATTTTATTTCGTGTCTTTTTAGTGCTGAACTTGGGTCTCTTTTTATAAAATTCATTTAAGAAAACAGTGAATCGCGTGTATCTATATGTAGAAGAAAAACTGCTAATATTACAGTGTGGTTAAAGAACTGAAGTTTCAAAGTTTTTTTTATTTTTCTACATTTTACTTTCCCTGCAATACAGGGTCACGTATGTATAGGGGAAAGTATTGTGATCATGTCGAAAATCGCAACTCGAGTTTTCGACGGATCGACACGTTTCGAGACCTCTAGAATACGAAAATACTATTTTTAGCGTGACGTCTGTGTGTGTGTATCCGCTCTAACTTAAAAACGAGTGGATCCAATTTCATAAAATTGGGTAGGTAAGTCACTTGGGTGTTACCGTGGTGCTGATTCGGAAAAAGGAACTCTCCTTTTTTTGTGAAATGGCCTACAAAAATCTCATGTATCCACTTGAAATACTAATGGATCCAGTTTCACAAAATTGGGTAGATAAGTTGCTTGTGTTAGATTTTGGTACGATTCGGAAAAGAACAACCTGCATCTTTTTACGTAAAAATCGCCAAAATCTTTTTTTTTTTTTATATCTAATGACCAGGCACTTGGCTCATCGTCAATTCGCCCAAATCTAAAAAAGAACTACGTATGCGCAAATATATCCGTTAAATGCTTGCTTTATACGTCATTTTTGACGAGGAAAAAAATAAGACCAACTCCATGACTAACCGCTTTTGAGATATTTTGTTATGCCGTCTTTGGAAAAATGTCCAATTACCATATAAAAATAAAAATTGAATTAAAAATGCAAATAGAGTGTTATTTTGTGTAGTTAAACTCAATTTAATGAATTGTTAAAGTAAAATGAATTTGAGTCTGCAAGGAAAGTCATGTGTTGCCCACATCAGATTTTTTATTGAATGGGGCCCGGGGCCCCCCATTTACCTCTTTCTTGACATATATGAACAAAAATATGTTTTCAAAAGCATCATTGCATTTTATGAAAAGGTATACGAAAGGAATTTTCTACCTGTTTGAAGGAAATTTAAATTATTGGCAACTTTCTTATCATAACCGAGATGTCAACATGCTAAATGAGTGTGGTAATCCCTATATATCTCTCCAAAATGAGTTTTTTAATTGGGCAAACTTGTCTCAATGGCATTATTTTTTCTTTCCAGGAAGCGTTTATTTTTCAATGTTGTGTTTGTCCAACTAGGGGCCCTCTAACCCAGGCAGCTGCCCTGTCTTTTTTTCTTTACTCCCAATCAGAAAATGATATTTTGACACTTACGTATTCAACAGTAGAATTTATTACTTTTCCTACATCATATGTCCTGCATATTCTGTCGGCGATTCCCCCAAACGCTGGCAGAATTTAATATTCACGCGTTGTTCTTCAAACGCCATTTCCGTTTTTGACGAACGCGAATGACTACAGTTCACTGACGCGCATTGTCTTGAAAAATCCTGCACTCCGGACCTGCTTCTTCCTTTTCACATCTCGCGTCACACGTGCATCTACGCCTCGGTGAAATAGTCAGGGCTGGAGATATCAGAACAGTCTCCGAACTTTCTGATCCTACCTTGTATGCTATCTAAAACTATTAACCTATTTTCAAAATTTAAAATGAAAACTAACATGATCGGTTTATATTATAATATTGAAATAATTAAATAAATAATGATTTCTGATTAAAATGTTTTAACACCTACAGAATTTAGGGCGTTAATCGTCAAACGGAAATAAGTAGGATAGATATCCCGATGCATTTGAGTTTTCCTCGTCCCAGCGAATGGCTTCGAAGTCGGGTGGTCCGAGCATCGTTCCCGAACTTTGACCATGGCGCGATGCCTCTTTCGCTTCTGGGCCGAGTTCTTATTGAGCTCCGTCTCGAAAGGATCGTCGATATCATCTCACCCTTTCGATAAGAGGTATTCATTTTCGGTTCCAAAACAAGGATCGTAGAACAGGACGTCTTCTTCGTTGCGAGATTGTCCGCACGTGCTGTTTTTAATAAAGGTATTTTTTTTTTTTTTTTTTGTTCTATCCTAGCTATTTTCTCATCAAGTTGATAGACGTTAAAACCAGGGGTGGAATTTCGTGCTGGGTCTTGACATGAGCTTCCCTACCATAGACGATGTCCCTAACATGGGGATTTATATTTTCCCTCGCGACACTTAGATCCCACCGCTTATAATTTTCAATATTTTTGTGTTTTCATTTTTTCATTTCCAACAACATTCTGTTGTTGTTGCTAAGTTACTCGACTTCGAAAAAGCTAGGTCAAGTCCAAAAGACCAAGTCTCCCATAAAACAATCGGTGTTCTTTTTTTAGACATATCTCCGGGGGGGGGGGGGGAGATTAAAAATGAACCTAGTTTCGTTGTGACAGCATTCAGCATTGTGTTCTATTTGTGACAGCATTCAGATATTTATATAGGGAGAATAGAAAAACCCCGCCCTTTGTAAAGTGTCATTCGACCCCCGGCCAAAAAGTCTTAAAAGAAGTGCTTTACTAGAAGACAATATTCTAAATTGTAAGAGTAAAAATTTACAAGGAAAAAAATGGGATATATTGGGTGATTCTTTTTAGATGACCGCGTATAAGTCAGTATCATTTCCATTTTAATATAAACGTAGTTATAATTAAAATTGTCCGTCTGGTGTTCCCCTAAAATTCGAGGCCTCTATCACCCCCCCCCCCCCCCCCCGTCTGCTGTTAAATTACGTCCGTACTAAATTTGACGTTGAATGAACAAACCCCTCGTCCATAGAAATAGAGGCTATTTATGAGTTCTGAGCAAGAATAACTTACTCGTGTACTAACGTGTAAAATCACCGTCAAAATGCAATGGGCGTTGAATTAAAATCCCGTAACATTAATGACTATCATCGGCGAATTCTTGTGCGCCAAAATATGAAATTGTTACTAAAAAATTAAAAATATCTTCTCTCGTGAATGGAACGAACTAGATCCGCGAGAATGATATTAGCAGACTAGTTTCACAATTAATATTGTGTATGGAAACGGAAAAAATGGGAGGATATTATTATTATTTTTTTTAATTTTGTCGTTTTTCTCGTTAAATTTATTTTATAAACGTGCAATATCTCGAGAACGACTCGTGCCAGTAATCTAAAATTCTGCATTATTTATTTTATAAGAATTGCGTATGATATGATATGATTATTTAACAGCAGTTGAAGGTCTTTATTTTTTAGAGATTTTTTTCTTCAAAAATTCTACGCAAATCTTGCAATATCTTGAGAATAGTTCATATTAATATTTTAAAATGTATATCATTAAATTTCTAATAAAAAATACATCTGAAATGATTATTTATTATAATTAGAGGTCCTAACTTTTTAATGATTTTCCCCAAAATATATTCGAAAATGGGGAAAGGGGGGGGGGGGAGGCGTGCCTTTTAGAACATTCGATTGCGTTTAAAGTCAATTGGTTTCCACAATTTACTGCTTGTAATAATCGCACCTAAATTTTTCACTCCTTTCGTTTGTAAGATATCGCGCGCACAGTCTTACGGACACACTAACCCAAAGTGGTTTCCGTGTGACGAGACCTACCCGCCTGTGAAGAGAGTAAGTAGAAAGCATCCACTTTCTACGATCGATTGGTTACGGCTCACGCGGTTTTTCAAGCACGTCATGGTCATTTTGACGCAGTTCCCTCGAAAGTTCTTCATAATTCCATAACATTATGTAACGGGACGCTAAACGATCTTGCTGCCCATTTTAAAGACGAGAGTACAAAATATTCGGATTTTATCTGCCAATCGTGCACCCTGTGCCCTGTCACTTTCTCATTTATCTTGATTCCGAAATGTTATTGCGACAAATGTTATTGCGGTGTTTGGCAACCCGTGCTTGAAAATATGCAATAGGCACATGAGTTGATATTGAAAAGAAGGAAACAAATTGTACGCAGCAAAAATATGGAGTGACTCCATTGCGTATTGGAGTCACTTCATACTTTAGCATCGATCTTGGAGCCAGTGTTCCTTTCAGGCATACCTCCGGAGACATTTTATGTTAACTTATTTTCTAGTTATGTGACACAGCATTTAGATGTATTTATATAGGGCAAAAGATAACTTGCCCCTCCTAAAATTTCATCCCCCCCGGGCCAAAAAGTCCTGAAAGAAACGCTGTCGGATTTTTTTATTTCCGATGCGGTGCATCTTCAAGTCGCCGAGGAGGGATTTGGGGGTCATAACCCCTACCCCCCCGAGGAAACCATCTAACCCATTAAATGAATTAATTATATATGAAAAAAGGGAAAACAAAATATTTGGTTACTCTCCCCACACACACACACACATGAATTTTTTTCTTCCGATGCGGTAGATCTTCCAGCACTGAAGCATTGGTGTTTGATTGGGAGCACTTTATGCAATTCTTCTACGGTACACTTTCATTTTTATTGCTATTATCACCTTCCTAAAGGCGCAGTGTCGGTATGCCAGAACACCCAGTACAACCCAGAGGGCTTTATTGTTTATTACGTGAGTAGTTCAATATGTACTACGGATTTAAATAACTGATTCCCCCGGGGGATAGTCTGTTAATATTTGCAGGAAGCGTTAATATTCGCTTGAGCGGAGCCGACTGTAATTTCAAATGGGATAATTTTTGTTCCGATCGCTTCCGCACTTGATATCGCTCCCCGAGTGCATTGAACGTGGACCAGCGTTCTATATATGTTCGACGATACGCAGCATTGTTCCGTTGGTGAGTTAACGCACCCCTCCTCACTCTTATCGTTCGACTATAAATACGTTGGCCGTGGACTCGTTTGCCTAGCCCATTCTTAGGCTCCCTCTCAAAATGAGGCTAGGATTGAAATTAAAATTCGGTTGCTTGTCGCATTTCAAATCTATATTATTTTTCTATGAAATTTTGCTTTGCATTCGAAATCTTGGTTATACTCGATACAAGAGTGGAAGCCGCTTATCAAAATGAAGAGTTATCGCCAAGCAGATTTGCGCGATTATTTTTTTTATGTGCACTACAGGTTTTTTTTTTAATTTTATAAATATTTTATGAAACATTCTGTTTTGGAATGGCAACGTTGGAGGGACTTTTAACCAACCATGGAGGTAAAAGTAAGGAGTTAGAACTTGATATTAAGAAAACACCCCGCCCCTATCGTTTGAGATAATCATTCAGGTGGCGATGGGATAATATAAGTAGGCCTGCATTGTATACATTTCTAGGGCGAAAGGTCTAAAATAGCTATTTAAACGGCCCATTTTGTAAAAATAAATGAGTAGCGCAATGGAAAGTAGAACCGAAACAATCAATAATATTCATACACATGTAAAATTATTTTAAATTTCAATTTATTTTTTATCTCCCTCTATTCTGTACTCTATCGTACATTTATGAATAAGTACTTGTTAATTGTACTCATAATGAGGGAACCTTTAATTTAGGAATAATCAAAAATACATACTCTATGCTACGCCTTTCTGTTGTGTCAATTAATAGTAGCGGCTACTTCAGTAACACTATCGACACCTCGATATCATTCTCAATGCATTATGGCATTTTCAAGTGTTTTATCCGTAGGAGTTTTATCTCCTTCTTTCTAACTCCGTGCAACTAACAATCGTGGACAGGGGTTGGGTTGTACTGTGCAAATCAAAAACTAACTTTAAAGTTATTTAAAAAATAATTGTAGGTGAACATTATTGTTTACGGTTCAAACATCTAGTTAGTCACTGCCGCATCAATACCAGTGAGACTTCGGTACTGAGTAGCCTTATCATGGACTTCTAAAGGAACGCAAAGTTCTCTTTTTAGTGTAGTGGATGATCAGAAAGACAACAAAGCACCCGATTGTAGTTTATATTATCATGTACGTTAAAACATCGTTCTTTGAATTTTCACTTTAAAGTTTCCTCAAAAAGTTCACTTTAAATGTTATTAAAATGGTCTATAAGGAATAGTAGTCATTAAAGTAAGTTTTCTAAGGGGTCCCCGCTGAATACGACATTTATGTGGGGGATATGAGTTAGTTCACCCCCCTTTCCATAACGATTTCAAAGATATATTTTTTGTACATGCCGAAGTCACTGCCAAAGTCTATTTCCAATCCTTAGAGCATACTAAATTTTTGAATGGACGGACCTGCTCGGTTATTAGATTTTTTTTATAACTAACTCTGTTCTGTCTCAAATCAAGTCCATCAGAAGTGGTTAATGTCAGGGCCGTAGCCAGACAGGGGCCGGCTAAGTCCTCCTCAAGAGGTATACTCAGCCCCCCCCCCTCCCTGATGAAAATATTAGACGTTTAGTAGTGATATGAAATTTCATATAAAATGTCATTCAAATTTTGAATAAAACATTGAGATTTTTATTTTATAAATGACTTTGTTTTAAAGATTTTTTAATTGAGCCGAATGCGTGGTTATACTAATGATCCATTTATTTACATATTTAATTTAAATATATTTAAAAATGATGACATTGGTATTTAGGATACTTTTGTATTATTGCGGGGTTCGGGTTCACTGTCGTACATTAGAGAGTCAAAATCAACTGGTAAGTAGCTAAGAGGTAATATTAAGCATTCACTTTCAGAATGTTTCTACAGATTATTAACAGCTTCATGACTACTTAATGCTTGCATTAAAATCAATTGTAATAATTATATATTAATATGGATGTATAGCAGCTATGTGGATATTAATAATCTGCCCTTAACATACAAATATAAATATGCAATTATTTGTTAATAATTTAAATGGATTGAAATAGATAATAGTAACTTATGGTTTATGATTTATTATATAATAGTAACAATCATTGAGCTAATGATTGCGTTTTGGGTGACCCCCCCCCCTCCCCCTTTAAGACTGTTGAGCCCCCTTGAATTTCTCTCCAGCCCCTCTTTAATGTCACCTCAGGCTACGGCCCTGATTAATATCCATTATTTTTTCTGTTTTTCAATACCGAATCAGCTTGCGAGAGTGAAAACAGGTGGTTTCGTCATGTCGGTGTGTTGATCGACGTTTTTTTCATCCGAGGCATTGCGTCCGCATCGGAATCGAATGACGGACGAACTTCCACGGGTTTTCCCTTTCCCGACGTGTGTATTTTTCTTTCCTCATTATGATTGTGACTTTCTGCAGATCTCTGATCTTTTATGATTCCATGCTGACGACGAGTACATAATAAGCGCGAAACCGGTCCATGGATGCAGCTATCTGCATTAGGAGTGTCTTCCCTATTTTGGGGGACGCCGCTTAAAGCGGGTTTTGTGTGTTTATGCAGATTTTTTTAACCACGATTGCGACCGGCTCTGCATCACTCGTTCTCAAGCTGCCTGGCACAAGTTCCATCCTAACGGTTGACGCGTGTTGGATTTTCTTAATAGACTATACATTTTTCGCAGCGCTTAGCCTTTATGCAATAGTATAAGAAATAAAAGTATTATACTTTCGCGAATGAGATGAACAGCGTAGTCAAAAGCAGCCTATTTGAAAAGAATACGTTGCACATTAAGGAATTTTGTTTTCGAACCCGTTTCAAGCACACGTTGATAAAAATAAGTACTTTAAAAGGTTCTTTATAATTTAGAATATATAGTATTTAGAGATGTAAACGAATCTTTAAATGTACAGAATGGATAAAAATTTACGCTTAATATTTAATAAGGAGATAATTAGGAGATTAATTAAGGATATAATTTAACCAATAAAATAAATTTTATTTCATTTTCGAATTTTGTTTTTTACTACGTTCAATTTTTGAATGAGTGTTAGAATGACTAGAAATGACACTCTGCTTAAACGAGGGGGGGGGGGGGGGGGGGTAACTCCAATCGTCACTATTTGAATGCGACTTTGGGCCAAGTTTAATCTCTGTTAAAAAAAAAAAAAATCTGATGTGACCAGCACATGGCTTTCCTTATATAATGCAATTAATTGACTACTTTTACAGTAAAAAAAAATTATTCTTATAGTAGATATTTATATTCTTTCCAAGATATTGAATTTTCGCCAATGAGTCGTCATCTTCATTGATTTAGCCTCATTTTGTTCATTCGGCAACATTTAAAAAGTCGCCAAGTGGACGACATTCCGCCAAAATCTCGCCAAGCGTTATGGACGGAGAAATAAGTTATTCTTATAACAGATAAATGACTATTGCCGTTCAAATACAAAAGTATGATTCAAAGTATCTTTTCTCATGAATGGAACGAGCTAGATCCACGAGAATGATGTCACCCAATTGATCGCATGATATTACATATGAAAAGTGAACATGTTTCTCAACAGCTAATAGTTTTTTTAATTTGGGAATTTTTTGATACATTTATTTGAAAAATGTGCAATATCTCGAGAACCGTTCATGCTAGCGTTCTAAAGTTTATGTCAATCGTTTTCTAAGGAAAAATGACATAAGAAATGTATATTTGCGTCACTTTATGAATGCTTTTGACTTTTTGATGATTTTTTCAAAATTTCACTCGAAAATTTAGGGAGTTCTGAACATTCGATTGTGTTTAAAAACAATAGACTTTCAGTACTCGCGGATTGTAATTTTTATACCTAATTTTATTCGAATCGTTCGATTCGTTCGTGAGATATCGTCTCCACTGACACACACAGACATCACCTCAAAAATGTTCGATTCGTGATCAAGGATGCTTGAAACATGCTCTCCCGTCGAAAGCTCGAATTCGAATGTTCAACCCCGTCACACTATTTTCCTTATACATTATACGATTTATATAAGGAAAGTAAAAAGTAGAACGGACTTAGTTTATAGTTGAAAAAAAAATGTATTTAAATTTATTATTAGAATGTATGTGAGATTAGGGAAAACCCCTGTATTGATGGTGATTGAGAACAAACATCATGCAACTGCTATCTAAATCCCAAAATGGTCCGTTGCTTTTGACTTGTAGAACACACTATGGAACCGTCCGGCCACACAGAAAGCTACCATTAGCCTATGGGTTGGTCGTGTGGTCTGGGTTTTCTACACTATGGAACCGCTCCTAACTCATTTTATTGACTCGCTCAATCCATTTTGCTATTGAAATGTGTTTATAACTTTGTTCATTCTGTCTGTCCGTTTTCACGATAACTGCCGTAAAAATGACTTTATCAAAATGAAATTTTAGTAGGTTGTTGAGACGGTTTGTGGGACATATGAATAATATCA
This sequence comes from Amaurobius ferox, assembly GCA_951213105.1. Lineage (NCBI taxonomy): Eukaryota > Metazoa > Arthropoda > Arachnida > Araneae > Amaurobiidae > Amaurobius > Amaurobius ferox. The sequence continues at coordinate 142,100,602 of OX578147.1, read as the reverse complement.
CCCAATTAGTTTTGGATTGAACCATGGGTTGAAAAAGTGAAAAACATTGAACCCTGTGGGACCTCATTTTCAAACAGTTTTTACGCGATGTTAAAATTTACACATTGCTTCGAAAATTTTAGGAAATATTCAAATTATGGCACAAAATATATGATTTTTTTTTATCAAAATAGGTTCGGTAGTTTCTTTAAATAAACATTAAAATAATGAAACCCATATTACAGGAAGAGATCACGTGACCCACATCGAAATAAAATAGGGCATCCATCTTTTATCCCAATGTCAAAATCTTAAAGTTCTTTTAAATTTATATAGAATGTTGCATCCGCCCTAAAACCGCTTTAGTTTTGCGTATTTTCTGTGCATCTCTATTCTGCGCCAACGCAATGACACTATTTCTGAGTTTAAAGGATCATCTAACTTTGATTATTTCTACAAGGAAGCCTCATTTTAAGGGATGCAAAATGTAAACAAGCGATTTAAGATAAGTGTTATAAGAATGGATGAATTTTTATCACGCAAAATGATTTAGCTCTGGAGGCGTGAATAAAAGTGTATGAATGAAATATTCACCGCTTTTACATAAAAGAACCAGACGATTTATATTTCGATGATGTCATTTAAATAAAGTTCATATATTTTTTTAAGTTTCCAAGTAAAATAAATTATTGTAGTACTGTGATCATTAAAAATATATCACCGCTGAATGTATCGTACTTTAAGAGATGTTTAAATAAAATTGCATTTGAGTTGGAAAGTGTTTCATAATCAATGCTTTATGCATGATTGATCTTTCTTGTTTTTCTACTAAGACTTCTCCTGTTTTCTAATATCAGATTCCAATACAGACATAAATAGCGATTTATTTTAGATTTTTCATATTAATAATTTTATAAATGGTAAACATTTAATTTATTTTTATATTTATTGTTGAAAAAATATTTTAAACTATTAAAAAATAAAATAGTCTAAAATTAAGTTATTTTTAAATAGTTTTATATAGGTGCCTGAGTCTGTATGCTTTTACAGACACCCCCCCCCCCCCCCCCCCCCCCGAAACTGCTACGGACTTCAACTCTACGGCCCTAATAAAAGTTAAAAATATTGGGAGTTATATTTGTAAAGAGTATACCCTATTTCCGACAAATCCAGTATAATTTATATCTATTAGGTTCAGAGCCAAGCCATAGGCGACCAAGAACAATTGTTTTTCCTTTCAGTGTCGTCACTATGATTTCTATAAATTGTTCTTCTAATCATTCAAATACATTTTCGATAATAAATGAATATTAAAATGCTTTCTCTTTTATTTAAAAGAAAAGAAATGACTGTTTATAAAAACATTTTTAAAGTCTAAAAACGGAGCCAATGCTTCTATGAGGGGCACCATCTGCATGTTGAGTTCTGTGTGTCCAACGTTTTTCGTAAAAACTGGAACATTTCCAAATGTTTACTTAAAAAAAAAATTATAAAAAAGAAAAACGTAACTCTTTAAAAATTAAGAAAATCAAATGTAAAATGTATTACATATTATATGTTGCACTTATAAGTAATCAGATACAGGTATAAAAATACACACATTAATTAATATAAATACCACTTCAAGAAAGAATTATATAAGTCACAAACATACTAGTCATATATGTCACAAATATACGTAAATCCGTATGTATATATATATATTTTTTCAAGAATACTCCAAAAACGGGACATTTGGAATAGTAAATTCGGGACATTTTTCAAAAAATGGGATTGTCCAAGGGAGAAACGGGACGAATGGGAACCCTGCTCGCTAGCACCGAGGAACTAACTAACTCTTCATGGCTTTCAGTGCGTGGCTAACTCCGAATGCTTATGTTTCCCCCCATTACCTCCCCCATCCCCTCAAAAGTGTTTACATTTTTCGTAACGCTCAGAAAGGCGTAGTATTAAGTATATGTATTTTTAAATTAAGGTTCCCTCATGAGTATAATAAGCCAATAGTTTTTCCTATAGTTGTAGAACAGAGGGAGATAAAAATAATTTCGAATACATAGGAATAGTCTTTAATGCTTCAGTTTTACTTTGCATTACGCTCAATAATTTATTAACAGTCTAAATAAATATTTTAAGAAATGTATACAATGCGGGACTCCTTATGTTACCGCAGCGCCACCTGAATGATTGTTTCAAGGGCGCTTTCTTAATAGGAAGTTCTTTTACCTCTATGGTTTCGCCTTGAGCTTTCCAGGAACGTTCAAAATGGGACTCAAGTTTGGAATTTTTCATAATCGGCTATTTGAGATAAGTTCGGACCTACCGAATAATACACATTTAATTTTAGGAAAAATTTCAAAGGTAAAATATTAATATCTATGCTTTTTTTTTTTAAATTAGAATGTTTTTTTTTTTTTTTAAATTATTACGCGCAACGTAATCTATTGTGGCATAGCTTCAATAAAATATTTATTTCATCTTGATAAGATTTCAACACAGTTGGAATTTTCCATTTTGAGTGCTTTAATTGAGCAATTAAGTAAAAACACCCGTTTTTATTCACCCTTTTTTTAACAATATAAGCAACAATATTTTTAATTTTCTAGCTAAAACAAAGGTCAAATCGAAGAATCATTATCCTACTCGGAAATTTCTTTTCTCTGACTTTATTGACTTGTGCATGAGCCATCATGCGTGAAATAACCGAAAACCTTGTTTTGAGATAAACGCGGTTAAAATTCCAAGGCAAGCATAAGAAAACAACAGCTTTGGTGTATCATTTATTCAAATATCAACACGACAGATTATTAAAGTACGATAAGCAGTGTCTTTTTAGAATTGACTAGGCTACAAAATGATGTTAAAAATAAATTCGAAAATACGTTATTGCAGAAATTTTAACGGTGTATTGTATTGTATATGAAGTTTTAACTCCTTACTTTTACCCCCCCCCCCCCCATCCCCTTTGTAAGTGTAGATTTTCACAATTTCGTTAACACTATTGTCATTGTTTCCGGTATATCTGTTTCTTTATATATATACTATATATATACACACACACACACAGGGTGTCCTAAAAAGATTGAAATTCTTTATCTGTTGGAGATAAGTGGGCAATGTAAATTGCAAAAATGTTGAAAGTAAGGTAGGAAATAAGACTACTAGTTAATGAAATAGTCCTCCCATTCATTTTCAAAAAGTGACACTTTTAAAATTTTTATACGACCCCCTTAGACAAATTGGGTCAATCATTTTTTTTATTAATGCAACAAGATCATTAAAAAAACCGCATATCTGTATCTTTAAAATTGAGCGAGTTATATTTAATTGAAAATTGAACATTGTGAATGGGGACCCTATATCAAATTAGAAATGTAAATTTGTGACATGTCGCAAAAAAGATAAAACTGGATGATAATACATAGAAGACATTTTTGCGAATTCCGCGAAGGCTCGCGATGCAATCAAGGATTCTCAAGTACTTTTCAATAACTAAGTACTTTTCAATAATTAAGTACTTTTAAGTACTTTTTTTTATCTAAACAATTTCCATCGTGAATTTGTTTACGATCCCTATTTTCACCAATAAAACAGCCCTTTCATATGGTACGGAAAAGTGGCATAAGTCGTATTTTTTTCCTTTATCATAATTCAGTTGATTTTAAAGATATAGATATGCGGTTTTTTAATGATCTTGTTGCATTAAAAATAAAAAAATTTCTGATTGACCCAATGTGTTTGAGGGGTCGTATAAAAATTTAAAAAGTGTCACTTTTTTAAAATGAATGGGAGGTCTATTTCATGAACGTAGGTCTTATTTCAACATTTTTGCAATTTCCATTGCCCACTTATCTCCGACAAGTAAAGCATTAAAGCACTTTTCAATCTTTTTGGGACACCCTGTATATATGCATATATATATATATATATATATATATATATATATATATATATATATATATATATATATATATACGCACACACACACACACATATATATATATATGCACACACACACACATATATATATATATATTTCAAATTTATCACGGTTATTCTTCGCCTCATTGTAGGCAACTCCTTTCATACTTCGAGTTTCTAGGCTCAGGGATTGTCGCGTTATTAATAAGAAATAGAAGAAAACGCTTTCATAGAAATAACATAGTGCAGACAATTTTTTTCCCCGAAACTTTATTTGAAGAAAATTATATTTCACGTCGCATAGCAACGGAATTCATTCAAATAGGCTAGTGCGGCAGACTATTTTCACTCCAATGGATTTAATTTAAATAATGAAGAAATTTATATAGTTTTTATTTTTTTTTTATAAATGAACTGTATTATATTTTTTACTTTCCTTATATACATAATGTATAAGGAAAGTATTGTGACGGGGTCGAAAATTCGAATTCGAGTTTTCGACGGGAGAGCACGTTTCAAGCATCCCTGAGCACGAATCAAACATTTTTGAAGTGATGTGTGTTTGTGTGTGTGTTGTGAGTCTGTGGAGACGATAACTGACGAACGAATGGACCGATTCGAACAAAATTTGGTACAAAAATCACAATCCGTAAACCTTGGAGCCTATTGTTTTTATACGCAATCGAATGTCCAGAACCCCCCCCTAAATTTTCGAATGAAATTTTGAAAAAATCGTCAAAAAATCAAAACTGCTAATAAAGTTATGCAAATAGACATTTCTTATGTAATGTTTCGTTAGAAAACGATTGACATAAATTTTAGAACGCTAACATGAACCATTCTTAAGATATTGTACATTTTTCACAAAAATTATCACAAAGTCATATAAAAAAATCTGATGTGGGCAACACATGACTTTCCTTATATAATGTAATGAATTTACTACTTTTACAGTAAAAAATAGGTTTTTCTTATAGTAGATACTAATATTCTTTCCAAGATATTGAATTTTCGACAATTAGTCGCCATTTTCATTGATTTAGCATCAGTTTTATCCATTTGGCGAGATTTTCATTATTTGGCAACATTTCAAAAAAGTCGTCAAGTTGGCGACATTCCGTCAAATTCGTCGCCAAAATCTCGTCAAGCGTTATGCACTAAGAAAAAAGTTATTCTTACAGCAGATAAATGACTATTGGCTTTCAAATACAAAAGTATTATTCAAAGTACATTTTTTCATGAATGGAACGAGCTAGATCCACGAGAATGATGTCACTCAATTTATCGCATGGTATTACATATGAAAAGTGAACATGTTTCTCAATAGGAATTTTTTTTTTATGTGACTTTTTCATAATTTTTTTGAAAATGCACAATATCTCAAGAACGGTTCATGTTAGCGTTCTAAAATTTATGCCAATCGTTTTCTAATGAAAAATTACATAAGAAATGTCTATTTGCGTAACTTTATTAGCGGTTTTGATTTTTTGACGATTTTTTCAAAATTTCATTCGAAATTTTAGGGGGGTTCTGAACATTCGATTACGTATAAAAACAATAGGCTTCCAGTGTTTATGGATTGTGATTTTTGTACCAAATTTGGTCCGAATCGGTCCATTCGTTCGTCAGTTATCGTCTCCACAGACTCACTGACACACACACGCACACACACACACACATACTTTCACACACACACACACACACACACATACACACACACAGACATCACTTCAAAAATGTTTGATTCGTGATCAGGGATGCTTGAAACGTGCTCTCCCGTCGAAAACTCGAATTCGAATTTTCGACCCCGTCACAATACTTTCCTTATACATTATGTATATAAGGAAAGTAATAAAAAAAAATATTTCCTATTGAGAAACATGTAATACATATGTAATACCATGCGATAAATTGGGTGACATTACGCTTGGCGAGATTTTGGCGGAATGTCGCCAACTTGGCGACATTTTGAAATGTTGCCAAATTAACGAAAATCTCCCCAAATGGATAAAAATGACGCTAAATCAATGAAAATGACGACTCATTGTCGAAAATTCAATATCGTGGAAAGAATATTAGTATCTATTATAAGAAAAACTTGTTTTTTTTTACTGTAAAAGTAGTCAATTAATTACATTATATAAGGAAAGTCATGTGCTGCCCACATCAGATTTTTTTTTATATAGGGCGGTTATATTAGTTACGGTCTTGTGATATAAGATTACTTGAATGATAGATATTTTAAATCATCTGCTGCATTTACGCAAAAATTTTTTAAACTCATACTTTCTATCGTGTTTAACATTGATTATTTAAACAGGATAAAAAGCAAGGCGAACCTATCGGGGTATATGCCGCCTGGGTACGGGTATACACCTTTCGTACGTTCCTGATGCCGATGCCTACTCATCAGATAATCCTCTACAACTTTCTAATTAACATTTTTAGTCCGCCTCGCTTGGTTACCAAGTTCGGTATCCTAATTTTTTTAATTTGCAGCTAGGGACGCTGCAATCTCTTTTTATTCGGTCGGGTAGGGTCACTTTACTGTAGACAGACCTAACGTATCCGCTCATGGATCTTTCTTTGCAAAGTTTTTGATGTGTGTGTATGTATGGGGAAGTGGGGGGGGGGGTGCTTTTTCTGCGAAGGGATAGTCGAGCCTTCAGATAAAATTCCAGTCCGCGTTCATCGTGCAACTTTCACGCTCTACATAAGCAGAGTGACACAATGGGAGACAGACACGTGCGATGCTCTAAAAATAGCGGCCGATCCCACACAAGATCGGACTGTGAACCTTCCCAAAGGCCAAATCGATTCCGTTATTTTCGAACACTTTTATCGGTAAGTAATCCACGCGATAAAAATAAAACCCGGCATCCCGGTAATCTATTTTTTAGGATATCGAGACACAAAAATTCGAAGCCTTTGTGTACATTTCGGCAATGAATATTACAACTAGGTGACATTTCAGATTTCACCCAGACCAAACAACAATATGAGCTCCATAACGTTTTAAAATGCAAAACTATATGAAGTGGTGTGGGCAAGAGGGTCACTCCCCTCCCCCTCTAGACGTTCAAGGTCACAGAGGTGGACATCAATCTAGTAGATCTTGTATATCTTATCTTTGAATTCGCTTCGTTAACGTCAGTGGTTTGCTCTTCTCTTGAAAAAGTTCTATGGGCCCCCCATAGAACTTTTCCTATGAAGAGTTTTTCCGAAGAACTTTTCCCTCTGAAGAATATTTCCTAAGAACTTTTCCCTCTGAAGAATATTTCCTAAGAACTTTTCCCTCTTAAGAATTTTTCCTATGAACCTTCAGAAGGAGAAAACCCCATTTTGAACGAAATTCCATTGCAATCTCTTGTATGTAAACATCGATCCCGTATTATTGACTCGAGACATGAGTTCACTTGACCGGTCGTCTGTTGAATGGTTAAGTTGAATCATGAGACAAATAAGTTCTTACTCAAGTTTAACTTTATGACCTACTGATCTGTAAGGCACAGAACACAATTCAAAGTGTTTATGTATTTCAAAATATTTTAATTTAAAATTGTATTCTCTACGCCACCGGAGAGAGTGGGCATTTGCCCATTCTTTTCGGGGATCGCTCACCCTGTTGCCATTCAGAAATTAGAAGAAAGTTTCACGCGTCCATCCGCACGTTTTGGAGAGGACGGCTGCCCCTTCGATAAGGAAGAAGTGGCCGAGTTCAAGCCTCGCACTTTGTCGGGTCCAGAGTTCTGGACGCGAGCCCGTTCCGTCTTCCGCGTGGAAATGAAGTAAGTCTATTTTTAATCGACAACGCGTTACTGGAAATAGATCTCGCGACACTCCTCTGGACGAAGCACTCACTCTCTCCCCAGCTCTCTACCACGTCGTTTTGTCTTTCTGAGAGAATGGCTCGACTCGTCAAATTTTGGGGTAATGTTGACATTATTATTTAACTGCCCCGTCCTTGAAAAATATTTTTTTACTTTCCCTCTGTCTCAGTCTGTCTGTGCAATGTATGTATGCACTCTAACTCAAAAACAAATGGACCTAATTTCATAAAATTGGGTAGGTAAGTGCGTGACCCCGGTACTGATTTGTTTTGGGTCCGATTCGGGATGAAAGAACCCGCCTCTTTTTGCGAAATGGCCTGTATCCACTCTGGCTGAAAAACTAATAGATACAATTTTACAAAATTGGGTAGATAAGTCACTTGTGGATGACCCTGGTGCTGATTAGATTTTGGTACGATTCGGAAAAAAATAACCTGCCTTTTGTTGCGAAATGGCCCGCAAAAATTGTTAAATCTGAAAATAAAAAACTACGTATGTTCAAATATATCCATTCAATGCATGTTTTATACGTAATGTTTAACGAAAGTTGTGAAAAGAATAAGACTCACCCCATTAGACTAGAACTAGCCGTTCTCGAGCTATTTTAGTTTTTTTTTTCTTTTTCGTTACGCCACCTTTGAAAAATAAGTCCAGTTACCAAATGAGAACGAACATTGAATTAAAAGTGCATATTTAGTGTCATTTCAAATAACCATGAGTGTTGTTTTGTGCCATTAAACTCAATATAATGAATTATTGAAGAAATGAAGAGAACGTCTGCAGGGAAAGTCATGTGCTGCCCACGAAGAAATCGATTTTGCTCGGGTAATGAGTCGAATGAAATTTTGGTATCTGTATCCTCCAGTGGAACGGTAGCAGCTCCAGACTTTTTTGCTAAGATTTAATACCACAAGGCTGACAATGCGAACGACTTGATAGCCGTGGCTTCGATAGTTTGGATTTTGTACTTTCAAGTTTTCTAACTACACACCGCGAAAACATCAAACATTTTATCTAAAATTTAAATAAAAAAATATATTTGTATTTTGAAATTGCGAAAGTGCTGATTTTGAATTTAAAAGTATTTAAATGTTTTTTTAAATCACGCTCTCGTATAAGACAGATCTGATACGAATTGTAATCGCAAAAAGAATTAAATATAACCCTCAATCTGGCGTTCTTTTAAGAGATAAAAAAATGTAAAAATTTCGTTGAAAAACAGCATAAAATAAACTAGTTATGCTTTCGGAGGTAAAATAGCCGCCTTCCTCAGGATAAAACTGACCAACCGAGGGAAAAAGGCGTCTGTATTCGATTTAATTTAAGTGCTTTTAGTAAAATGTCCGTCTGGCGATTTAATTTTAATACTTTTAAAATTTAAGTAACCTGGACGATATTTAAATTCTCAACAAAGTTAAGTGAAGTTCAAATTACTTTCCTGTGCGATTGCAAACACTTCATTTTGTTTTTAGCTTTTTAACTGATAATCTTTTGTCTATTGTATTTTTAAACCCATTAAAAAAGTTAAGTATATAAGAATTTGAAATATCTTTCGAAATGAATCGAGCTCTATTCTCTCGGCAATATTTAATCTGTTTTTTTTTTTTTTTTTGTTAAACCTGTGCCAGCTTGAGACTGAAAAAGAATGTGAAATATGTAAAGAATGTAACTCTTAAAAACGTCATTTTTCCATTTAAATATAATTTACTTCAAAATTTAGATGTTTTAGACTGTAAAATACTCCATGACTTGCACGAGCCCCCTTGAAAATTTACTTTTGTATCTGATATATTTTTTTAAGTTTTTATTTAATTCGTCACGACCGACGTTTCAACTTCTTTGATGATATTTTTAACATACTTCCTAGAGAGCTGAAATAGTGTACACAGCTTAGACCATTTTAATCTGTTAAAATGGCGCGGATCCTCGAGAAATAGAACTGATTTGTTTTTTTAAGTAAAAATTTCTCCCTTTGCATGTATAATATATGTAGAGGGAAAGAGACAATTTTTGAACACATGATACTGCTCATGGCCTTTCCCCCCAAAACGGATTGTTTCTATTTAATTGTTATCGGGTCATTTGAGTAATGGTGTGTGTTATTAGCACGTATCTGGGTCATTGTTTTTCATTTGTTTATACGCTTTTTAACACTTTACAACATAGCTGAAAAGGGTTTATGAATTTGTTCATTCTGTCTGTCTCTGTCCGTTAGCACGATAACTGCCGTAAAAATGACTTTATCAGAATGAAATTTTAGTATGATGTTCAGACCAGACGGTCTGTGGGATCTATGGGAATATAAAGGAATAATACCACCCAATTAGTTTTGGATGTAACCCGGGTTGAAAAAATGAAATACACTGAACCCTATGGTACCTAATTCTTCAAACATTTTTTAAGCGGATTTAAAATTCACAAATTGCTTCGAAAGTTTTAGGAAATATTCAAATTATCCCATAAAATATATGAATTCATCATGACCTTTGGTTGTCTGACTGTCTATTTCACCTTTTTCGATGGCATTTTTAAACATGCGTCCTATGTCCTAAAGATCGAAACTGGGTAGGCAGCTTAGTCCGGTAGAACCAAGTGATCTATTAAAATTGGGCGGATCCTCGAAAGCCAGGCATTTTTTCCCATTGTAAGATCGTTAAAAATGAGTGCAATATGCAACTTAACTTCGTTGGACTTTCAAGCTATTATATATATATATATAAAATGATAGTTAAAAAGGAGTTTATTTATACAACTCCGCTATTCTTTGTATGTACATCAGTATAGGCTCCAGGATTTGCTTCATTCTAATATTGGTTGGAGAAAACTGCCATTTTATTATATATAGAAAATCCAGAATGTTAAATTGCGTTTAAAAATGGCTTCATTTCACCTCCTGAGATGCGTTCAACAACTAAACCCTAAAAAGTTGTATTTTGCGTGTTTTTGCGAAATTAATGTGTTCCGGCTAACAATAATTTCAACTCCTCTGATAGGGAATAAAAAAAAAGGGAAATTCTTTTTAGAGTTTGTGTGGCGTACCAAACTCCGTAATTAATACCCTTATGTGAAATGCATAACTATTTTAAAAGTTGTAAAAAATTCTGCGGTGCAAAAGTGAAAATTTCCTTTCCCTTTCATGGGCGCTCTTGTCGTTCCAATAACCCTTTTGATGCTGACACCATTTCTTCTCATTCTTCCCGATTGTTATTGTCAGGTGGAGATTTCGAGAGACGCATTTACCTGGCGTGAGACGAACACAAAACAACGGTGACGTTTACGGAAAAATCACGCCACCGCTTGTCACGTGGCGCATGCGTCATTGGGAGGAGAGGGGGATGGGGCGCTCGCTCTAGTCGGATCTATGCCAAGTATTTCTGTTAACTAGGTAAAAATGCTTCTCGCGGCTCATCTAGGAAAGAGCCCCCAGATCTTGAATGTTTTATTAGAATGCTGATTTTATTTTTGTCCCCAGAACGATTGAATGTATCTGCATAGTCGCATGAATTGGAGAAAATGTGGAATTGACGAAAATAAAGGGTTCTTTCTCTTAGTAGGGAGTTTTTACTTTCCCTACACACTGTAAGTATAAATAAAGTCCAAGATGAGTAATACAATGGGGTCGAAAGTTCGAATTTGGGTGTTTTCGACGGCTTAACATATTTTCAATGTTCATGAACTTGAATTGGAAATTTATGTGGTATATGTATGTGTGCGTGGTTTTTTTTTTTTTTTTCTGTAAGGAAAATTTCATCCTGCACAAGCAGGCACTATTTTAGCACCATTTGTAAAACCTGTTCATAAATATTATTGTAAAAATGACATAAATTTATATTATTGACGATTGAGTCGATCCGGGCAAGGGCGGATTCAGAAAACTTTGACATTGATGGGGGGGGGGGGGATCAAAATCATTTGATTGAAATTTTATATCTATATTTTCGAAATGGCATGCTCGAATGGAGCTCTTACTAAATTAACATAAGTAATCTTACTCAACAAGAAAAAGGGGGGAAAAAAACTTTAATTATTGTATTTATGATTTTTTTTTTTTAATTTTTAAATGGATTTATAGCAGTTGCGACTTTAAGCTTAAAGATGTAACTCTGGCTCACCACGCTTGAAATCCTCCCCCCATGTTGATGTCACAACTGGGGGCACGCGCATTGATACAGATACGTAAAGAAATATTTTCTCAGCAGTCATGGCGTCACAACATTTCTTTTTTTTCCTAAACGGACGTGTTGTTAAAGCGTTCTTTAATTTCTAGAATTTGCTGCGTTATTTTAATGAGAGGTTTGCATCTTAGATCTCTAGCTACTCTAGGTATTCGTTCCATCTTTTTACAATAACATAATATACGTACATAATGTATAACTTAATTTACTGGAATAAAGTTCATTTTATTTCAAAACTTTTTAATTGTGGACAAGGAGCCGCGTAAAAGTCAGAGATTTCCACAGACATCTTGGTAAGATTTGTAGAAATTTCTTCCTGTGCAGACTTCTAGTTTAAATTTCTTTTTTCAGACAGTGCGTTCGTTCACACATAACGAGAACGGCTCCTTTCTTTTCGACCCAAACAGGTGGTTCTTGCAGTTGCGCAAACGTTTGTTTGTCTCAAGGAAACTGCAGCTGGAATTATAACAGCAAAAGCCGCTAGATTGGTGGTCTTCGTCGTGTCTTTTAAACGAGAAATAGTCTAAAATCAGTTATGGGTAGGTAGGCTCTGGAAGTATGGAAACATTTTCGAGCTTTGGACAAAAGTCCCCCCCCCCCCCCCCCCCCCCCCCCCGTCCTCCTACACAATGTTTCTCTCAGGACTTCTGGTCCAGGAGGAGGGGGGAGGGCGAATGACATGTTAGGGGGTGGTAATTTTTCTATTTGCCCTACATAAATATATCTAAATGCTGTGTCACATAAATAGAAAAAATAGAAACTAGGTTTCATAAAATATCTTCCGGGGGGGGGGGGGGCGAATACACGCTCCCCAGAGGTGTATGCCTGAAAGAAACACTGCTCCCTAAATACCTAGGGTTTTTAGACCTTTTTAAAGTTTCAGCATTATTTGTATGAAGATGGCATTTTTCTTTTACAAATTTGCACGCTATATACACATTTTCAGTGGATCTTAAATGTTTTAACTTTATAAATGTTTATACCCTTTGCATGCAAAACATGCTTTTCAGATAGTGACGGTCATGAATGGGATGACCCTTTGAAGTCGTCGTACTGTAGGATGTCTTCTTAACAATTTATTTTTGTGCAAATAACAAAAAAAATGTATTACATTTTTCTATTTTTTGTAAACCGCGGGATATGCGTACTTTCTTGATCAAGGGATACTACAGTTGACCCTCAAGCGTTGATTCTTATCCTTGATGAGAAAATGAGTTGGCGAGAGCTTGTAGATTTGTTCTTTGTGGTATTTATTAGTCGTACATCCGCTACTCGATTGAATACCACGTTAAAAGCTGAAGGTCGTTTATTAAGTCTGTCCAACTTTCGGCCGGAATAAGGTCTTTGTTTTCTTTTTTGAATTATTTTTGATTTTTCTGCTGATTATGTTTACATCATCGAACCTGTGAACACGCGACCTTGTAGGCTATTCCAGTACAGAATACAGCTGTTTTTGTGTTTAATAGTATTGAATTAAAAGTAAGGTCATTTTTTAATGAACTCTTTAAAAATGACCCTAAATCAATGAAAATGATGACTAATGGATGAAAATTCAATATCTTGGAAAGAATATTATAAGAAGTCTACTATAAAAATAATCCATTTCATCGTACATCCATCCGTAACGCTTGGCGAAAAACTTGGCGATTTCTTTTTAAAAGTTGCTATATTGATGATAATGTTGCCAAATGGATAAAAATGTATCCAAATCGACAAAAATGACACTGAATGGGAGGTGATGTTTTGCAAATTTTGGATTCCGTCATATGGCGGGCTTATCTTCTAGTTCATAAAAAAAATGATCTTCTCTCCGTTTGTTTGTAACACTTGACGATACATTTGGCGAACTTGGCCAGCTTCGTGAGCGCATCCAATACTCGAAAAAATAAAAGCAAGAAACATCATACATAAACATTGATTAAGAAACACATTCCAACAGAAGTAAAATTTTATTTAAATATTTCTAAAATGGGATATATTCAGCTGTGATATATTTTTTTAATGATCGCAGTACTACAGTCATTTATTAGGCATACTTGAAAATGTAAAATTTCATCAAACCATAAATAGTCTGCTTCTCTATGTAAAATCTATGAATATTTCATTCATATCACTTATATTCCAGACTCCAGAGCTCAATAATTTTGTGTGAAAAATATTCAGCCATTTTTATTCAACTCGCCTTACTTGATTTGTTCCATTTTGCATGCTTTCAGATGAGGTTTCGTTGTAGAAATAATCAAAGTTGAGTGATCATTTAATTCATACATATTGTAATTGCGTAGGCACGGAATTTAGATACACAGATAATACGCAAAAATAAATCGGTTTTACGAGGGATGCAACTATAAATATAAATTTTAAAGATCCTTAAATATCACGATATTTACATACGGGGGAAAAATGGATGCCCTGTTTTATTTAGCAGTGAGTCACGTAATCTCTTCCTATCATGGGTGTTATTATTATTTCAATTTTTATTTAAAAAACTACCTAACCTGTTTTGCTGAAAAAAAATGTCCCACATTTTATGTGATCATTTGAATATTTCCTGAAATGTTCGAAGCAATTTATGAATTTTAACTTCCCTTAAAAAATGTTTGAAAATGAGGTCTAATTGAGTGATATTATTCATTTACATTCTCATAGGTCCCAGAGACCGTCTCAACAGCATCACTATCACAATTTCATTTTGATAGTCATTTTTGCGGCAGTGAACGGACCATGGCCCGCACTTTTGACCCGTGTTGGGAAAGTGTTAAAAACGATGCCTAACTAACATTTTGAAGTATCCACCTTGTGAGACACGCAAAGTATCTTCGAAATGTTTATAGATCGACGAATAAGGAAATCTAAAAAAACTTTAAAATGCTGAATGCAGTAATACTGGTTTTTTTTTCTACTTGCATGTAAATTTATTGCACAACAATTTTATCGTTAAGAATATCGTATTGCAGAAAGATTCAGAGTGCTAAAGAGGCTTGAAGAAAGCAAAATAATTTTTTGTCAAAGGGTCGATTCGTGAGCGACCGAAAAGATTATCGCACTTTTCATTTTGACGCCGTCGGAAAGATCAAAGAACGTTCTTTCCGACCATGTTTGAACCGAATCCGTGAGACCGACCATTCCATCCTATTTATTTATTTTTAAAATACATCGAAATTTGCATTTTTTTTTTGTGTTTGTGCCTCACATCTTACATAAATTAAATAATAAGGAACAGAAGCCGTTCTTCGGTAGACCATCTTTATTCTACACGCACACATATACAACAAGGTTTACGCTGCAACTACACACTATGCCTTCGTTCATTCCATACTTACGGCTCGGGCGAAACAGTACAACCTTTTCTTCTTGGCTCGTGACGTTAGGTGTTGTCATGGCAACTTACAATAAGGAAATGACCATACATGGCGTGTAGACTTCAATTCATGGTTGACACTAAACATACACGGGGCCTTGAAATCTTTGCCTGAACTAAGCGTTTAATTTTAAACGTTCAGGTATATAGAATCCCGCTAGATTTCGGAAAAAAGTTCAAATGAATGGTCTACAAATAATGCAAATATGAAATTCAAAGTTCTAAACTCTCATCATTGGTTTTGGTTCGAGGCTCTGGATGGTCGATCGGGAGGGACCTTTTAAGAAAACCATCTTTTGTACGTAGCGTGACAACTCTGACTAAATTGTCCTTACCTGCTTGTGTATCAACTATTCTGACTAAAAGCCATTTAGCAGGGGGTAATCGATCATCTTTGATGAGAGCAAGTTGTCCTTTGTCCACATTTTCGCGTTATTTTAACCACCTCGGTCTTTGTTGCAGCCTGCTTATGTATTCTAAATTCCATCTTTTCCAGAATGGCTGATTCAGGTGCTGTAGCAATTGCCACCTGCTTAGTCGATTTTCTTTTATATCCAATATCTTTTTCTTAAAAGTCCTAATACCAACTGTGTTCCTCCATGCAGAGTATCTAGATGACTTTTTTGGATTATAAGGGTAACTAAATGATTTTTTTCTTGGAAAAATCGCAGGATGAATTTCTTCAAACGGTAAATTGGTATGTTTTAAACGCCCTCCTACCCTTAATATGCCTTCACCCTCTAGGAATGGATTAAGATTTAGAAGTCGACTTTTATGCGATAGTTCCTTTTTGTTCTTTAGTCGTTCTATCTCAGAAGCAAAGGAAGATGTTTGTGTTAATTTTACAAGTTTCTTTAAAGCGTTTTTCAATTCTTGTCCAGTAAGATAAGTTACGTTCAGATTTTGAGATCTTACAGTTAGATGCAAATCTATAGCAATACCCAGTTATTCTTACTAGTTCAGACAAATCAGACCGTAGTTTGAAATCAAGTCAAAATCTTTACTTACACTTAATGTTGTTAATGTGACAACCTTTCTTTTTTTTATGGTTGTAGGTGGAATATCAATGGATTTAGGCCAACAGTCTTGAGGCATTCTAAGCTATGTAGCTCCTTTCCACCATAATTTGTGTTTGATCAGTTTATCTGGTGTAAGACGACGAGTCGCGCAATCGGCAGGATTTTCTTTTGATGGCACATGCATCCAATTGCAGTTTTTAAGTTTATCGTAAATTTCAACGACACGATTCGCTATGAAGGATGCATCGCGTAGGATGTCCTCTTAACCAGGCTAAAACGATCTTTGAATGGGTCCAAGAGTACGTATTTTTAATTTATGCATGTATAGCTAATAGGATTTGATAAGTTAATCTTGCCCCTAGCAGTGCTCAAAGTTCTAATCTTATCTTGGTAAAGATACAGTTTCTGGCGCGACTTTAGTTTTTGCTGTAACAATGTGTGTAGAAATTGTTCTTTCAGAAATTATCTGAAGATAGACAATAGAAGCATACGCAGTACTCGAGGAATCACAAAATCTGTGCATTTCGATAAAATGGTTTTCGGAATAACTGTAGTTTATCCAGCGTGGAATTTTAATATTTTCCATATCTAGTAACTAACTTATCCAGTCAATCCACTGTTGTCGAATTTCTACTGGTGGTTCTTCATCCCAATTCAATCCAGTCATCCACAATGACTGAAGCATCATTTTAGCTGTCATTAAAACGGGTGCTATCTATCCTAATGGATCGAATAGTTTACTTGTGTTCGATAAAAGGGTTCTTCTCGTAATGGTAGATCGTCCCGTTACCATAGAACTTAATTTGTAACTGAATTCGTCTGTTATTGGATGCCAATATAAACCCAAGAGTTTTGATGCTTTGATCTGCTTCTATGGTTTTCAGCTTTGATATTTCTCGAAATTCCTCAGGCACTGATTCAAGCAATTCTTCTTTATTAGATGCCCATTTTCTTAGAGGGAAACCTCCCAATTTTAAAAGATCAATTGTTTGTCTTTGTTTTTCCAATGCTTTAGAAATATCATCCGCTCCGGACATAAGATTATCAACGTAAAAATCGTTCATTGTAGATTCTGCTCCTAATGGGAAAACTTCGCTTCTCATAGCGAGCTATTTATTTCGAGGTCTTTATAGCAAGATAAGCAGAGCAATCCAACCCAAACGTTACTGTTAGCGTTAATCTTTTATTCCTTCGGTAATCGGAGGTAATCTTTATTGCTTCTAACTTAGAATCGGTAACCTTTTATTGCTTCTGACATAGAATTCCTCCAAACTATTCTTTGATAGTCTGTATGTTTATCTACAACACGGATTTGTCCGTACATTTTTTCTATATCAGCTGTGTATACGATCTGATAAAATTTCCATCTATGCAATATAGCTGTCATATCCTCTCGAAGATTCGGTCCTACTAATAATAATTTATCATTTAACGATACACCTGTCGAAGTCTTTTGAGAGGCGTCAAATACCACACGAAGTTTCGTAGATGAACTATTTTCTTTGATCACTGCATGATGAAGAAGATAATTTGTTTTATAGCCATTTCCGTGAATTTTGAGATCCTTTGGGGTGGTTTGGATTTCTTCCATATCGTTTAGTTTGATATATTCATTTATACATGCTGAATATTCCGCACTAACTTTAGGATTTCTTGAGAGTTTTCTTTCGTTTTGCTCAAATCGCGAAATCGCCCTATCTCTTGATTCACAGAGTGTCGTAGAAGTGTCTTTAAATGGCAAATTGACTACACAACGTCCCTTTTCCCTCCTGTGCGTTTTCTCGAAAATTTCTTCACTCAATCTTTCATCTTTCTTCAGCAGTGAGTGTTCGAGTTAGTGAAGTTTCTTCAATTTCCCAGAATTTTCGCAGCGGATCGTGTATTTCCTACATGCTGTAAAGATTAATAATTTTCGTTGTTTGTTGTTTGGAATAGCTATCCTGACAATTATTTAAAATAGGTCCCGTCAAAATCAACCTAATGAAGTATTTTGAGCAATCTGAGTACGTTTTGGTCCTTTTATGATACCATCCAATAAGATTTGTGAATATACATCAGCGCCAAGTATGATATCGTGCTTTGCCAAAGTTTGGATCAGCAAGATTTATGTTTCTTAAATGTTCCCAAGAATCCAATATTGAACATCGTGGTGCTGTATAATCTGTGAGATTTCTGAGCACTAAAGCATGAGTAGTCGTCAATAATTCTTGCTTAAATCGGATCTTTTAATACAACGAGCACTTTCCCTGGTTATCTTTGGTTGGGCAAAAAGTGCGTTCAATTGCGAATCGACTAATACTCTTTTGTTTCCGTACCGTTCAAATAATGACTTCCATGCTATTTCATAGTTATCTTCGGTAATTGCAAAATGCTTAAGTAATTTCTCTGCTTCTCCAACTAAATGGATTTTCTAAGAGTGGAGTTTTGGCACCTTAGATATCGATTCATTACTATGAATTATGGATACAAACATATCATGGAATGAAGTCCAATCTTCGTATTTACCAGAAAATTTAGGCAATTCTATTCTTGGTAACCTTATACCATTATTGAAATTTGAACTCGCATATCCTGCACTGCTTCACTGTTTGAAGCTGAGCTAAATTTAGAAACAAGAAATTCTTGGATTTCTGATGTATGGTTGATCTTCTACCGTTGAGTAAAAATCGTCCGTAAAATAAGGATCGTCATTTCCAATTTCTTTGGATAAAATTATTTTACGGTGCCGTGCGTCTTTTTGAACTCGATCCAGTATTCGGAAAAGTTGTTCAGCCTTAAACTAAGGTAAGATTCCGTTTTTCTGTCTTTTGAATCCTTCTTATAATTTCTAATGAATCTTGTCATAGATTTCATGTTGTATTGTTATTAATTCAGACATAGTTATTTCAACTTGGTTAAATTCAAAATACGTGCATCACAATGCACTATAAATTTAACGGACATAGATTTTAACTATACTGACCTTAAGCAGCTTTGCGACTTCTGGAGCCTTCTAATTTCCATTTCGTTTCCGAAATCCTCTAGGTAATTCAACTTTTGAATTCTTACTCCGACGGACCATGTTTGTGTCTCATTTCTTACTTAAATTAAATAATAAGGAACAGAAGCCGTCCTTCGGTAGACCATCTTTATTCTACACGCACACATATACAACAAGGTTTACGCTGTAACTACGCGCTATGCCTTCGTTCATTCCATACTTGCAGCTCGGGCGAAACAGTACAAATACCTTTTCTTCTTGGCTCGTGACGTCAGGTGTTGTCATAGCAACTTACAAAAATAAGGAAATTGCCATACATGGCGTGTAGACTTCAACTCATAATTGACACCAAACAGTGTGATATAATATATATATATATATGGCCTCGTCACAAAAAACTAAGTTCACAATTCTATAATTTGGCTAAAACTATCCCCATATATCTTAGCAGTCTAACAAAAGCATATTTTTCGATTTTTTAAGTAATGTTCATTTTTGTCAATTTTTTAAGAGATCGCATTCAGTCATCGCAGTGGACCGTCTGCTTTTCAACGGGGATGTTAAGTTTCTCCTCTCTGGATTAGATCCATTTTAAAGTGGGATAAGCAAGTTGTGCATTCCTGGCATTCTTGAAGAACTTTCGGAAATAAGTTTTGAATCTCTCTCTCTCCCCCCCCCCCCCCCCATCCCACCTTTTAGAGGTAGGGAACGACCTGGATGTGCCGTCATGGATCGCGGTAGGGTGGGATCCATTGAGTTCCTTTCGAGTTTTCATCAGCGGTCAAACTGGAGTATCGGAAATTTAAAAATGACGTTGTTTGCGGAAGATATGAACACTTGTCATTTGGAGATTTTATTTGTAAGTGTATTATTTAAGCACCAGCACTTGTGTTGGACCCGGGCCACGACGGGTGATTCGTTCTAGTCTTACATAATATTTGCAATTTATCGTTCCGCTGATGGAATGTTTGTCCGAATTGGCTCACGTGGTTAAATGTCTCTCCCTGTTCGGAATGGAAGGGATTGTTCAAAATTCAGGGTGAGTTGCCAGTTCCCATTTTAACACTCCTATGCCGAGAATAACACTTTCACGACCCCTCGCGTGCAGTGCTCAACTAACTTTAGACGCGTGCATTCGTAATAGGAAAAATATAATTGCCATTTTTGTTTTCTGCCAAGTACGCGGTCGACATTGAATCCGACGCATTGCCTCTAATAAAAGGCTCTAATCGCGTTCGTAAACAGTGCGTTCAGTTACGTTCTTCCGGATTTATTTCCGTGGGTGTCTGCATTTTGATGCCATCTTTTTTTTTCTGCGTGCTTTCATTTATGAATCTCGCAGAAGTGTGTGCGCTTGGAACGGAGCCCGAAAGTCAAGAGTCTCGAGGTCGGGGCATTTTTAAATATTTAAAGTGGGATGCTGCATATTCCAAAAATTGCGTGTAAATACCGCCGTTCTTTACCTTTGGAGGCGTGTGTTTAAGGAGGAATCGAACGATTCGGGCTCATTGGCAGGCATGGGCGCCCATAGAACTTTTCCCAGGACGGGGTGAACCATTGACGTCAGTGGTGCAAACTGGAGGATAAGATGGACTAGCTGGATGCAAAATTTTATGACCTTGAACGTTCAAGGGGAAGGGCAGTGCCCCCCTATGGGCGCCCATGTCGCAAAATGTAAGAAAGCGTTTTTCAAACTGTTCCGCTTAAAAATCTAGAAATTAAAATAATAAAATCATTGACTTTTTAATAAATTTAAGCTTGCTTTATTAGACGCCTATTTTAAAAGGGTCTTCGTATTTCAATTTGATACATTGTTTCACTTAGCTTGTAACAGGGCCAACGGCCGTACCGTGCTGAAAACACCGGTTCTCGTTAGATCACCGAAGTGAAGCAGCATCGGGCGCGGTTAGTACTTGGTGGGTGACCACCTCGGAACGCCACGTGCTGTTGGCCATCTCGGGTGCGGTATCCCCGTGGTTTGCGCGCTAGATTTGCACGCTGCCACAAATGCCGCCGTGTTCATGCGGAGTACGATCACGTTAAACATGTGGGTCCGTAAGTCCTTCCGAGAGGTTGGTGGTAGGGGAAGGAGGGTACGGTCCCTGTGGATGCCACCCCCACTGGGTTCCGGTCTAAATTGGGTGGCACTTCCCGGCCGTCCATACAGTTACCTTACACCTTTCTGGTAGGTCGGACGGTCTGGGTCTCAACAACAACAACTTAGCTTGTAACAGACTGAAGTACCTGGCGTGACCCGGGATAATACCGAAATGAACGCGATACAAAACTTTATTTATTTATAAAAAGAAAAAAGAAAGCATGTTACAGGAAGAATTCCAGGAACAGCAGGCAATATAATACACAGTAAAAACCCGAAACAAATATAAAAGCATAAAGACGCTAAAAATTGCATTAAATGATTTTTAAAAACAGCCGGAGAAGAAGAAAAAGTATCAAAGTCATCGGGCAAGCTATTGTAGAGCCTACAGAAATTGTTTACTGCACATTGATTCCCAGCACCAGTTCCAAAAATCCTCTCAGCAAACAAACTTCTATATATTCTTAATATCTTTAAAATATTTTATCCGTAATTGTGAACCCTATTAAGCCTCAGTTAAAAAAAAATGTTATTCGGTCGACCCGTTTTCAAATGAAAAGCGGTCGTGACAGACAAAACGAGCCTTTTTTTTTAATGACCCTTGTTCTGTGAGGTGCGTAGGAGGACGAACGTTAACACTAAACCACTCTTTGAATCTAATCGCATTGCTTGAAAAATTTCGGCAAATTAGACTGCGCATTTCAGAAGATTGAATTCATGTTTTCATTTTTATATATTAAAGCGGTGCGACATCGGAACATTTTTAGTCATAAGCCACATCCTTATATTGCTGGTGAAAAATATGTAAACCCTCGAGTCGTTCTGGAATTATAAGCAGCTACTTCAGGCGGAAACAGATTTTTAATTCTTGTTATTCTATTATTTTAATTTTCGTTATTCTATTACATATTTTAATTCTCGTCTCCGTTGCAGGGGGATCTATATGAAATCGGAGCCCCGAGACTCAGCCTCGTAAGGGGTATATTTAAGTAGCGTGTTTTGAAATATTCCTTTTTCTATGTTCGTTTTTATATTTTTAATGGGATATCTGACACATTCATTCGTTCTACTATTCAACTTTAAAGATATTTATTTCATCGACTTTAAAATTATACTTTGGATGTTGTCATTCGAATGCGAACGTGTTCGAGATCTCCTTCCTTTTGTTTATGCGACGCTGGATGGGTCGGATTTTGTTCTCAAGATGGCCGCTTTGAAGAATAGGCTTGCTGCGTCTCAGAATCATTTCGGATCAGACTGATTTTTTTTCGGGTGTCATTGTAAGTATAAAATGCTCACAAGTGGTACTTTAAGTCAACAAGCACCAATATGACTTTTGCAAAATAAAGCCACAATGATTTCCTCTCTTTTAGAACTCGGGATATTATTTTTGACGCCCATTCGTTCTATCGCCCGCCAATTTAAAAAAAAGGTGTGAGAAAATATATATTTTTTAATTAAAATGATATAGTTAACAATTTCTCTATACGGCATCCTATCTACAAAATAAAAGAATTTATTTTGTTATTTATAATTTCCGATTGACGTCTCCCGTATAAAAAAATCTAGCGGCATTCCACTCATTTATTTGGACTTCTTATGGGGGCTAGCTCAGTGTTTCTTTCAGGGTTTTTTGGCCTGGGGGGGGGGGCAAGTTTTCTATTTGCCCTATATAATATATTTAAATGCTGTATCACATAAATAGAAACTAGGTTAACATAAAATGTCTCCGGGGGTATGCCTGAAAGGAACACTGGGCTAGCTAGCGGATGGGATTCACAAACTATCAAAAATGCTTCACCCAGTTTTGCTTTCTACGCATTATGGTGTTCACGATGATGGAGACTTCGCGATGGTCAAAAGTGCTGCTTAACGCTAGTCTTGTAGGGTGCCTCTTTTCCGGTTGGGTCTTTCGAGATCACGTGATTTCAACCTCTTTTCCGGTTGGGTCTTTCGAGATCACGTGATTTCAACCTCTTTTCCGGTTGGGTCTTTCGAGATCACGTGATTTCAACCTCTCATTGGATCTTGACTACATTTTTTCCACGGACACTTGCGAAAGATGAAACGAATTCGAAAAATATATCAAGAACAAAAGAACCCTTTGCTGGTACCAAAAATAACTGGGTGTATAAATATGCATTTTTACCTAACGCATTTATTGGGAACGAAACAATTTGGTAAGCATCTCTCCAACTTCTCTAATAACCCTCTTCTGAGCAGTAGTTAGTCAATTAGCGCACGCTTCAATCTGTCTCGAATTTCCATTTCTATTTTTTCTTACAAGTGAATTGGACGTTTATATATGGCTGTGATGCAACCCAGTTTCTAGCAACGGTCTCGAGTCCATTTCAGCATGACTCGCCTCCATTCTTATACTCCATATGACGTCTAAAGTTTAGATTAAGTTCGCTGGAGGTCTTAAAAGAGGGAACATTTTCTTTTCGGTGTTATCGCACCCGAGGGCAGAAGAATCTTGTTTAAAGGTTTCTATCTAGTTTCTATTTTTAGGAACTAAGTGCGATATGTGATGCCGCCGACACAATTTCCCGGTCCCTATGTTGCAAATGCGCATTGGAGGTGACGCTACTACCCCCTATTTTACTGCTTATTGACCTCTCGGGTCCCTATGCAATGCATTCTTTTGCTCATCTCCCTCTCGGCAGCTCTGGATGTATGTGGAATTTGTTTGCTGTCTGTTCATTTTGAGATGTGGGGTGACGTAATAATGTCGCATGTATTTTGAAAACGGCATTTCAATGACGTCATTTTAAGGCGATTTGCCTAAATATTTTTCCCATCGAGGAAAATAGACAACTCAAAGTACCGGTGGCGCTATGTTAAACCGGTCGGTGGTACTATGTAAAAGTTTCTTCAAAATCTCCCGTGATTTATTGATTTTTCTGACGTCACATAATTTAGCAATTCTAACGTCACCGATTTAATAGTGATACCAATAATAAATTATTTTGATGTGAATAACATCTATGATTGGGGTATCTCTGGCTGAAAACGGAGCGTTACAAAAAAAAAAAGGAAACACTGGACGCTTCTATTCGCACGACTTAATGCTCGCTTAAATATATAGGCTGGCGCAACAACGGCCATCTTGACTCCCAGTTGAAGCGATGGCTGTACATGAGGAAAAGCATTATGGGTACAATTTTTTGAAAACAGAAGCGCCTATTTTACAGCTAAACTGCGTATACAATATCAGCCATGTAGCATGAGCGCGCCATTGAAATAGCACAAGCAGACTATAGCTGACGGGACCGGTTGGTGTCAAAATGGCGGTTGCGCCAGCCTATATATTTAGGAGCCTTCATTCCAACCTTAGTACCCAGGATGAGGGTTCATTTCGTCATCCCTGGAGGTTCATGACTTCAATGCATGAATGACTTCAATGCTACTCTGGTTTCATTGATCTTATAAAAGTTTTGTTTACTGAAATGTGAATGTACAATCTGATTGAGGATTCGTAGGCAGCCAGTTTGTAATAGAGAGATACAAACTTCTCCATAGAATGCAAAAAAGCTTTACATTAAAGAAATCTGCCTCTCTCCCCCACCTTCCCTCTATTTGACATGGGCCCGAAGTTTAAGCTTCATACACATTTAAATGGATCTCTTCCCCCGTGTAGGATTTAAATTTCAATTGTTATTTATTTATTTATTTTTAACTTTTTGCTGAAATATTTTCTGCCATTTTATATAAAACACTGAAGCTCATAAACCCAACTTCGATCTCAAGTATGGGCGTTTCGAGCAAAAGGAACATGAAAGTGAAAATGCTGCGAGAAATTCGTCTGTCTTTTGAGACGTCGGCGGGGAGACACGAATTGCCGCTGTTTTTAAAAAGCACCTGGTAGATTTTCTAAAGGGAACCTCTTGCTTTTAGGTTCACTGGAGTGATTTTCTTGGTTATCTGACAACTAGCACCTGTTATTCGTGGTTGAAACGATATTGCAGTTGCGATTTCAGTAAAATGTGTGTCTCAAATGACATTAGAATGGAAAATTCGTCCCCATTTTAATAGTAAGCATATATTTCTTTTTCAGATGAACATCTTATACATGTACTAAACGTCTGTGTTAAAGAAAATTTGAAAATTGTAAAATAATTTCAGACATTTTATCTAGAATGCTGACGGATGTTGTGTCAGTTTAAAGGGCGGTCTCGCTGAAAAACAACTTCTCCATCGTTGTTCATTGAAAGATCCTTGTCCCTTTTGGCGAAACGTCGCTCACTTGGCGAGTTTCGGAAAATTTTGAGAGCGCGAATGGTTGGACTCCCATTTTTCGAGATCTTTCCACATGTGAAGACTCACATTTCTGAGAGAATAAGGATGCAATTGAATTGATTGGATGTGTTTTGAGAATAGTCCAGTGTGAACGAGTTGACCATTGAATGTTCCAGTGGACGCTTATTGTTGCTTTGGAACAAAGCGTTAGTTATTGTTGTGAACGCGCGATGTTCTGTTGGGCGCCTCCTCTTTCGTCTGTCTCGAAAAAAATACACATTATGACGTGAGCCCAGAGTTTCCAGAATGAAATTTTAGAGTTGGGGGGCAAGTTTTATATTTGCCCTATATAAATGCATCTAAATGCTGTGTCACATAAATAGTGAACATAAAATGCCCGAAAGAAACACTGTATAGTATAGGTATAATTACAATTTTAATTTTTATTTTAAAAAATGACCGAACCTATTTTGCTGAAATATTTTTTATATATTTTATGAGTTTATTTGAATATTTCCTAACATTTTCGAAGCCATTTTCTCCGCTTAAAAAGTGTTTGAAAAATGAGGTCCCATAGGGTTCGATGTATTTCATTTTTTCAACCCGGTTCAATCCCAAACGAATTGGGTGATATGATTCATTTCCATTCCCATAGGTCCCAGAGACCGTCTCAACAGCATACTAAAATTTCATTTTTGACGGTCATTTTTACGGCAGTGATCGTGCGAACGGACAGACAGAATGACCCAAGTCATAAACACTTTTCAACTGTGTTGTAAAGTGTTGAAAATGGCAAAAGAAAAGGGTGTTCGGCGGCCACCCCTATCGCGATGCGATTCCAGGGTGAGTGGAAAGATCTGGAGCATGCATCCCTTTCTTCCTGTATTTTGTATTGCTGTTATTCATGCTGTATTTTGCAAAATGTGGATTTCCACCGTTTCGAGATGCGGTGTCTAGGCATCAATGGGTTAATGAGTCTCGAGCGATGGTTGAGTGCTCGTGAAATCGAAGTGTTCGCGTTCGGGTTGATCACGCGGAGCGTGCATGGGGCGGACGTCTCATTTGACGGCTGATGCGGGGGTGGACTTTCCATCCAAGAACGTTTCAGAGGTTCTGAATCCATTCCTTGATCTATTGCGATTGAAGCGGCATCGGATTCCAACTGATGGGCAATCTGTCAACGCTCTTCGCTGTATTGGCTCATTCACGAATCGTACTTATTAAGCGTATTTTGTTTCATGACTCTTGTCTTTTTCTTTTAATTCGGGAATGCAGTTATGCTGCGTGTGCCTTTCAAAATTCAATTCGTCCCCCGGTGCGAATGCATTCTCTAAGTGTGAGGAGCAAAGGCTAAACTCTCCTATGCGAGGAGGATACCTCTTGAGACGTCTTTGTGAGAATTCACTCGACGTTAGGAATGGAATATCAGTACAACATCCGTGTCATGTTGGAGATCACGGTAGAATCTAGCCAGCGACGCGAGAAGTCATCACTTTACACACTTATACGCTAAAACGACTGACCCGGATTCTAAATAAGCACCCACCACGTATAAATAATTAAATAAACACACGCTGCTTAAAAATAATACACTTGAACGCAATTTGAAATGGTTTTGATCCGAAAATGGCACGAATCCAATCGCACGCCCAAACAAAAATGATGAGAATCACAATGGACGGTATACTGAACCGCATATTATTCAGGCGATGCCGCGGAAATCTACATGCACCCTAATCAGATAGAAAGGGAGCGTCCATCTGGAATTTTCGCTTTCGCGACCGAAACGCCCGTCTGTGATCGTGCCTCGAATGACATTCGAGCCACATTTTTCTCCACACGTTTTATGAAGTTTTTATCAGTGGCAAAGAAAATTCGAGCCTCTAAAATAAATACAGAAACTAAACAATTATGAGAAATTAAAAGCAAATGATAACGCCAGGTGCACCTGGCCGTCCTGAAGTACCCGCGTACCTAATTTCAGGGCCGTACGACGCTTAGATTTCCCACTACAGACTCCATAGACAGACACACACACACAGATAGATATTTTCCTTTATTAAGTAAGATGAAAGCGTGCGACATTGATTTCTGTTGAAGGAATTCACGCTTAAGTATTAGGTTAATATTTCCGCGTTCCTTTTCTAAAAGGTTTGCCATGAATGCGTGCGTGCATTTTTGGGTGATACCTTCAGCATATGCATCTTGCATTTCTTTATGCCATAAGGTATAATATAAGCCTCTAGGGTAGACTGTATCAATCTCCGTTGTCGGTAGGGCAGCAAGAATAATGACTTTTTGCTATTGAATCATTTTGCTCAATTGGACTGGATTTCCTTCCTGTGTTAAGATCGATGTGTCGAATTAAACCCGCGGGGGAAGAGTGTGGAAAACCCAGACTACACGACAGACCCGAAGGCTTACTGCAGCTATATGTGTGGCCGGGCGGGGGAAGAGTGTGGATTTTTTTTTTTTTTTAACGTAATTTTTCCCCCGCGTGTTTTCGAAGTGATGTTTGTCGTAGGTTCAAATCCAAGTTGGAAGAAATACTTTTTACAGAATCCATATTCGATAGATGTGAGTGGAAAATCTCGGGTGCTTGTCTGAAACAAAGCCTTAGTTGAAATTTTATCCTCCCGTGTCAAATAAAAATGTTTAAATGACGTCATTGATCTTGGCTCCCTTTCAATGCAGAGTCAAACTGTATCGATGCAGAATCACGAAAACCTTTGTGGAATTGAGATCTACATCTCGTATGGGCTGCGTATTTTCATATTAAAACGTGAAACTCTAATCTACTAATGTTCTGCTGCCTATCATGATCGGGGGCTGTTTATGAAAAGAGGGGATATATATATGCACACGCTGCTGGACAATTGCTAAGGTCGGATGACACTATCACCCATAGCAATCACAAAATGAAAACAAGAAAGATCAATCATGCTTAAAGCATTGATTACTTTCCAACTTCAATGCAATTTTATTTAAAAAAAGTCGAAAATGCAATACATTCCTCGGTAATATTTTAAAACTTATCACAATATTATATTGATTTATTATATTTGAAAACTTAAACCTTCATTGAAAAAAATGAACTTCATACAAATGACGGCATTGAAATATAAATTGCCTGGTTTAAATATCTCTAAAATGCAATACACTCCACGGTAATATTTTAAAAACTATCATAATACTACGATAATTTATTAAATTTGAAAACTTCATCGAAAACAACTGAAATTAATTCAAATGACGTCATAGAAAAAATAACACGCCTGGATCTCTCTATAAAAACAGGATTTCATTCATAACTTTCTCCCATTCATTTCATTTATCACAATACTATAATAATTTATTTTATTTAAAAATTAAGACCATGGAGCTACAAGTAATTAAACTCTATGCTTAAAACTTCATCGAAAAAAATCGTCCTTCTCTTTATAAAATCAATTATTATTTTATTCATATCAGCCATGCAGACTCCATGGACTAAATTATTTTGTGTTAAAGAAATACAGCAATTCTAATACAACTCATTCTACATATTTTGCTGTTTACATTTTACATAAGTGAAAAATAGGCTTCATTGTAGAAATAATCAAATTTGGATAATCATTTAAACTCAAATATATTGTATTTGCGTTATTTCAGTATGTAGATGCACAGAATTTAAGCAAAAATAAAGTAGTTTTAGGATGGATACAACACTCAATATGAATTAAAAAGAACTTAAAAAATCACGATTTTGAAAGAAGATGGATGCCATATACCATTTTGAAGTAGGTCATGTGATCGTTTCATATCATGGTCACGTGATCGTTTTATATAAGAGGTGTAATTATTATTTTAATTTTTATTTAAAAAACTACAGAATATATTTCGCTGAATTTTTTTTTATATATTTTATGGAACAATTTGAATATTATCTAAAATTTTCGAAGCAATTTGTGAATTTTAAATCCGCTTAAAAAATGTTTGAAAAATTAGGTCCCATAGGGCTCAATGTATTTCATTTTTTCAACCCGGGTTCAATTCAAAACTAATTGGGTGATATTATTCATTTATATTCCCATAGGTCCTACAGACCGTCTGAACAACATACTAAAATTTCATTTTGATTAAGTCATTTTTATGGCAGTTATCGTGCTAACGGACAGACAGACAGACAGAATGAACAAAGTCATAAACACTTTTCAACTTTGTTGTAAAGTGTTAAAAAGCAAAATGTGGAAAATTAAAATAAGTGCGGGATACAGTAAGTAAGAAGAGGGGTGTGTATGCAAATTTTTCATTTCCACGCCTGTTCGTCATGTGATAGCGCTCATAAGAGATTTAAAGGACTTGACGCGTGTGGACAGGTGTTGTTTCAAATGAAAGTTTTATGGGAAAGATTTAATGGACGAACTGCAAATGTTCGGTATGTCTTCCCAATATCATTTAGGTGATTTTACTCGTGGCTGTATTATTGGAAAGATCGAAGAAGGACGAAAAATAATAGATGTTGCCAGGAAGTCCGACATCACCCACAGCTTTGTTTCATGGCTCTGCCAAGCATTTAAAACAACTGGAATGTGTAGTGAGCGTCGCGGGGGAGGTCGTGGTTGAAGTATGACGTCTGCAGGAGACAAGTACATTGTCCTATCCGCAAAAAGGAACCGGCGCACCACAGCTCAGCAGGTGGAAATCGGTTTCTTGCTACCACAGGACAACCGATCTTCCGAAAAACTGTAGCCAGACGTTTGAGAGAAGGACTATACGTCCGCAGACCTGTTATGCGTGTCCCATTGTCCAGACTGCACCGTACCGTCCGTTTGCAATGGCGTCGTGAGCATCGTCATTGGACCGAACAGGACTGGGCTTGCGTACTCAGATGAGAGTAGGTTCAGTCTGTCATCGGATTGTAGACGCCAACTGATCTGGCGTGAGAGTGATACTGCTTATCGTCCAGAAAATATCCAGGAAAGGGACTGATATTCGACATGCAGTATCATGGTATGGGCCGGCATCATGATCAATGGCCGCACGCCCCTACATGTGGTTGCAACTGGGACTATGACCGGCCAACGATACATTGATGAAGTTCTACTGCCTCATGTTCGCCTTTTCCGTGGTGCTGTCGAAGATAAATTTGTTTTCATGGACGACAATGCACCATGTCATTGAACATTCGCTGTTCAGGGTATTGAATGCCTCGTATGGCCAGCACGTTCTCCAGATCTAAACCCCATTGAAAATGTTTGAGATGCTTTGGGGAGGCGACTTGCTGGTCGAAAATATCCTTCAACAAATAAGAACACCCTCATCCGTGCACTGACAGAGGAGTGGGATAACTTGCCTCAACAGCTGCTGGATAATGTTGTGCAAAGTATGACACGATATGTGGAATGTTGCATCGCACTCCACGGTGAACATATCCCGTACTGACACCTTTCTCAAAGGTGCATGCTGTCGTTCATATGCATTTTTCCATTTCTCCGTACACGGCATCCAGTGAACACTTTTCCCCTTTCAGATGTTTCAAAACCTTCTGTATTTTCCAGAATAATATATGATTTTTATTCTAGTGTCCGAACAGTGTGGCAACACTATTTTATTCTGCTGGGCCTCGACCCCCACTTAATGTTGTGTTGCATTGCAATTTGTGATCCGTCCTTAGCAATTGTTCAGCAGTGTATGTATATATAAATAAAATAAAAATAAAAATCTTATGTGAAATACCAATGATAGATTAGAAAAGTTGTAACTCATATAACTATAACTTGTAATATAAGATAGCAATATATATTACCAATGTACAAAGATGTTAAAAAGAGATTCACCCATCAAGGGGAGATTAAAAAACATATCCAGTCATCAAGCTATAAATAATCTACAAATATTAATGGTGAGATTTCAAAATTAAAAAACAGAAAATGACCAAGCATTAAAGGCAAACATGTGGAAAAGCACTAGGCATAAAAAGGAATTCATTTTGAATAGATTATTTTTCAAGGCCTCATATATATATATATATAATATAATATAAATTTTTTCATAGATACTGTAGCTTACAAAAATATGAAGGATATTATATATATATATATATATATAAATTGAAAGATTTTAAGCCAAACTGATATATAATTTGAAATGTTTCTTCATCTCCCTTCTGCTTGTGGCGGATTCTACTAAAAGCCTTAGTTATCCAAAAAGCCTCTAAATTCTTCATTTGTTAAAATGTTAAAAGATTTTTATAAAGTTTTCACTGCAAGTTTAACGCATAAGCATTGTATAAATTTTTTTGTTGCTTAAATCCAGAGTCTGTTGTTAGTTTTCTAAGTTGGGCAATATAATCAAAAATAGGTCTCAGAAAAGTTAAAAATTAATAATTTTTATTCATCGAGAGCACTGTCTCAAGGTTTCCCATCTAGTGGGCCACCTTGGGACACTGAAAGGGTTTTGAAAAAATATATGTATTTATAAGACATTTGAAGTGGATTATACATTTTCTCATGCATAAATTTTTAATGTGCTTTTTCTATGCATAAGTGTCAAGATAGAATTAAAAAAAATATATATATTTAAACTACACTACACCACACAGTGGGTCTATAACCCTTGAAGAGCCTCTCATACAAGAGCACCACATTCCAATCTTCCCTGACCTTTCTTCTCCATTCTCTTCAAGACTCCTTAAATATTTTTCCACATCATACAATCATGTTTTATGTGGTCTTCCAGCTCTTCTCCTACCTCCAGGCTTAACATTAAATAGTTTCCTTACAAATATACTATTTCCATTCTCTCCACATGCCCAATCCTCTTACAGCCTCATATTATAACTATGATTAAAAAATATTTATAAAAACCAAAAATTGAATGTGTCCCAAGATACCCCATATTCCCCTATATATATATATATCCCTCTTGATGGCATATTATCTCTTGCACATGTGTTTTCGCATTACTGTTATTTATTTCTTACGAATGGCAAATCGAAAATTATGCATAAACTACTGTATGTACAAAAAAACCCATCTCTAGCATATCTGTTACAAATGAGTAACTATAAACCAAGGCTAAAGATAAAGGTAGAAGGTAACATATCACTACAATGGAAAGGGGGATGAGAAGAATATGAGGATATATACACACACACACACACACACACACATATATATATATATATATATATATATATATATATATATAAAGTGAAAGATGAATTGGACATTTAAAATGTATGAAGAACGTTTGTAGAAAATAAAATTTTACAGAGACATCCAATATAACGTGCATGCCACCCAATTCAACCAACTCCTTGTAGAAGAGAAGCATGAAAGGGAATACGAGATAATTTACTTTCTCATAATTTGGAAGCTATGCTCTAGGGCTGATGAATGAGCTGATGGAGGGAAAATAGGAGATGAGAAGCAGTGTATTATCACGCATTTAACATAGCGCCCCCAAATCCCTTCAAGCCTCTTCTCGGTTCGTAGCTCTGCCGTAGATGAGAAGGGAAACAAATATATATTGTCTGTTAGTTTGGGTCTTTTAGGAAACAATATAAAACATTGTTAAGAAAAAAAATTAAGTGTTCTGAATTCGAAAGATTCTCTTGACACGTATGTAGTTATATAAAAAGGCGCAGGGCCAACCCTCGAAAATCGACCGCACGATAATCGGATTTAATATTGGAATCATTCATAAAAAGTCTGTTTCAATCGTTTCCTTACGGCAACCGCGGTCTCGCATGATTCCCTAAAATAGTCATTTCTGCGTTTGAGTGTGAAATCAGTTTACATCTACTTATATGACCTATCTCATTCGGATATAGACGGTTCTATTCGCAAAAGGTCACCTTGAATGCATTAATTGTGCGACTGTTTAAAAAAAGTAGATTTTTCCTCCGAGGAAAATTTCGGTTCGCGCTATTTACGTTCATCCATTGTGGTCAGTTGCTTTCAATCTATTGGGTGGTTTACACATTTCGATGATTTTTCTTCTTTATTAATAATATAATCTTTTCCTCGTCCGTATTGACGTGGTATAACCCCATTGGCGCATTCTAGACTCGTGATCTCAATATGTCAGGAGTCTTAAAAAGAGCTGGAGGAACATTTTGTCACACTTTTGATCGCTGCTCTCTTAATCTGGAAATCGTCATAACCGCCATTTGTTTTCTACATTCTGTATTTAACAGCCTCGTGCTCATTTCACAATGATAACTTGGAAAAAATGCATTGGGTAATGTATAAAAATTTCACATTATATTATTAAATGTACCGGGTGTTGCGGAATATTAGTTTCTGTCGAATTTCACGACTTGTGTTTGTGTATACAGGGGTGATTGAAAAAAGAGGGTTCAAACTTGAACCAAACGACACACCAAATCAAGCATTTTTCGTCATAGTTTACCGGATCGGAAATGGAATGTAAAAGCGCCAGTTGGTTCTTAATGGTAAAACCAATGAGATGAGGCGAAAACATAAGAATGATTTAGAAGTTATAAAATGATATTTAATAAACAATAATTACTGTAATAGTTCAAAAGAGCGACCGTCAACCTGAATGCACTTCTCAACGGCGATGGAGGGATGGGCGAACCCTCTCGAACAGACCAGGCATGTCGCGCACTTCGGCAGTAATTCTGACCGAAATTCTGACGACGAGTTCCTTCTCGGATTCCAGGGGAATGTCATGATATCCCCGAAGAAGTCAAGATCGGGCGATCGTGAGGCTCCATCGTCTCAAAAGGTGGAGCTGTGAATAACTGCTGCAAACTGATAAAGCCATACATTCGGTGTTACGGAAATTTGCATAAGGGTTCTTCATCCCCAGATGAAGTTTGCACATGTGATTTTCTTCTTGTGATTTTCTTTCCAGAGTGGCGCTTTTAAGTTTGCGTAGCTGCCTCTTCTCAACGAGTAACGCCTTTACGTTTCATTTCCGACGCGGTAAACTATAACAAAAAATCTGATGTGGGCAGCACATGACTTTCCCTGCAAACTTATATCCACGTTCTATTTATTTCAATTAAATGTAATTCACTTTTAATTCAATTTTCGTTCTCATTCGGTAACCGGGCTTATTTTCAAAGGTGGCGTAGGGAAAGTACGAAAAACTAAAATATCTCGAGAACGGCTAGTCCTAGTGTAATGGGGTTGGTCTTATTCTTTTCGTCGTTAAACATTACGTATTAAACGGGCATTTAATGGATATATCTAAGTATACCAAGTTCTTTAGTTTAGATTTTGAAGATTTTTGCGGGCCGTTTTGCAAAAAAAGGCAGGTTATTTTTTTCCGAATCGTACCAAAATCTAATCAGCACCAGAGTGACCTATACGTGACTCATCTACCGAATTTTGTGAAATTCGGTTCATTAGTTTTTCAGCTAGAGTGGATACAAGCTTTTGCGGGCCATTTCGCAAAAAAAGGCGGGTTCTTTTATTCCGAATCGTACCCAAAACTAATCAGCACTAGCCCCGCCCACAAGTGACTTACCTACCAAATTTTGTGAAATTCGGTCCATTAGTTTTTTAGTTACAGTGGATACAAAATCTGCACAGACAGACAGACGGACACACAGACAGACAGACAGACACACGCACAGACGTCACGCTAAAAATGGTTTTTTCGTATTCTAGAGGTCTCGAAACGTGTAGATCCGTCGAAAACTCGAGTTGTGATTTTCGGCATGATTCCAATACTTTCCCTATACATTACCATGTATTGCAGGGAAAGTAAAAATCTGATGTGGGCAGCACATGACTTTCCTTGCCGACTCATATTCGTGTTTTCTTAATTTCTTTTATGATTCATTAAATGAGTTTAATTGCACAAAACAACACTAAATTTGCATTTCTAATTCATTTTTTTTTTTTTGTTTTTTTTTGATAATGGACATTTTTCCGAAATCGGCGTAACAAAAACGCAAGAAATCTCAAATATCTTACGAACGGTTAGTCCTAAAGTATAATGGAGTGTGTTATATTCTTTTTCTCGTCAAAAATTGCGTATAAAACAAGAATTTAATTCATACATTTCAGCATACACTACTTAAGACTTTTTTTTTTTTTAGATTTTGGCAATTTTAACGGACTATTTTGAAAAAAAGACAGGGTGTTCTTTTCCGAATCGTACCAAAATCTAATCAGCACCAGAGTATCATACAAGTAACTGATATACCAAATTTTGTGAAATTTAGTCAATTAGTATTTTAACTACACTGGATACATGAAATTTTTACAGACCATTTCGCAAAAAAAGGCGGGTTCTGTTTTATGAATTCCGACCAAAACTAATCAGCACTAGGGTCTCACCCTGGTGACTTACCTACCGATTTTTATGAAATTCGATCCATTAGTTTTTTAGTTAGTGGATACATATATTGCACAGACAGACAAACACACACACACACAGACGTCACGCTAAAAATAGTTTTTTCGATTCTAGAGGTGTAGATCCGTCGAAAACTCGAGTTGTGATTTTCGGTATGATTCCAATGCTTTCCATGTATTGCAGGGAAAGTGAAAATGTGATGTGGGCAGCACATGACTTTCTCTGCAGACTCAAATTAATTTTTCTTTAATAATTCATTAAATTGAGTTCAACTACACAAAATAACACTCAATTTGCATTTTTAATTCAATTTTTGTTTTATATGGTAATTGGACATTTTTCCAAAGGCGGCATAACAAAAATGCGAAAAATCTCAAATTTCTCAAGAACTGTCATAGAGTAATGGAGTTGGACTTACTTTTTTCTTCGTCAAAGATTCGGTATGAAACAAGCATTTAATGGATACATTTGAGCATACGTAGTCTTGTTTCTTTGGGTTTTGGCGTAAAAGAATGCAGGTTGTTGTTCTTTTCCGAATCGTACCAAAATCTAACACAAATCTACCCAATTTTGTGAAACTGGATCCATTAGTATTTCAACTAGAGTGGATACATGAGATTTTTGAGGCCATTTCGCAAAAAAAGGTGAGTTCCCTTTTTCATTAAATAAAAAATTAAATAATTAAAAACTTAATTTTTAATAAAATTTTAATTATTTAATTTTTCGGTATTGGAATCATACCGAAAATCGCAATTCGAGTTTTCGACGGATCTACACGTTTCGGGATCTCTAGAATACGATAAAACCATTTTTAGCGTGACGTCTGTGTGTGTCTGTCTGTGCAGATGTCTGTCTGTGCAGATTTTATATCCACTCTTAACTAAAAAACTAATGGACCGAATTTCATAAAATTTGGTAGTAAGTCACTTGTGGGCGAATCTGGTGTTGATTAGTTTTGGGTACGATTCGGGATAAAAGAACCCGCCTTTTTTTTTTTTTTTTTTTTTTTTTTTGTCTCGCAAAAGCCTGTATCCACTCTATCTGATAAACTAATGGACCGAATTTCACAAAATTCGGGTAGATAACTCGCTTGTGAGTCACCCTGGTGCTGATTAGATTTTGGTATGATTCGGAAAAAAATAACCTTCTTTCTTTTGAAAAATGGCCCGCAAAAATCGTCAAAATCTAAAATAAAAAACTACGTATGCTCAAATATATCCATTAAATGCTTGTTTTATACGTAATTTTTAACGAACAGAAGACCCACCCCATTACACTAGGACTAGCCGTTCTCGAGATACTTTAGTTTTTTCGTGTTTTCGTTACGTCACCTTTGAAAATAAGTCCAGTTACCAAATGAGAACGGAAATTGAATTAAAAGTGAATTAAATTGGATTAAGATAAAGAGACCGTGCAGAGAAAGTCATGTCCTGCCCACATCAGATTTTTTTATTTTAGATTTTTGCTGGCCATTTTGCAAAAAACGGGCAGATTATTTTTTTCCATATCGTTATAAAATCTAATCAGTATCAGGGTAACCCACAATCGACTTATCTACCGAAATTTGTGAAATTCGGTCTATTAATTTTTCAGCTAGAGTGGATATAGACAACTTTTACGGGCCATTTCGCAAAAACAAAACTGGGTCTTTTATCCCAATTCGTACTAAAAACTAAGCACCAGGGTCACACCTATGTGACTTACCTACCAAATTTCATGAAATTCGGTCCATTAGTTTTTGAGCTAGAGTGGATACATACATTGCACAGACAGACAGACAGACACACACACAGACGTCACGCTAAAAATGTTTTTTTCGTGTTGTTAGAAAGGTCTCGAAACGTGTAGATCCGTAAAAACTCGAGTTGCGATTTTCGACATGATTCCAATACTTTACCATATATTACTATACTTTACCATATATTGCAGGGAAAGTAAAATGCTTGGTTTGGTGTATACTACCACTTCGTAAAGTTTGTCCCATCTTTTTTAATCACTCTGTATATCTACTTGGATGAGTCGAATTTGTCGTGACGATCGCAAAAATTTCATTTAAAGAAAATAATTTCGTGTTACTTAGCGGTGGGGGAAAAAATGTTTTTATTCTGTTAAAAATTCCTAAAATGAAGTCCACTTGGAATGAGGCTAACTTGAATACAGTATTAAACCTGTGACTTCCTATGTATAGTATATGCTTATCAATGTAAAATATTTTGAAGTCTAAATAAATCCACACCTATGACCAGTCATTAGTAAATACATAGCTGCCATCTCTGCTGGTTTTTCCGTGAAACTTCCGGTTTTCGGTAATTTTTCCCGATTTCCGAATTTTAGACGAAAATCTCCCGATTTTTGTCAATTTTTCAAATTCCCTAAAGTTGGGGATTTTTCAATAAAAATTCTGTGTTAAGGAAAATTTCGATTGAACTTGCGGCTGTCATTTTGCTTTTTCTATATATGAACCTAGTACCAGTACTAAGTTGCATCATTTTCACATTATTGATGGATACTGCTTTAAATAAGTGCAATTTGCGTATATAGATTACATTGCTGTGTAATGTTGAACCATCCTTTTCCATCTATGTTTAATTTCAAATTATGTGAATGAAAATTACACAACATTCATTTCTTTGTAGTAGGTTTCATTATTAATCAATATTTTCATAAATTATTGATTATTTTTTAAATGCGATTTCGCGGGCATAGATTACGTTCCCATGCAATGTTGAAACATCCTTTTCCATCCATGTTTAGTATCAAATTATGTGAATTTGAAAATGCACAACATTTATTTCTTTGCAGTATGCTTCATTATTAATTAATATCTTTGTAAAATATTTATTGTTTTTTAAGTGGGATTTCGCGGATATAGATTAAATTTCCATGTAATGTTTAAACATTCTTTTCCATCCATCTTATTTTGATAAAATCTCTAATTAAACAGTACTTTCACATTTTTGCAGTTTACATAAAAATGAAGGATTATTTTCTTTAAAATATGCTACTTTCCCCTTATTTTCCTGGCAATAGAGTCCCTAAAGCATTTTCCTAACCTTATTCATCTAATTAACTAAATTACAAATGAACATCTTTTGCTTCAGTGAGCCCCACCACCACCACACACTAAAATTTCTCTCTGTTTATGCCACTATGTTTTTTATGTAAAAACATTTTTCTTATGCAGTAGGCATTTTCAATGTTGTATGTTTTGAAAAAAAATTATAAATGAAAAATTTATAAGTGATGTTTTGAAAAAAAAGCATACATTTTTGTGATATGTAAAAAAAATCCCTATTTTTGCCTGAATAATATTGAACAGGTTATAACGCTGACTCGTAGAGCACTGTAAAAAATGCTCACTGCTCTATCTACTGGATTTTTATTCTTCAATGTATGTAAATTTCATATCGAGGTCTAATGGTCATGTGTTGTGTGAATTGTGACCGCCTATATTAACTCAGTTTTGTTTTCATACGCCCATTATACATACATGGACTAGGTGGTTACTATCGGAATAAATTTAAATCATCAGTTTTATATGTACAAAGTTCTGTTTTTGAGTATTAAAAGCATTTGACAGAAGGACTCTATAGCTATGTGGCATGCTCTCTGTTTTTCCTAAGTATTGTCGAGGGGAGTGGCCAGGGTTTTCAGGGTGGGTTTTTATTCATTTATTGCATTTGCTCATTTGGGTTTTCTTTATATTTGA
Organism: Amaurobius ferox; assembly: GCA_951213105.1. NCBI lineage: Eukaryota > Metazoa > Arthropoda > Arachnida > Araneae > Amaurobiidae > Amaurobius > Amaurobius ferox. The sequence continues at coordinate 142,060,974 of OX578147.1, read as the reverse complement.
AATTGCTCATTTGGGTTTTCTTTACTTTCGAGCTACATATCCACAATTGTCTTTGTTGGTCATGCCCGACCCAAGTGAGACTGTCACGTTAGCTTTGTGAGAAGTGACCATATAAGAGAGAGAGGCGATATTTAAATTTATCTCTCCTAAATAAAAGAAAAATTCAATTGCATAAATTGAGTCAATTCATGGTATTGTGTTTTAAAGTTGTTACAAGGAGATAAAATGAACTTATCGGTATTTTCAACTACTTTAATTCATTTTCTATAGCGAGCACACACAGACATTCCTATACTTTATATTCGTATTTTAAGGAGCAAAAGAAATTCTTCACTTTTCGATATGGACCCTATACAGAAATAATTTCAAGGGCATGGGGGTATGACACCCCCCAATGTCAATTATGATATTTAAAGTCGGTACATAAATGCTGATTTAAATAAATTTTATATTATTGTTAAAGGTTTTGTTGAATTTTGCATTATTTATAGTAGTATTTATTTTTGGTACTAAAATATTGCTTAAACCTGTGTTATATATTCCTGCAAAACTAAGCTAATTCAAATTCTTTTGTAAAGACATGTTTGCTTTTGTTTTCCTTTTTGTGCACAGCACCATTTTTAGAGTTTGAAAAAAAAACATTATGTAGTTTTTTGACTTGTCATTTTACATATTGGATGAACAATTTGGGGTTCTTAGTTGTTTTCTATACTTTTATTTTGTTAATTCCTGAGTTTAATTTTCCCTAGACGATAGGAAACAAATGTCTTGTTTCAGGAGTTAAAATTCTGATTTTCTGTGATCTCCTTAAGTCATTGCGTTGATGTTGTTGTTGTTGAAACCCAGACCGTCCGACCTACCAGAAAGGTGTAAGGTAACTGTTTGGACGGTCGGGAAGTGCCACCCAATTTAGACTGGAACCCAGTGGGGGAGGCATCCACAGGGACCGTACCCTCCTTCCCCTACCACCAACCTCTCGGAAGGACTTTCGGACCCACATGTTTAACGTGATCGTACTCCGCATGAACACGGCGGCAGTTTTGGCAGTGGCTGGAATCGAACCCGGGCCTACCGAGTGCAACTCCAGCGCGCTAACCAATGGGCTACCGCGCCCCCTCATTGCGTTGATGTGTAAAATTTTGAGCATTAAAAATATAGAGTATAGACATTTTTAAACCCAAAAGTGCAATTTTCAAAATTATAAATAGAACAACAGTATCTCATCAAACCAAGATGAAAGAATTCACTTTTAATCAGAAATGAGTTGGTTGTAAATGCAATAATTTGTTTTATTCAACAAATTACATTATCTGTTTCAAAGGTCTTCATAAATTTTTAGTTCTTATTGTGGCTCCATTTTAATTGGCCATTTGAGATATTAAAAACTTTAATGAATATCTTGGGTCATTCTGATCGTATGACTATGGAACATTTTTGGTTTGACTGATTGAGCTATGGAAAACATGAGTATTTTTATAATTAAAAATATTTTTCAAGGGACCTCGTATAAGAAGTTATATTTTGTTCTTTTTTACTAAAATATGTCATATAATCAAAAATTGCATACAATGATAGTATATCTTAATTAAAGCTTTTCCTAATTAAAACCATGGGATTACGAGCAATCATTTGGAGATATTGAGTCGTTTAACACCTTGTATGTTACCACTACCACTTTGATATGTGTTAGCATTGTCAATGTTAGTTTCTATAGAGTATTCCATATTTCAAATTTTTGCAATGTGTGATACATAATATCTAAGAACTTAGTTTCTTTCTTGTGATTAATACTTTTATTTTAGTTTTCTAATATTAGTTATAACTAGTTGTAATTTAACTTTTAATTTTAGTTATAATTTTCACTTTTCATTTTTAGAGAATCCAATGGATGATTATCTGCAGTACGTTGGTGGTACAGTTGGAATTGCAGCATTGACAGGTGCTGCTGCTGCTACAGCTTTATACATGGCATACGCTCCGACACCCATGTTACCTCCGGTCGACATAGATAACCAGTCCTTAGAAATTCCAGTGAGTTCATTTTGGCCTATATTCAGTGTGTTTATTTGTTTCCATAAAGATATACTTGTTTCCTCTTGGAACCAATTTTTTGTTTATAGCTGTACAAAGCTACATAATGGTTATAGTGCAATATATTCGGAATTTTATTAGGGTTTAGTAATGCCGATATCATTATTGTCTAAATTAATTGCGGTGGAGATTCTTTTATTAAATCACTAGAAAATATACCTGATGTTTAGGATTTAAAGCAGTAATAAATTAAATTCATTTATTTAATTTTTTAAAAGGCGTAGTCAACCACCTGAGTAGAATATGCTCTAAATAAGTTTCTAAACACTCCTTGGCCAGCTGTGCAAGTGAACATGTGGCTCTACTCCTGTTTCATGTGCTCTTACTAATACTATGCCTAGAGCTGGGGACACATCAAACCATTATGCCCTAATATGATCGCTTAATATGTTCTAAATAAGCACAATCTTTTTTAAAAGCTCTTGAAGTAGCTCTCATTTTATGTATGCAATATTCCTCGATTTGTGTATGCTGTTCTTCTGCTATGCATGCGCATGGCGTATTGATGTGCCCTGATAAAATAACCCACTTTATTAAACAATAATACACCTGCTTTACCATGCAGGCATAATAAATCTTAAATAAGCAATTTCTGTTGGTATGCCCTCAATTCGTAAAAAGTTCGTGAATAAAAATAAACTATAATATAACTTCTTGCATAAATTTAACACATCAAGGTTTCACAAAGGAGATCGTTTTTAAAGTATTTATTTGGCTAACATAACACAGTTGAAAGCGAATGATGAAATTCCTTTATAGCTTTAAAAGAATACCTAAGATTTTATTAAATTCTAATTCCCACTCTGTAACTTGCTGTCTAGAATTTAGAAAAATTAAGTAGAGCTGAAAATATTTTTTGGAAATCTCTAAAAAGAGTAAGAATCCTTTACTATTCAATGATTTGCAATTTAAAATGCGAAGTAATCCATATTAAAATATATTGTTAAAGTTAAAAATTAGTATTTACATTTCAGAAACTTTCAAATTGTATCATTTTCCAGCTTTCCTTCACAAAAGCAGGCTTTGTGACATCTGAATTTTAAACATATTCAATTTCCCCTTCATCCAAAAACATTCAATTCGTGTTTAGGGATGCTTGAAACATACTCTCCCGTCAAAAACTCTCATTTGAATTTTCAACCCCGTCACACTATTTTCCTTATATATTATACTATGTATATAAGGAAAGTAAAAACGGTTGAAGATGTTAATGAAAGATCTTCAAAACACGTGGAGGCATCAAAATCCAAAAATATCTAACTCGAAATTGAAAATTTGTGCCCTTGAATTATTTAATGTTGGGTCATTTCGTAATGTTATTAAAGATGACATTTTGCTCAGCATTTATATTCAGAATTGCTCTTCGTTTGTGAATGTGAAAAAGTAGAAGTCATAAAAGAAATCTGGGGGCAGCATATGACTTTCCTGGTACTCTAATTGTTTTCTTTTGATTTTATATATATATTCATTCGGATATATATATTGAAATAAGACATTAGTTTATCGCTTAAAATAATGCTGTTTAATGATTTCAGTTTTCATTTGACGACTTGGAGTACTTTAATTTGCCAAACATGCAAAACAGTTTATTCAAATATGGAGCTGTTTTATTTTTATCTAATATCACTTTATAAAACATGTATTCAATGGTTATAGTTAATGTATATATAATAGTTTACAAAAAAAATTGTCCAATTGTCGGTAATTTAATTCTATAAGATAACATGGTTTATAACCATTATACCAACAATTGTACCCTTTCAATGGATGTGGGGTACAGTTCTTAAATACGGGAAATGCTGTCGTTATGCTCTGTGTGCATTCAAAGAAATGAATGTTTTTCTATCAACCAGGCTTAAGGAAAAAGTTAAAAAAAAATAAAATCCTGAAAAATTGATACTCCCCCCAAAACTCATTTCAGAAGGCAGGTTACACTTTGTGCCTCTAGTAGGTGAGGTTTTACATTAAAATTCATAAGAAATTCATAAATAGAGTAATTAAAAGGAAATAATAGAATGTGCAGATATTGCACATTATTTGTTAAAACTTGGAATTATGTGACTTTTTAATTTTTGAATGTTACATGCATACAATATACATACAGAATATCATAAACTTTTCATATTTTGTATTAATAAAAAATTAAATTTTGTTTTATAAAAATTAAGTATGAAGGAATTTTCCTATAGATTTTGTTTTTAAAGCTCATTGAAAAGATTTTTCAATCTTTCTGTTGGTGTCAAGATGAAAACAGCAATGATATTTTCAACTGCTAAGGAACAGATTTATGCAAAATTCACTCAAAAAAAAAAAAAGTTTTGACATTTGTAACTTACAAACTAATTCAAATTTTTAAATATTGATTGGGTGTTTCCTTTTGGGAGTCGAATGTAGCCCTATACTAAATTTCATAGCTGTGGGTCACTTAGATTTTTCACTGGTTGACACCTTCATTTGGCATCCACTATTTCCTTCATTCTTATACTAAATATTTTCACATAATTAAGTTTACTTTTGTCCATATTATCTTAGATAATCAGGACTCTACTGTAGATTGAGATTAGTTAAGACCTACCAAAATTCTTAATCCATCTCGATAACTGGAAGTCTAACCCTTAACATACAGAAATTTCTTTTTGATAGCTTATAACTTGAGTCTGTGTTTGCAAGCTTAATAATTGGAATAGGCTGTAAATTGGTTCTGTTTTAAAATTTTTGTGATTAATTTGCAATATTATCATTTGTTGGAATTTGATATTAAATCTAGATGATTTAAATTTATAATACAAAAATTCTAGTAGTAATTAAAAATAGTTTTATATATCAAGAATGTAAACATTATTTATTATAATTAAATTGTATGGAAACACGTCAACTAATTAAAACTTTAAAATTAAAGCCAATCAAAAAATAGCTTTAAAAGTAAGTCTTTTATTAAAATCTCCTTTTTATGATGTACAAAGTCATACCGCCATAGCACTTTCGGGCACTATTTTTTCCTTCTTCAGTAGCGAAACTACTGATGAACGGCGATGAAAGGAGAAAGGCACTGATGAAGGGCATAATAGTGCCCAAAAGTTCTATGGCCTTGTGACTTTGTACGTCGTAAAAAGGAGATTTTATAATAAAAGACGTTTAAACCTATTTTTTGATTGGCTTTGATTTTAATGTATGGTTTATTATTTTTGTATATAATTCTTTTATTGCTATAAGTGCAGATGGATAATTTATGTTTTCATTATATTTTAAACTGAGTTGTTATTAATTTTATAAAATTTATCTATTGTATATTTTGTCTAAGAATGAATATCCAAATAAAATGAACATATCTTTTCAGAATTCTGGCGGTGCCCGCCAGTCAAGGCTTGCTCCTCCAGGAGAGATGACCAGCTTTATCTATGAGGATGCTAAAACACTTCTTGAAATGATGCAGCGAGGCTATAGGGTTTCAGGTTGGTACCTTTTTCAGAGATTGCACAGTTCCTTTTTAAGAAAGATTTTTATATTTTTGTCTTCTTTGCCACATTTAGGAATACCCCCTCCCCTCTTTTAGCTTGTATCACTGTGTGACCAATTGCTCTTTCTCATAAATTGTGAATTTTAGCTTCCATCTAAACTATATATTTGATTTTAACACTCTCAAAAATTGGTAATTTTAACACTGTTTCTTAAAAATCTCAAATTTTGTTACTTACACGAAAATTGCAAAAACACCATATCTTGCTGCTAGTAAAGTAACTTTGATTTTTAATAAGAAACAATACAGATAATGAATAAGAAAAAATTAAATAATGTAATTACGTTTAATGAATTATTATTATACAGCATTCAACCATAGGTGGGATTTCAGCATTTTCATTGGGGGAATTTCAAGTTGGATATAAGATAAAGGCATGTGATTTTACTAGTTTAGTCATGTGATTTGACTTCAAAATTTAGTTATGTATTACACTATTGTATGCAGAATAAAATTCCGTGCAGATGCAAGAGTTTATAGGTTATTGAAAACAGGTAGCCACTGATAGAAGCTTCACTGTCACTATTGTCCACTTTTCAAAGCACCAGAACAAAACCTTTCTCTTGCGGAGACTCTACATTCTATGTTTAAATCTGCCGACGAAATCATTCTTGTGATACAACTGAAAATACACTGGCTTCCAAAAGTTAAACACGGACGGTAAAATCAACAAAAATGGAAAAGTAAAGCTTTGATTAACTCATTGTATATGAAAGTAGCAAATGTGTTTATGCATTAAAGAAAACAAGAATTATGTACAAAGATGAAAAAGATTTACTTTTCGTAAGTTATATGATATCACATTTGGGTCATTAACAAAATGATGTTTAAAGCAAAAAAAAATGAAACAAAACTTGCATTAATATGATATGTGACCACCCTGGACCGTCACACAAACTTTACACTGATTTTCCATGCTTTCAATGAGATAATCAACCATTGCGGATGCAAGCACTGGCCATTCCTCCAATAGGGCAGTTTCCAACTCTGAAACTGGCTGGAGGAGGTAAATGTGCAGAGACAGGATGCCCGAGAGCATCCCAAAGGTTTTCAATGGGATTAAGAGCGGGGGAATACACCGGCCATTCCATACGAGAAATGTTAGCGATGTTAGCTGGATTTGGATGGGCATTATAGTCCATAAGGAGGAAATCAGGACCAACTGCTGCAGTATAGAGTCTTGCAATGGGGTCTAGAACTTCATCCCGATACCGCGCAGCTGTTACAGAATCACCTTTAAAAATGTGCAGCTTTGTGTGATGTTCGATGATATTCTTGGTCCTGATTGCATGTGCCTCATTCTCTCCAGACCCTTACACGCTTATCATCTGATTCAAGGGCAAATCTGGACTTGTCCGTGAACAGAACATTGCACCAATCTGAGACAGTTCAATTGACATGTTGACGACACCATTTTAATCTTGCCTCTCTGGCTTGGACAGTTAGTGGAACACAAAAACGTGGTATTCAAGCATACAGATCCTTCACGTGGAGCCTTCGGCGCACAATACTGGCAGATATTGTCTTACCAAGTGCCGCTGCAACCATGGATGTAACAGTTGTGGAGGTCGCTCGTCGATTCTGTTTGGCTACTATAGCAATATACTGATCATCAGAGGGGGTAGTAACCTTTGGACAGACAGCACGGGTCTCTGGACAACTGTTTGACTTGTTTGGAATTGTTTCCATAATCGAGAAATTACTGAATGATCAACGCCGAAGAAAATAGCGACATTTTTGATTGACTGGCCTGCTTCAATGAGTCCGACAGCACGACAGCTCTCACTATCTATCATTTGTTTTCTTTTAGCCATAGAAACACGAATATCATAAAAAATAATCCTACAAAGTTATAAACACTTCGTATCAGCATTTAAATGCACCTCCTCAAACCCTTCAGAATGTTGGCGTCTTAACGACTGTCTAATTAGCGTATATCCAGATAATCAATCACGATAGTAACATACGATATTTGCATACTGCTATCTAGATCTGCAGCAATTTTCAGCCACTCAAATTCAAATATGCTTTCGAAAAATGAAAATTTGCATTGTGTGCTTAACTTTTGGAAGTGAGTGTACTTGAAATCGCAAAAAAATTCCTTTAAACCCGGAATTTATTGCTCTCTCAACAAATTTTCATCTAATTTTGATCAAATGTTAGCACAATACTCATAATATCAAATTAAAAATATTAGGATATCATCTTTTTAAAATCTTAAAGTTAGAAACCTCGGGAAAATGCACTATAACAGCAATAGATGGCATTAGTAGTCAAAGGCATAAAAGGGTCTGCTGAAAATCAGTGTAGACCCACTAGGAAGTCTACAAAAATTGAAGACATCGTCAGATTTATAAATTTGTAATCAATCAATTGATGGGTTTATATATTTGTTTTTCTTTCTAGAGTAGTCTGTGATATACTTGGAGCTGCTGTTAAAATATGAACGTTGGAATGCACTTAAATGTTAGTATATCGTACTATGAAATTCGGATAGATTTACAACACACACAAAAAAATTATATATATTCTTAAATATTCATTAAAATTTGTTTATTCATCATATGGACTCGGTTCAGAATTTGTTTGAATGAGAATTTTTTGATTTTTCTGATAGTGTCAAGATGGAAACTCTGTGATAATATTTTGGGTCACTAAAAAATTGATTTGTGCAAATATTGACCTAAATCGGGGTAAAACAAAAATAACGAAAAAATTAATGCTGAAGTGAACCTATTCGAGTCCAGAAATGCATGTGTACCAAATTTCATGGTCGTACAATGCTTAGATTTATTATTATAGACTGCACACTAACACAGACACACAAGCAGATAGATGTCTTCCTTTATTATGCAAGATCATTGTTATTTCAGCAATGCAGGGATAAAGGGTTAATAGATACCCCCTCCTTTTTTAATATAATTTTGAGCATGCAGGTAGCTCTGATTTGTCATTTTGGAAAATATTTGTTATTTTTTGTCTGAAAACAACAGTTCTAGTCATCTTGCCAAGACTTAGATCTTTGGGCTGGGTTAAGTTTGTGCTTTAGATGCAAAATATATTTTCTCTCAAGTCAAAGGCTTAAAATTTTGGCCTGTGTAAAACTTTACTACCATGTAATTGATATTGCACTGACATAAACCATGTTTAATCATTATTTATTTATTTATTTATTTATTAATTAAAAGTTATTTTCTCATTTAGAAAATGGTCAATGCCTTGGATCCAGATTTGGTTCTAAATCTGAATACTCGTGGATGACCTATGGTGAGGTAAGTGTTGTTGCATTTCCCATATGTATTTATGAATCTACTTAGGCTGTATTTAAAACTCACTTTCCGTTTGCAGGTAATTGAAAAATCAAGGAATTTAGCTTCTGGCTTAGTTCACATTGGAATGAAACCGGGACAGTCCTCTTTTATTGGAATTTACTCTCAGAACTGTGAAGAGGCAAGTGAAAAATAAAATGTTAATAGATGTGTATATTATGTTGATAAACTCATATTTTTTATGTTTGAATTTGTATTTTATTTAATACTAGCACGTTTTCATCTTAAATTTATTATGAAGTTATGTATTGTAATGTTTCTGAAAGAGAATGATAGATTCCGTTTGTGTTTCATATAATCAGAGTGTAAGTTATGAGTTATAAGAACAGACATGTAAGTTATAAGTTATAAGAACAGACATACTCTTGAAAGGCTACTTTTATTACTGAATGGAATATATTGCAAGATTTTCAGTTTCAAAATTTTTGTGTGAAATGCAAAGTATTCCATGTTTAAAATGAACAGGACACTACTTTGCTTTACCCTGTTAAAGAATAGGTAGGAAAATAATTCTTTAGATCAGCTTGACATGTGAACAAATATGCAGACTGATACTGCTTTACTTCATAGAAATACGTCTTGTGTTTTCAAGATGTATTTAAGTTGTAGTGTCTAGATAAAATATAAACTTCTGTCTTATATACATATTTGCTTTCACATGCTATTGAATATAGTATAAAGTTTTGTTTTCGTGAAAATTTTTAATTTCGATATTTGGATGCCAAAATAAATTTTAGGACTTCCTGAATACGTTTTGACTATTTTTAGAGTGGTGTCCATCTGTCTTGTCTGTGATCAATTTTTTGTGTACGTAATAGCCGTCACAAATATTAACTGATGTTCACGAAACTTTATATTCCGCTTTGCTATCAAAAAAATATAAAACTAGATAGAATTTTTTGAAGTCCAAACGAAAACTTATTCAAAAAATTTATTTGAAATTTTATACTTTCTTAGCATGGCAGCATAGAACAAAATTTGACATAATTATGTATAAGAGGGGTTATTTTGGCCCAATGATCACAATATTTTGATCATAATAATCACAATACAATAGTTTTTATCATTGTAGTTAAAAATAGTCGCTATGCAATTTTTGTTTGTGACCTCATTAACCCCCCTGGCAAGTTACCCTCCTCGGGGGTACATTATCAAATATGGTATCAATTGGAAGATTTTTTACAGTGAAGGATAACAGGCTATATATAATTGTGATCATTTAGACTAACAATAAACTTTTTAATTTCTTTCTTTCAAAATTTCGAAAAAGGTTAAAAAAAATCACAAATTACTTAAAAGTGGATTCTAGTATGAGAAAGTTGAGTTGAGCCACATTCCAGTTAATTTTAGTTTTCTTTTCTAGAAAGTGGTCTTAGTTTTTGTGGTTAAAATGTGACACATTTTCATGTGGAAATAATTCAGTTCCTGAAATAAGATGTATATTAAGTGTTATTCATAGCTAAAAACTAACAGAAATGCTCTGAACTCAAATCTGTGCAAAAGAGGAAAATTTCAACTAATGTAGATACTCATGCCCTGATTTTAATCAAAGGCAAAAGTGTTAGAATTGACTTTTGAATCTATTAATATGGACAACTTGTGATAAAAAGAATTCGCATGCCAAAGTACAATAATAAAATGATTTATATAGCTTTTATTACCATGCTATCATTTATGCAGTTCTGTGTGTTGCATTACTTAACATTTCACAATAAAAAAACTGTTTAATTAAATTTTTATTATTTTTTAGTTTGATTAAAATGTATAATTGTAGTTATAAGTTCATAGAATATAAAGATCATTGTTTGTAATGAACCATTTTCCCCTTGGTTTCTTGAGTTCCCCACAAACAGCAATGATTGCAACAACTTTCTATTGTTGTAGGCTTATGATAGCACTTCATATAAATCCTTTGTTCGAAGGATGTTGGGGGAAAAGACCTAATTTTCCACGAGGAGCTCTTGATTGATAGAAAAGTGACTTAGGATACTTATGCAGCATCTTTTTGGAAAGACTGGGATCTTTACTAAGAATTCTTTTAATGAAATGAACCTAATAAAATAAAGAGAACACCTTTGCACTGGTCGAAAACTTATTCAAATGTCAAAATTAATGGTGAATATTTAAATTTTAAGTTAATGAGTAATTGTGCCATATTTTATATTACATGTTACCTGATATTTACATTTTATAATGAAATGATATCTCTATAGATTAGATTATATATAATGTTATAGTTAAATGAATTTTCTTTTTGTCTTTCAGTGGATTCTCACTGAACATGCCTGTTATAATCAATCTGCTGTGATAGTTCCTTTGTACGATACTCTGGGACCCAATGCTTGCAGTTTTATCATTAACCAAGGTAAAATTTGTCTTAATTGCCTTTTTTATGCTTCTGTTGATTCAAAAATTATTTTAAACTCAATTGGGACATGTGTGTAAATAACTAATTGTCGTGCATAATAAAAGGTACATATGCTCTATGTAGTGAAAAACCGAAGCAGTTGAGCTGCTAAATTTGGTACAGGGGTATCTAAACTCATAGAACATTGTACTCAGGCAAGAATATTTTGAAATTTGAATAAGTTTAAAGTTATGAATGTTAAAAGCTGGATTTTGATGGAAATGTCATTATTTTTAAACCAAATTTGAGCAGACAATTTTGATTATAGTGCAAAAGGTGCCAGACAAATGTCTGCAGCTGCTGAAGAGACAGGTACTGGATTTTAAAATTCAACATTCTATGTTCTTGAATTTTAGAGATTTCTTTAATTTTTTAAACATGCTGACATTACGATTATAAGTATTATGCTCGAAAGTGGCAATTGGATGAAAATCTTTAAAGGTAGCATTTAATTCTTTAATTTTACTTCCTTAAAGGGACATTTATTTTTTGGACAGCATTTTCATTTATTATTGAGAACCTAGTTTTAATTTTGACAAGTTTAGCATTTCCCATTTGCATGTGCTGCACAACATATGTTTTAATTTAATTAAGCACACTTCTTTAGGCTATATTACACCAATGCATAGGGTAACAAAGGCATATTTAGGGCATAATATGCAGTTGTATTAGGGCATAGTGGTTAAGGTATCTACACAGCTGGCAAAAGCTGTATTTTTCACAAGTGAGGCCCAATTGTGTGTGTGTTGGTGGATGAAAACTTAGTGAGTAGGTAGGTGGGGGGGGGGGGGGGTGCACTCTGTGTAGTGGATGAAGGTATCTTTAGGCACTTGTTTACGACTTATTACACTTGCATAGCAGGTGGGTTACAGCCATGTGTGCTCAGACAGCTATTGACACTATAGTCAAATGTGTGTCCAAGTACTTGGTGAAGGTTTGTTTCGGTACTTATTTAAAATGTAGTACACACAGAGCATGCTACATATGTGCCCGTGCAGCAAGCAACTATGTGATCAGCAGGTAGAAAACTTTTTTAAAAATGTAACCAGACTGATGGCTAGTAATAAAAAAATATTCTAAATTTATTATCCTAATAGTATTATTATTATGTTCAGAATGTGATAAAAAAATCCCTTTTCTTGTATACTACTATTCTTTAACTTACATTGCAGCCGAAATGAAAATTGTTGTCTGTGATAAAGAAGAAAAGGTGCTTTCTTTATTGGAGCAGATTGAGGAAACTCCCTGCCTGCAGCACATAGTAGTGATGAGGGATGTCACGGACGATGTGAGGCGGCAAGCAGAGTTGAAAAATGTCAAGCTGTATTACTTCAAGGATATTGAGGTGAGTGCAAACATTATTTGAATTAAACGCCCATCATCTGTAGACTTCTGCAATAATTTGCTTACGTGTTGGAATGTTTACACACACAGTCTTGTTACTTTTTTTTACAATATGTATATAGAAAAGTATGCAGTTGAAATTTTTATTTTTAAAATTTGGTTTAAAAATGAAGCTTTCGATTGATTTCCATTTGAATCAGCAGTCTTTAGTGTGTCTGCAATGCATCTATCGTCTCTAGCTAAAAACTCTTATTTTATGTATATGAAATGTGTGCAGTCAGATGACATGTGTACTATCTTGAATCAGACAGGTGCAATTCAGAAAAATAGAAACCGTTTTTATGCAGCAGTTGACATGGTCTACCTATTTAATGTCTTGGGACTCTTAAGTGTTAATGAGTTGAGGAATCTTGCATTAGGAGTGTTCTGTCGCCCCCCTTCAGAAGCCAGAGCTCTGAGTGACTGGTTAGTTTACCTATTGGCAAATCTGTCCCAGATTGTTTATCAGAAGTGAAACTCAAATGGCATCTTCTTGTTTTTAGTGCTTTTATTAATCCCTGGCTGTCAGAGTGGATCAAATACTCAAGACCTGTTACTGTTGAAACGATTTGAAAGACATTTATCAGAAAAATCATATTTTCATTATGACCTTATGTTTTATTGCCGTATGTTCAAATATATTGTGTATTAATTTCAGTCTCTCTCTCCCCTCCCCCCTATTTGAATTTATAAAATTTAATCCAAACTTACAAAATATTAAAATTGTTTGAAAAACAAAATGTTTTGTGAAACCCAAAATTTGTCCAAAAATTACAATGAATGCATAGCCAAACTTTTTCTTGAGGCTTTTAGTAAAATATTTTTCATAATATTTAAAGAAAAATCTGCATACTTGTATAAAAAAAAATTGTTACTGCTAACAAGCACATGTAGATGAGCTTTTACAACACAGTGTCTTTAAATCATTCCTTTGGGGAAAGTTAATGTATTCATACTTTTTATATTATTTATAAAATTGTGTTTTCACTAATTATTTTTATTTCTTTCATGTAGCAAATGGGAAAAGAGAAACCTGTTGAAGTTTTTGTGAGTATGCATTCTCTATTTGTAATTTTAAAATGGCTTGGATGTGATTGTTAAAATTTTTCTACATTGATAAATATTACATAGCAGAGGTTGCTTTGAATTTTTTATGTTTACCAGCCTATTTGCTAGATGACATTTTTTCTTTCTCCCAATGGAGTTTTATATTTTCCAAATTTTTTAACTTTCCATTTGAAAAATTTGATTTGATTTTTAAATTCCAAACATCATTGTTTTGGAAAAGACACATTGCAGTATACCATGATTTTTGATTTTGATATTGGCACAACCCATAAATGCCAAATCTTTTTTACAATCGCCAGATTGAATTTTCTTTTGTGAAATGCAATAATGATCAGCAGTGCAGTAGGATATTTATATGTACTTCTTATGCTTTTTTCTTTATATTGTCTACTTTTTGAGCCATTTTACTTGTTTTATATAAATCTCCAAAGAGTGCCAATTTTCATTCCAATTTTTTTCAGGCACCCAAATCGTCTGACATTGCCACTGTCTGTTACACAAGTGGCACTACTGGCAACCCAAAGGGTGTTATGTTGACTCATGGCAATATAATCATTGATGCTTCAGCTGTTTTACTGCAACTAGTGAGTAGATTCTGTGTTTTTCCCTCTGCATGTTTATGTATTTCAATGAAGACTAGTGCCATTGATTTAATTGTCACTTCAGTGAGGATTTCACTTTTTAATTTTGTCAACTTGACACTACTTAAATGGGCTATGTCACTACATGAAATAAGAACGACTTTTGTAATTTCAAATAAGTCTTCATTTGATGCATTATTTTCTGCATTAAACTTTAGATTAATGTAAAAGAAAGAAAAATGAATTTAAGTCTGTAGGGAAAGTTATGTGATGCCCACATCCCATTTTTATGATATTATGTTTAAATAAGAATTTGTATGCTAAAATACATAATAGAGCAGCCAGGTACGATAATCGGGTCAATTGAATTGCCACACATAGTGGGAATTTCATTGTAATGCATGGTAAATCAACTTTATTTTATTTTCTTGGCCTCTTACTTTCATTGATTTTGTTTCCACTTTAGTTATCAATGCACCTATAAATTAAGTTTATATTAAAATGGAATGTTCAGTAAAGCGTATTGAACTTTTTTTAATTATTGCATCCAATTGAGTCATTAAAGTTAATTTGAATGAGGCAGTTGAGATTCATCTGAATCAGACTCTTCGTGGTTCTCACTCCCGTGACAGCCACTACAGTTCATCTCTTAAAAAAGGTTGTTTTTGCTTAAATTGATTGAAACATTGACAACATGTGTAATTTTGTGTTTTGATTCAATTGGAAAGAAATGTTAATTTCATTTGTACTTTTAAAGGCCTCTAAAAATTCTTAATTTAAAACCTGAAAAAAAATCTTAATTTAGACATTTTTCCCGATTACTTTGTTTCATGTTTCAAGGTATTTTCTAATGATTTAAAAGGGAAGTCAATCGATGATAGTGTTTGTTCACTATCAGCAATAGCAAAAATAGGGCAGAGTGCTTTTCAAGAAGGGGCATAAAAAAAAAAAAGCATGTTGTAGTAAGAAAAAAGTACCAAACTAACGAATCTATAAAATCTAAAAAGCTAGACTTGAGGAAAACTAATTAAGCACACATTATTATGCAATGGTAAATGAAGCTGTTTTGTGAATAGTTGTTAGACAGACCCATAAACCTGAAGATAAAAGACAAAATGGGCTAATTTCGTCTTCTTGACTTGGCATCAGCTGATCTGTTTAGCACTGAAAAAGGGGATCCATCATATCCTCAAAACAGATGTATGCTCATTGTTTATTAATTTATATTTAATTAGCAGTCCCATTCTTTGTACGGAATGTATAATATAAAAAAACTTAAAATTCATGATCATGTGCAGATTCATATAATATTCTAAATGGCATTGTTATTCAAAGCATTCTATTAAAGTATTTAACTTAATGCTCTTAAAAAGAAGTTTAAGAATCTCTGTTCTCGCTATACAAAATTATCTTCACAGGATGATCTGAAGAATGAAATATCCTGGTCCCACTTGTAAACAAATTTACAAAAAACAAATTAAATTAAATCAATATATGTCAAAATGAAAGCTCTAAAATTGTATGGGAAGATATAATCACTTATAATCACTTCGCAGACATTACAAAGCAAATTAATTGCTTTGTAATGTCTAATAGCACACCCGTGTAGCTATTTTCATAATTTTTTGTGTATTTGTGTTTTTTCCAAGAAGTTCTGATTTTCTTGGAAATTTCCCTAGCATTCCGCTGTTCCTGAAAATTTCTTAAACATCGCCCCCCCCCCTTTCCCGGTTTCAACAATAACATTAATTTGCTATTTATTTTTCCTCCCAGAAATGCATACAACTTCATAATGGAGTTGATTGGAATCCTTGGAATAAAATTACATGGTACTTGAACGTCCTTGAAAAGTGCTTGATTTTTTTTTACAGGAAAATGTACTCACCTTAATATAAATAAGTCTGAATATATATATAAGTTTTAGAGTGCTGCATGGGAAAGTGGTCCATTATGTTGTATGCAGCGTTGTTCTATCGATTTAGTTCGTGATTACTAGTAGCAAATTTATTACAGTATGAAGGGAAAGTTACTCACAAGTGCTATCAGATTAATTTTTTGACATATTGTTTTATATTATGTTTTTGCTGAGTACCGTAGAATACAAATGATATTATTGTCTATCCATGTGTTTTTGGGGAATTGTAAGATGTCCTATTTGAAAAAAAAACCCACATTTTTTTTACCTTTCTTAATATGAAAAATGATTTTTCTGAAAACAAAGAAAAAGGCTTTTCTTTGTTTCCAGTTTGTTGGCATGCCCATTCAAAATATTTTCAGGTGCTTAAATTATATTAGAATGAAAATTTAAATAAGGATTTGAAAAATCGAACTTAAAAATTTGTATTATTCTTTTCTATTTAAGGTTAAGAGTTACTATTATAAACACACAATTGTGGATTATGTCAAAAGTTTTTGAAAATAATCTAAATTCTCAGTCTGAATTTTTACCAACATTTCTTTGCAAAAGGAATTTTTGAAATTTTTCGGTAATAGAACAAGGTTGGTAATTATGATAAATTCAGAAAATTGAAAAAAACTGGAGGAGTGTGTGTGTGTGTGGGGGGGGGGTATTTATTAAGACTCTGAAAACTGCATAAATTGTGAAAAAATCTGCAAAAACATGAAAAATGTCTTTTATTGTATAATTTTAGCCATTATGTTAGACCAGTTAGAATTTGAAATTTGGGGTTAAAAGGATTCAATAACACAATGATATTTGTATGTTTGAATTTATTCAGTAAAAGTTTGAAATCTTTTTGGTTAATCACAAATGTGTGACTTAAAACTGAGTTGTATGAATACACTTTATTTAAATGCTTTCAATTGTTCCTTCATTTCAAATCAGAGTGGGTCAGTCCAGTTTGCTCCTTTAATTTAATTTTGCTCCTTTTTCAGGGTGAACATGCACCTAAACCGGCAGACATAATGATGTCTTTCCTTCCTCTCGCACACATGTTGGAGAGACTGTGTGAGGTAAGTTGAACACAAGCATGTGATGCATTTAGTCTAGTCAATTACTGTGCTGGGGTTATATGCCAAAACATTTGTTTGGGAAAAGTTTTAATCATTCCTTTCACTCTCTGGTGGTACCCTGAAGACTAAGTTTTAAGTAATGATTTTTTGTATGCATTTCATATTAATCTGAATATGTCAGAAAATAATTTAATAATATTTTGGTATTCATTTTTACCACATTACAAAATGTCCATGATTGTCATTATCCTCTTTCAAATATATGAAATATACATTAAAAATTCAGTTAAAGAAATTTTGACTAAAATAGTAGATATCTTGTGCACATTTTAGTGGATATTAACATTAAGCATGGTTTTAATTTGCTTTCGAAATAGTAAATATGCTTAGTTTTTGCAGCCACAGTCTCCCTTTCTAATAACTATCCTTAATTTTAATTATAGATTAAATGATTTTTCTAAGGACTGACGAAGAATGCAACTAATGTTTAAATAGATGAAAAAAAAAAAACAGTTGAAATTTGTTAAAATGTAAATTTATAATAAATATTTAAATGATTATTAGTGCATATACTGGTAGCCAAAGGGATATATTGAAATAATAAATTGGTTTCATAAAATATTGCATCTTTTGTTTTTTATGCAAAATGAGCTCTTTGTAAAATAAGGGTATTATTTCTCTATTATATTGAAACTTTAAAGACAATATGTTAAATGCTAGATAAATAGTCTTGTCCAATTATTAGACTCAATTATTAGAAATTTTAATGAAAATTCAAATCCATTTTAGCAGACTTTTTAATGTTCATGTGTGTAGTGATTACAGATATTAATGATTACAATATTCAGTAATGGGAGCATTTTTATTTCTACCTCATGCATGCATTTATGAACTTGAATATATGAATAGGGCAGAATTTGTTACAGTTGTCGAATGATGTTGTAATTAATTATAGCACTTACCTTTATATTAAAACTTATTTAAGCAGAGATATGTTTTTATTAATCATTTTTTCTTCTATAATGGGCAAAATCAGCCATTTAAAATTGAGGAAAATTTTGAGAGTCTTAATAAAAATTGAAAAATCCTCACATTGAGCAATTTTTAGAGAAATGCAAGTTTCCAACATTTTTTCAAATATAAATATAGAATGTATGATGAATATGTATTTGAATAGTTTGATGTTAAAATTGTAAATCTGAACATTAAAGTTATTGTATATATTGTTTTAAACCTTAACACTTATAAATTTTTTATAAAATAATCATAATATCTGTGTGAATAGATCCGAATTATTTTTTTAAATTAGGATCCAAAAATGTTAAATTTTGATTTGATGTAAGTAAACTAACGAAAATATATCAGTGGTCTTGCATGTATCATTTAGGTTGTGACTCAAGCGCTTTTTATTAGATTTAATGAATGAGGAATAAAAGGGAGTTATAGATGTTATATATTTTTAGGTTACTGTCTACATAAATGGTGGCAGTATTGGATTCTACGGAGGGGACATCCGGTTGTTGATGGATGATATGAAAGCACTCAGACCCACCATCACTCCTGCCGTCCCTCGTTTGCTCAACAGGATATACGACAAGGTATGCCGTTGAACTTCTATTTTATTAGGCAAAAAGACTCCATTTTGAAAAAGATTTCTTTTTCTGTCGTATGCAAAATCGAAATTTTGATTTAAAATTGTATTCTATAGTTGTTTCAACTTTCAGTTAAGGTCATTTTTTTCTGTCAATTTTTTTTTCTTGCTGAATTTGAATTCAGTTTACTAAGTAAAAGGGTTATATGCAATAGAATGTCACAATAAAAACTGTGTCTGAAAATTGAGGGAAACTTTATTTTCAAATTTTATTTGGAACCCTAATCTAAATTTCGGGGGTGATTGTTTTCTGGGATTACCCCGGATCCAGGTTTTTTGTTTTCTGATGGATTAATCCCGAAAATCAGGTATTCCTGAAAATTTGGAGTGCAAGTAGAAATTCTGTTTTGTTGTGGCATAAAATGCTTAGGAAAACACAAAGCTGTGCATTTTTTACTTAGCTGATGTATACTGCTACAGTTTTATTTTTGGCATATATTGTGCCATACTGTACAAATTTTCAGTCATGTTGTTTTGTGTAAAATTTGTTAAAATCTGCTTAAAATTTCTATTTGTTATGGCAAACAATTCTTAGCAAGACACTGTTGCATCATTTTACGCAACAACTTATACATACTACTACAAAAGTTTGACTTTTGACCTTAAATGCACATATTGGATTCATTTTCAATTTCAGTCAATTGTGTAAAATTTGTCAAAATCATATCAGAAAAAAATTTCCAGTCTCACAACTGCCAAATTCATTTTATCGTGCGATCTACTGACTTTCAGGATTTTTCAACTAGGCTCACAATTGCCACTGCTAATGTGTGATTTAAATAAAACATGTCGGTCTACTTCTCTTACTTGGAAAAAGTTGGAGGGTGGAGTACAATAGGATTGTCCTTTTGTGTGTTGTACCAAAACTTTTTAAATGAAATTATTTTATTTTGTGAACTATCTTTGTTCTGCATTTTTTTTTTTTTTAAACAGTGTACTTCAAGTTAGAAATAAAAACATAACAGATTTATAGTCTTCTAAACCCGATGGGTGCTATCGAATGGGGCATTTTGGTCTAGATCAGTCAGTCTTTTAGATATCCCCCTTGTCTGCAGAGTTCTTAAGAAGTTTTTTGAATTTCATGCTCTGATTATTTTTCTGTTGTGAGCCTGATTGGTAAAGAATTTGAGAAGCATATGAAACAAGCTCATTGGATTTATGACCAGTTTGTCTCTACCCAGAAAATAATAAAATATTAAATTATAATAAAGTTATAACTTTTTGTACTTCTACTTTATTTACTACTTATCAAGTTTAAAACTTGCAGTAGAAATGAATTAATAAATAGCTTGAAAAAATATTTTTTGCTTCCTACTCTCTTTTGAATAACCGTGTATTTAGATGGCTCAGGATCTGAGTTGCATTGTATCAGTAGCATTAATATAAAGCTCTACCATAAAACATTCATATTAAGTCATACTCATTAGAACCTGAATTTTTCTAAGTCTTTCGTTTCATCCTGTGATTTTTCGTCCTCTTATTCATTTTTTCCATGAATTTAAACCTGCCCATTTTACTGTTGCTATGTTATTTAATCGTATTTGTTCAGATACATTTAAGTCTTAAAGTAACTTTTAAGTGTCAGGCTGGGGTGTACATTGTCCCACTTTTCTCTCTCAAAAATAATTTTAAATTCTACATTGGTAGTACTAAATGTACTGTTTAACGTATTCGTTTAGCTGAACATGATGTTAAATATGGTAAACTGTCCACAGCTGTAGACCAATATGTTATTAACGATAATTTTCATCCTATGTTTGATAAAACTTTTCTATTAACTGCAATAACTTCCATAATATTTTACTCTATGAATTCTTTTTTATTTATATTTAATACGAGTCAATTTGTAATTTTGATCCCATTCAGATCCTTAGTTATGCTTGGCGTCTCGTTCTCGACTCACTACGTGTCAAACCGTTATGATTTTCTGAAAATTTAGTAGTTGCTTTATTTCATTTTTTGACGACATTCCTATTGGTTATCATTTAATTTATGAACCTTTTCCTTTTATTATAATTTATATTTTATAATTAAATTATATTTTAAATGCTTCATATTTATAAATGTAAATTGATTGATATGCTAATTTTGCCCGGCGGTTATGGTCTATATATAAGCACTTGTTTTCACTTTGTTTTCACTTCACCACTGATGAAGGGCATAATAGTGCCCAAAAGCGTGATGGCTGTGTGATTTTTATACATTGTAAAAGGGAGATTTTAATAAGACTTTTAAACCTATTTTTTGGTTGTCTTTGATTTTAAAGCATTAATTAGTTGATGTGTTTCCATACTATTTTATTTATTAATTAAAATTGATTTAAGAATATCATGGAACAGAACAGAAACATTGCTTTTTGATTTTACAATAGCTTAATTTTTATTATTAAGAAAATATCCAAACTTAAAATGCTTATTTGAATTAAAATTTCATTTACCTACACCATAATTTACAATGTAAACAACCACTCGTGATTTAAAGTGTTTCATTCCTCAAAATAATGTGGTAAGTTATGTGGTAAAACTGCTGTCTTAAAATATTCTCATTTGTGGTTAAACATAAACTTGCACATATCATAACTTGGGGCTGATTTTATAGGTTTAACAGTAAGAATTTATCTGTTAGATTAATATGGTTGAGGCTACATGTTCACGTTGAAATGAATATAATGTGCTAGGGTTATATTTGCTTTTGTGATTTCAGCATTATATTTATTTACTCAGATGCATTATTTCCACAAAAATTTCAATTTATAACTGCATATTTTGAATCTTTGATCCTATTTGCAGTCAGTTTTGGGTGCCCATATTGTGTAAGCTGCTTCACTTGCCCTGGCTATAGACTGTTTTTTTTACTATATTTTTACATTAATAATAATATGTTTACCTTAAGAAATTTGTAGAACTTTATATTATTGTTAAAAGTTTATTACACAAAAATATCCATAATTCCATCTTTGACTTTTTTTGTCAGCAAATTTCCATCGAGGTAAGTAAATTTAAATATGACGACTGATGAATAAGCAGTGGATGTGTCACATGAATCAAAAGACGTACAAGCGAATAAAAATAGAAAATGAATTTATTACTCACGAAATGACATCAAACAGAAAGAATAATAGCCTACATCGTTAACTTTGATGCAGCTTAGATAAAGTACATCAAAAGAACGTAGCTCCAATACTGAGCCTAGTCATAACACATCGGCTATTCACATAATATACCTCTACACCAGCTATAAATATTACAAGAGCTATATTGTCAGGCATTCTAGCTTCTCAACAAGCTTCTAAGCACTTCAAAGCTACCAGGAGGGAATTGAGGTGCTAGCTCCCATTCTCTGCAGCATTTACAGAGCATGTAGCCTTGGGTCATGTGCCATCTGCCTGGAGGCATACTAAGGTAATCTTTATTCCAAAGATTGGAAAGGATAATTATTACGAGGCCAAATCCTTCAGACCTATTAGCCTTACATCTTTTCTTTTAAAGACTATTGAGAAACTTATAGACAGGTATTTAAGAGAAGTGATTCTGGCTGCTAAACCCTTGTCAAGCTCTCAGCATGCCTATCAACCGGGTAAATCCATGGACACTGCCCTATATAGTCTCTCCTTTATTTTGGAGAGAAACTTTAATACCAAGGAAGTTGCTCTCACCACCTTTCTCGACATTGAAGGCACCTTTGATAAGGTACCCATCGATACCATCCTTGATGCTCTTGATAGGAAAGGTGTTGATATTACGATCTCTTACTTGATCAAGAACCTTTTATCTAATAGGTATATTTGTGCATCTTTACTTGGTGACTGTGCATGCACTTGCGGGCTATCCGCAAGGAGGTGTGCTTTCGCCAATTCTTTGGTGTATAGTTGTGGACTCTCTTTTGGTGAGCATCAATGTTTCTGGTGTTTCCTACATTGCTAACACAGACGATGTTGTTGTCATTGCCAGGGGAAAATTTGGCAACACTCTCTGACATGATGTCCACCACACTTAGGAGGGTTGAGGCATTGTGTAAAAATGCAGGTCTTTCTGTTAACTCGCAGAAGACTGCTATGGTTGCGTTTACTAGAAAACGCATTCTTAATCTTGGAGACATTCGCTTGGACAGAAGCTTACCTGCTCCAAGGAGGTTAAATTCTTAGGAATTTATTTTGACAAGGGACTCAACTGGAAGAGGCACTTGGATTACTGCATGACTAAAGCCAGAAGAATCTTCTGGTCTTGTAGGAATGCCATTGGGAAAAGAAAACCTGGGGTTTAAATCCCAAGACTATCCATTGGATTTACTCGATGGTAATCTGTCCTATCATTTCCTATGGCTCCATTGTTTGGTGGTCTAGAATAAGATGTGAAACTGCTAAATTAGAATTAATTAAGCTTCAAAGGATGATGTGTATCGCAATCTCTGGATGCATGAAAACTACTCCCACTGCAACTTGAACTTTTACTTGGATTGCCCCTGCTCTATATGCATATAGAAGCAGAGGCACTCATTTGCGTGAACAGACTTAAATATCTGAAACACTGGAAAGATTACTCAAGGTATTTATCTTTGAGTGATCTTAACAGTAACGTTGCTAGTCATCCTTATTTCTGTATGCCACCTGATGGCATTCATGTCAAATATACGTTTGACAATCCTTACGAAATTCAGGTCCCCCTCGCGGGATGACTGGAAGAGGACTCCCACCTACAATAAACAGAACTGTATTGTATGGTATACGGATGGCTCGAAAATTGGTACAAGTACTGGTGCTGGTGTGTGCTGTCTGGATGATGGCACAGAGCTATCTTATCCGCTTGGCAGATATGCTACTGTCTTTCAGGCCGAGGTCTTTGCCATTCTTATATGTTGTAGAATTTGCTATGACAGAAAGTATAAGAGTAACCAAATACTTATCTGTTCCGACAGTCTGGCTGCTCTCATGGCTCTTGGGAAGTCTACCATGACATCTTCCCTTGTCTGGGAGTGCTATAATGTACTCTGAAATTGCTAGCAATAATGAAGTCATTCTTTTACTGGGTGCCTGGACATTCGGGTATTCCAGGTAATGAGTTGGCTGATGAATTGGCTAGAAAAGGCTCAAGTACTCCTTTTGTTGGTCCTGAGCCGGCCTTGGGTATTCCCAATGATCTTACCAGAAGAATTGTTTCTGACATCTTCAGGAAGCTTCAATGTAAGAACTGGCGTAATATTAAGGGTCAAAGGCAAGCGAAAATTCTCAACTGCAATTGCCCTAGTACACGTCAAAAGGAACTTTTCAAGTTCAGCAGAACTGGCATCAGGAGGGCTGTTGGAGTTCTCGTTACTAGGCACTGCACCCTCAAGAGACACCTTAACATTATGGGCGTTAGCTTGGGATTCGCTTTGCAGGGGCTGCAAATACAGCAAAGAAACTGCTGCTCACATTCTCTGTGAATGTGAGGTTTACTCTGCTCACAGATTCGAACACATTGATCGTCATGTGATTGAACCCTGGTAGCTGAATGACATCCCTGTCAAGTGCCTGCTCATCTTTGCGTCGGCTACTGGTCTCTTTTCATAGAGATTTGTTCTGTCTGTGGTAGTACAATAGACCTCTGGTCGATGTGCTGGGCTGTTTTTGAGCCACCCGTCTCTCAAGCTAAAGTTTCATTACTGGCACCCGGCAGTTTTACCCATCATCTGTTATGACGCTTATGGAGTATGGTAATTTCCAGTGATATGGAAAATCAGCATATTCTGGTCAGCTAAGATACAATCTGCGGGAACTCAAATATAATTCAACTTGGACACTAAATGATCCGTAATCCAAACAGTTAACAAGAAATATACAATACTTAAACTTTTGACTGTAACGCTATCACGATATGTCATTTGTTTATTTTTATTTAATTAATTTTCAAATATGTCAATTATTTAATTTATTTATTTAATTAATTTTCAAATATGTCACTTCATTTAATGTTTGTTTACTATTAAATATTGTCTTATTCCCTCGTAGGTTCAAGCTAAAATTAATGGAAGTAAACTGAAAAGGTTTCTGTTCCAGTTAGCTCTTCGTATGAAACAGTCTGAACTCGAAAGGTGAATAGAATTATTTGTAGAATTATTTTTATAAAGATGTCTTTTTAATTTGTTCACATAATTGAAAGCATGTAGTTTTTACATTTCTTGCACATTTATAAGTAACTGCTTATATGAACATCCTGAATGAATCACAGTAGTTTTAAGATTTATTTTTCTCTCATATTATTTTCCTTCCAAGATCTTAAATATATTTTTGTCTGCATACAAACATTTTATTTATTGCCCATGAGTAGTACTTTTTTGCATTTATAGAAGAGAATGAATGAAACCTGGAGACAAATTAAGCCCTGGGAGTGTGTAAAATTTGAAGTTGCTTTTTTTCTATACTATACTACTTCCTAATATAAATTTCAGAAGATAATGTGTTTGAGGGCGATGGTATCTACATTCAATTGTTTGTGCATGGATGCATGGTATCAACGATGCAGTTCAGTATTAGGGTTAAAAAAATATATTGCCTGACATGCCCTTGGCATATAAAAATCCCAATCAGGTATGTATAGCTGCCAGTCTTTTCGAATTACCCATGAAGTTTCCAGACATTTTACCAATCTTTTGATCCAAAACTGATGATATTGTAAATGTTTGGATGAAGCATTTTTTTTAATTTATTTATTTTTGATAACAAAAACCCAATATTCAAGAAACAGTATTTTGAAAAACTACAACATTCAAATTTTATTTTAAAATTATAGACCATTTTAACACTTAATCTACCGGCTGCGGTTTCATTATCTACATGGAAAAGACAGGTTTGAGTGCAGATTCTCACCTAATACTGGCTCAGTTTCGCTTATCGTGTGAAATATTGCAGCTGTCTTCCCGAATAGAGTTTTGTATACCCTATAATATCACTATCGTCGCTGTAATCACCGCTATCATTGCTCAAAGAACAATTAGAGCACTCAAATAATCTAGAAAAATGTCTTTGCTTTCATTATCTGTATTTATTTTGTCTGGGTCAAGAAAACTAAAAATTATTTAAATCCACAAGCACACTCTGCCAACACTCGCGTCATCTTGAATCTACTAATGAAACTGCACATCTACGCTTTAAAAGTGTCTGCAAGAAACAGCACTTGCAAATCGACTCACAGTTGATAAGCTTTGGCACTTAATCCTATTTTTAGGCCTGTAGTAAATAAGCATTGACATCAAAAAGCTTATTTTTAGGTTTCCAGTAAATAAAGTGTTAAAATACAAATGGCTTTCGGATGTAGGAATGCCCTTCATCAGAGGTGTATATAACATGTAACAGTACAATGAAGGTATAAAGTCCAACTCACAATTTAAAATTTTGCATAATATCAAATGCCATGCGACTCCAAGTAAATTAATAACTTGAGAAAAGTGATAGATTCATAAAGGTAAGAAATTAAAAGCCGTGCGGATAGAGCATAGATTCATAAAGCAATGGTGAAAATTTTCAAGCAAAGGATCTGTATTCATATGGGTATGACTATTTATGTCTCCATTGTACTATTACATGCTATATGCCTCTGGTGAAAGACCCAATACCCAAATGAGCTAAGGTAATTTTTGTATATTTGTATTTTAAAACGTCCTATAATTTGAAAATAAGCTAATTTATGTCAAAATTATTTTAAGGTTGTAACATTTTATTTGTATCTTCGGACGCATTGCCAATTTAAGTAACAGTCATTGAATATTGCTTTGTGTGTGTAAAAATATTGAGAACAACAGTCTTTGCTTTATTGTCCCGAAAATTTGAATTATTTTTACATCTATTACTTTCCCTTCATAAAATCATTTTTTATTTTACAAATTAAATTTCATGTCATGTTGACCCAGTTTTCATCTTAAAATTTTCACTGGTTACTTAACTTTAATTTCATTGAATAAAATGATGTACTGCGCAAATCGTCATGACTCAAACTATTTGAAATATTTGGGTGTTTGCAAGAATTGGAACATGAAAATCCCATAAAATTTCATTTTCTAAGTTTGTGTGGAAAGTGTATATCAAAGCGGCCACTTTTTTCTGATCCCCTCTCTTTTTATGTTTGCAGGTTTATCATAAGAAACAACAGCATCTGGGATCGCATTGTCTTTAAGCCCGTCAGGGAAGGCATGGGTGGCCGGATCCGGCTGCTGGTGTGCGGTTCTGCGCCACTGGCTGGGAATGTGCTGACCTTCATTCGGTGCGCTCTTGGATGTGTTGTATGTATTCTTTCTAATTAGAGTAATTCTATTACTATTGCAGGGTGGCTACAAAACTTGGAATTCAGGGAATATCAACATTTTGGAAAAATCAGGGAAATCTGAAATTTTGTTTTCTTTGTGATCGCAACTTTCTTCTGACTCACAACAATACACATGTATAGAATTCCTTATTCGTATTTCATGTGATGGGAGACAGCCTATTGGATATCTCAATGAAAAGAAGAGAGTTTAAAATTTCAACGTTTTTCAGTGATCCCTCTCATCTAAATTGTTTTGAAAAATGTCAAGATGTTTCATATGACAGAAAAAGCAGATTAAAAAAATACTGTTTCTGCTTATACATAATTTTATTGCAATAATTAATTGTATGAATTTTTGACTGAATTTTACAGAATACTGCTGAGTTTTATAGCATATCTAGAATTTTAATGCTTGAAGGGTTAATATTTGTAATAATACTGTTCTTATATAACTCTTGCATAAATACTATAATTTGATTATTATGCTTTTTAATGTTGAAAGTAATTAATTTTAATTATTTATTCTTAATGATCACTTTCAATTTTATTAACTGTTTTATGCTTGTTAAACTGATATTCAGTAAAAGTAGATAGTGATTCATATCGGAGGATTATCTGGAAATCAGGGAAATATCAGGGAATTTTTTTATCTGAAATCCTGTAGCCACCCTGTATTGGTTAGTTGGAAATACAATTAAATTTCCTGCCATTAAATGGAAGCATATTTTGGATTTAATGTATCTTTTAAAACACATTTTAAACTTGCATATATTCATAATTTTAGCCAAACTATTTATATAGCATTTAACATTAACTTAAATTGTGTAAGAAACACTTTATATAATTTGAGTGTTATTTTAATGGGTATGTTATTGAGATTTTTACTCTTTTTATATTCTCATACTACGGTATAGAAAAATATATTGTTTTTTAAAATATTTTTAAATTTAAAATCCTGTAAATGGGAAAGCATATTTTAAGACTCCTGAGCACATTTTGAATGCTTGAAAAGATGTCCGTTTGGGGGCATCACTGTAATAGCTCAATGACATTTTGTGTAGATACATTGTGTAAAAAATTAAAACCAGAATAAATCAGTTTGTAATTGGTATAATTAGAAAAAACATCAATTATTTGGAATTGGGTTTTCATAGTATTTTATATATATATATATATATATATATATATATATATATATATATATATATATATATATATATATGAAGAAATAATTACAATCAGCAGAACAATGATTTTGATATTAACATAATTAGACAAAATGTGATTTATTTGGAATTTGGTTTTCATAGTATTTTTTACGAAGAAATAATTACAATTACTAGAACAATGATATTGGTATACAAAGCTTTGAATAAAGCAGCATATAACAATAAGTGTGCCAATCTGTTTCAAAGGCAAAAAGCAACTCCTTTCCTAAAAAGACTTGAAAACCTATTTGAGTCCTTATTACTGTGTTATATGCTGTTTTATACAAAGTTTTTTAAATCTTTATACTTTTTGTATAGCAGTTTGAATGTATTTTGGATATTGGTATACTTAACTCTTTGACACTTGTATGACGTACTGTGTACATCATTTGCAACTGACTCCAGTATCTTTCATAATAATAATCTATATGCACCAAGACTCTGCCTGACCTTTCTTCAAACAAAATGTAATGTCATTCATTAAAATAAGAAAAAATGTGTACACTCGGTTTAATCATTATCTACCACCAAAATTGAACATTTTTTTTTTTTTTTTTTTTTTTGTAAAAAGTATACACTTAATCTAAACTTCAGAAGGATTAAAGAAAATAAAAAATATATAAACTGGATTCAAATAGGGAAAATAAGGATAAGAAATACTCATTGGCATACTGAATAAGCCCCATGACTATATGCATATAACAAAACACTGTGATTGTCAAAGGATTCATATATAGGAGACAAAAATGTGCAGTAGGAAATCCAGTTTCTAGATCCATAATTTGTTTTTATAAATTTCTTATAGTTTGGGTTTCAAATGCGTCTTACTTTAGTGGCTCTATTTTCTGTTGTAAACGGAACAAATGAGACTGAAATCAATAAACAAACTTATTGAACTTTATTGAAGGCTTATTTTACAGAATGTTATTTACATAAAACCATTTTGACTATGTCGGACTGATTTTTTATTATGTTGCTTGTTTATTATTTGCATTTTATTTTGGGTAATTTTATTAATTTAGGGTGTCCCATAATAATTTCTATTAAAGTACAATGTGTGGTGATTTCTATACCACCGTTGCATAATCATGTTGATAATATTTTTAGAAAAAGTATCAAAATATCACAAAAACACCACGTCATGGTAAAAAATTTATATCATGATTAGACTCGATTAAACCACACACACACACACACAGTCGTAGTCAATTGTGACTATGACTAATGGCTATGTGTGATTTGAAGAAGCATTAGGATCCTTCAATAGGGTGAAAGAAGTAGTAAGTATAGCTCTAGTCCTACTGGAACTTGGCACAGACCATTTTGAGATGTCATAAATTTTTTTGAAAGATTTTTGTTTTCTTTACCTGCAGAAATTTTTTTTACCATGAAGTGGAGTATTGTGAGATTATGTGTTTTCGTGTGTTGTTGCTGGAAAAAAAAATTCCAATGTGAAGAGAAATTTCAATTCGATTTGGGCGTAACACTGGTGCGTATCGAATCATGTAGCAGAGTGATAGAAGCAAAGTGTGAAATGTCCTTGTGCTAAGAAGCATAAGTGAAGACTAAGTAAGTTGAAAAAAGTCATTTCACTTTTATTCGTGAATGAAAGTAAGCATCATTACATATTACACACTGGGTAATATAAGGCAAATTAAAAACAGTGCTATATACAAAAGTTAAGAGCTGACAAGCTCAACATTTGTTTCGTTACTAGCTGGACCATCTTAAAACATTATAGATTATCTAAGTAATGGAAAACATATATATTACCTAATCTAGATGCATCCACTTGAAGAAACCACCATAACTGGTGTCACACACGGCAGGAACGGTTCTTTTGGAAAGCATAATTTCACTTTAATACTGCCAAACACCTTCTGCTACTTCAACAATTAACTTAAATGAAACATAATGACCATTAATTGGGTCATACTTAACACGGTCATTTTAACACCACTCCTAACTGAGTCTGAATAAGTCATCAGCGATGTCTGCTTGTCAAATGGTTCCAACTCTCTGAACCTCTCTGTCTGACTGAAGTGCTTTAAGAGTCCACTATACATATCTGAAGATTGAATCATTCCAGAACAAAACCGTAGTTGGAAACTCCCCTGCAAATGATCTGCGGACAGGCGCATCGAGCACACGATTTGCATGTCGGGAAAATGTCACTGTTCATGTCAGAGAATGAAGTGAGTCGTACACAAAGAATTATATGAATAACCACATTCAGGGGTACCGTGAATTGTGATGTTTATCTACGTTTTTCCAACATTATGTAATAAGAATGTATGAGATAGTCGAGTGGAGAATTACACTCCAGATATTTAATGCTGCATTTTTATGAGGTATATTTATTTAGAGATATCTAAGTATTCAAAAAGTTTTGTTGAAAGATGTGTTTATTCTCATTATATTTTAAGTATTCTTCTGTATCTCTAAATCATTTTAGTAAACTTGCGCACAAATTATCAGCATTTTCCAAGGAAAAACGGTCTTTTTGAACACCTACTTTGTGGATGAGTGAGAATGTTTTATAAATCCTGAGGTGTGTTAGGCTTAATTTGTAGTTTTATTGAATGTCTGAAATGTTAAATGCTTGCATGAGCAAGGTATTGACAGTCTTTTCCCCTCTTTCTTAAAGGTTGTAGAAGGTTACGGACAGACTGAATGTGTTGCCCCTTGCACTCTGAATATTCAGGGCGATTATTCTGTGGGTAAGTGCCTCAAATGGATCCACAGTGGTTATAACAGGATCACGCATTTTGATGGTTTATTTCACATTGGTGAATGCATGTCAAGTTGTATTGATTTTAGATTTATCAATCCTAATAATCTATATAGTTGTGCTTTTAAGCAATTCATCTTTAATCCCATGACACAGTAATAGAAACTCCTATATTAAATAAAGTATACACTCAGCTATGCATTGCATATGGGGATTAAGCTATAGTCACTATTTTCAAAAAATGCAATGCCTTAATCCAAAATGCCAAGGAAAATTACTATCCATTGCAAATTAGCGACACTGTTTGAATATTAACCAGGCAGCATATTCTGCTGGGTATTCTTTGCTAATGTTATTTTCTTAATCCTGTTCCTGTTGACTTAATCACCCCCTCCCTCTCCACACACACACACACTCTAGAGCACTCCTTAAAGGATAGAATGATTAGACTCTTTCCCCCCTTCAAGTTCAAACCAGAGTCAGCTGTTGTGCCCCCTCCTCCAAGTTCAAACAGAATCAGCTGTTATGTCCCCCCCCCCCACACACCACCACCAAATTCAAACCAGAGTTAGTTGTGGTGTCTCCCTCCTCCAAGTTCAAACCACAGTCAGCAGTGATGCTTGCCCTCCTCCCCCTCCATTCCCAAGACCATAAATAACATCTAGCAGATCACACTGAATGAAAAAAAGTGCATACTAGAGGCTACTTGCCACCCCTGTTGCTGTCCATCATATATGTGTTGCCCTTGCTATCTATAAATTCATTATTAAGTAATGCAACTCTGTGAAACTTTCTTAATTTGACTTCAAAATGATTTGCTTTCTCGAATGCTTTTATGTTTTGTTTCACTTTTTGATTGCTACTTCAGTGTAAACAAAACTAGAATATTTGGACTGGACACATCTTAATAAGAAATGCATCATAAACGTATGGAAGTAATTTTTTTCCATTCTCAGTCCCTGCAATACTGAAAAAGTAAAAGATAAATATATGCACTTTTTGACACTTATAGTTTAAGGGAAAAAAATAGTAGTTTATGTAAAATGCGTTAATGTGTCCCAAGACTTCCAGAAGGATGAGTAACATAAAATAGCATGGAAACACATCAACTAATTAATATTTTAAAATCAAAGACAACCAAAAAATAGGTTTAATAGCCTTTTATTAAAATCTCCTTTTTATGACGTACAAAATCATCTTATGTACCTCATAAAAAGGAGATTTTAATAAAAGACTTTTAAACCTATTTTTTGGTTGTCTTTGATTTTAAAAAGTATGATGAATAACCCCTGTTTTCATTATACAGGGTGATTGAAAAGCTTAATATCCTATAAGGTAGAGAAATTAAAATTTTCAGTTATGTGGCACTAATATACCCTCAAAATGGGGTATTTAATGCTGTACTCACTCATGGTTTTCCCTTTACTTTAGGTCAAGTGGGTCCTCCCATATCTTGTTGTCATATCAAACTAGTGGATGTTCCTGAAATGGAGTATTTTGCTAAAGATGGTCAGGGGGAGGTAAGTGTCCCATTTCATTGATGTTTGTACTTAATGGAGCCTTTCTGTTGAAGTAAAAGTTTTGATAAAAATTCCTTCATTTAAAAAAATGAATACTTTGCTTTTCCCGTTATTTTAAATAGGCACAAATTCTAATAGCATAAAATGCTATTAGAATCAGTGTTCGTGAAAAACTGAATTAAAAATATTTAACTAAATTCCTGTCTAAAAGTAAAGTTTAGTGATTGTGCATATAGATACTGTTTTTATTTTATGGTGTCCCGATATTTACTTCAAATCCTGCAATGGTACGAGGCATTATGATGCAAGGCAAAGCCCACTACAGGGTGGATTCTGAACCTGGGGCAACAATCGGGGCAACATCAGTGAATATATTAACATTCTGAAATTGGATTGGGATTTTAAGGCTTTCTTCCAACTGTGTAATATTCCTTATTCATGCTTTATGTGACTGGAGACAGCCTGTTGGACACCTCTATAAAAAGAAAATAGTTTTGAGATTTCAACGTTTCTCAGTGATTCCTCTCATATTGTTTTGAAAGTTATCAAGATATTTCATATGACAGGAAAAGCAGATTAAAATACTGTTTCTGCTTGTACATAATTTTATTGCAATAAGTAACATTTAACTATATGAATTCTTGACAGGATTTTACAGAACACTGCTGTGTTTATAGTTGAGTTTTATAGCGTATTTAGAATTTTAATACTTGAAAGATTAATATTCTTATAATAATACTGTTCTTATATAACTCTTGCATAAATACTATACTTCGATGATTATTATATTTTTCTATGTTGAAGGTATTTAATTTTAATTATTTATTCCTAATGATAACTTTCAATTTTGTTAATTGATATTTTTATGCTTATTAAAGTGATGTTCAGAAAAAGTAGATAGTGATACATAACAGGGAATTTTTGAAGATATCTGGAAATCAGGGAAATATCAGGGAATTTTTTATCAGAGATCCTGTAGTCACCCTGCCATTATTTTCCCATTTCTGAGTACTCAAGATATCTTGCTTGTATGCAATGCCTTTGTTGTCATGAACTTCTCTGTCCATGTCAAGAGAACTGGGAAGAAGGTTATCTTCGTTCTGCCATCGTGCTTCTTCGAGGTGTGTGCAGCTGGTCCTGTAATTTGATACTGCGGAGGTCAGGTGGTAGAATCTGAAGGGGAGGGGGATAGCCATTGAAGAACGAGAGACTTGCTTGCTGGACTCTTATCTGAAGGGACGATGGGATTCATGGAATCCTAAGTATTATAATGCATAAATAATCTAGAATCCGTGTATATTTGTAAATATTTAGTTCAATAATAAATGTGTTCACATGATTATAGGAAAGTGTGCTTAAGAATAACAGAGGAAAGAACCATCAAACTGGCTCAAGGCGATCGGCATTTAAAATAGAGCCCAGTTCATAAGAGCGTTGTTACAGGGTAGTAATTGCCCTTTGGTAATTTTTGCTCTCTTTATAGAAAAGATTCTTTACAGTTGACACTAAAAAATAAACATTTTTATCTTGTTTTTGAACACATTTACAAAACAATAGTCAATGAGCAGCCTATGCCAGAATAAAAATTCTGAAATAGTAAAAGATATTCTCATACAAAATTTGTTTCCATTATATTATTCTATTAAATATAAGAAATGAATGTAAAAAGTCTGGACTTTAAAAGTTTTGAAATAGGAATCATTTGTAATCTTATCTCGATAACTGATAAAACATAAATGCATGAAAACCCATTTGTAAATAATGCACCAAGTTGTAAATAATTAACATTTATAATTGTGGACAGCTCTCCAGGCAGACCAAACTCTAGTCTTCAGACCAGAGTGTATTCTGTACCTGGGCATATAAATTGTTAACAGGGTTTATTTTAATTATCCTTTTCTTAAATTGCAATGTACTATTAATTTTACCACTATACAGAAATTTAAGTAATGATTAACTTTAATCAGAAAATTAAATAAAGAGAAAAATAATCAATAAGTTAAATAATGTTAAATATAATAATAAATCTAAATAGAAATAAATAATAAGCCTTTTAGGCACCACAATATACATTGCAGAATTTACTAGTCAATGTATACATCTTCAGAACACTAGCTAGTTAAAGTGCACTTTAAAAAATAAAATCTTTAGACATATATTGTCACTCAAGTATTCTAAATAACTTATTTTTGGCACAAAGGTAAATTTTGATGTTTAATGGGTTTGGTTTCAATTTTTAGTAGCTATCATCATCCGTTTACCATATTCCGCTATGAGTAACATAATGCCCTTACATTTTTGTGCATTCTACTATGCAGGTTGTTTATTTATGCTCTTGCCCATGCTCTATTGCTGAACTCAGTTTATGAAATGTTGCACTAGAGCTTTCTGAATTTAGGATGTGTGCTGTTTCACCATAGCCATACTCAAAACTTAGTGAAAAACGGTTTTCATATTCTTTTAAAATGAAGATAATTTGTATCGATCAGTGTATTCTTCTAAGTGTCATTACTTGTTTTGCAGGTGTGTATCAAAGGGCACAATGTATTTACAAAGTATTTCAAGGATCCCCAGAAAACACAAGAGACACTCGATGCTGAAGGTTGGCTGCATACTGGAGATATAGGAATGTGGTTGCCTGTGAGTATTTTTGTACACGACTTTTGGGGCTCATAATTACCTCTGAAATGTGTGTGGTGTCACAGACATGATTTCAAGGTTTGTGTATGAACTATTGTGTCATTTTCACATAGTTTTTAGACATGATAAAAGAAGATAAAAAAGAAAGGGGGAGGGGAGTTAGCAACCTATGAAATGCAATTTAAGACCACTTCTGATTGGTGCCAAACATCTTAAATTCTAACTGTTAATTCATTCTCTACATTTTCTGTAGAAACTGGGGTTTTTGCATTTTCTACTGATTTCAAAAAATATGCAAATATCTCTGATAGTTTTCTTTTTTAATGTTTTAGGATGGGAAGGATCTCCTTTTAAGATTTTATTAACTAATTCCTATACTTGCCGAAATGGGTGCTGAAAAAATTTTTTTTTTAATAATTATGAGTTTTTTTTGTCGCATTTTGTGTTAGTAATTTGGGAAATACCATTTGACAATATTGCAAAGATCTGCATTTGTACTTGGTCTATTTCATTGTATTATGCAAATATTTTAATTTTAGCAATATGTTTGCACCTATTAGAATTTTAGTAATTATTATTTGTGTGTGTGTGTGTGTGTGTGTTTTATATGAAAATGTTATTGACATAAAGATATACTTTTATGACACAATTATTTAAAGTCTACAATTTTAGGCACTAAAATTATTTTGGCACATTTACAAACTAATATTGGAATAATCGTCGAGATTTTTATATTATTTTCTGAGTATTTTGAAGAATTTTAGATTTTCATTAAATTGAGTTGGCAAGTATGGTACAGTAGTACTGGTGCTGGTGTGTGCTGTCTGGATGATGGCACAGAGCTGTCTTATCCGCTTGGCAGTTATGCTACTGTCTTTCAGCCCGAAGTCTTTGCCATTCTTATGTGTTGTAGAATTTGCTAAGACAGAAAGTATAAGAGCAACAAAATACTTATCTGTTCCGACAGTCTGGCTGCTCTCATGGTTCTTGGGAAGTCTACCATGACATTTTCCCTTGTTTGGGAGTGCTATAATGCACTCTGTGAAATTGCTAGCAATAATGAAGTCATTCTTTACTGGGTGCCTGGACATTTGGGCACTCCAGGTAATGAGTTGGCTGATGAATTGGCTAGAAAAGGCTCAAGTACTCCTTTTGTTGGCCCTGAGCCGGCCTTGGGTATTCCCAATGATCTTACCAGAAGAATTGTTTCTGACATCTTCAGGAAGCTTCAATGCAAGAACTGGCATAATATTAAAGGTCAAAGGCAAGTGAAAATTCTCAACTGCAATTGCCCTAGTACATGTCAAAAGGAACTTTTCAAGCTCAGCAGAACTGGCATCAGGAAGGTTGTTGGACTCCTTACTGGGCACTGCACCCTTGAGACACCTTAACATTATGGGCGTTAGCTTGGGATTCGCTTTGCAGGGGCTGCAAATACAGTGAAGAAGCTGCTGCTCACATTCTCTGTGAATGTGAGGTTTACTCTGCTCACAGATTTGAACACATTGGTCATCATGTGATTGAACCCTGGGAGCTGAATGACATCCCTGTCAAGTGCCTGCTCATCTTTGCGTCTGCTACTGATCTCTTTTCATAGAGATTTGTTCTGTCTGGGGTAGTACAATAGACCTCTGGTCGATGTGCTGGGCTCTTTTTGAGCCACCCACCTCTCATTTCATTTCATGGTACAGTAATTTTCTTTACGGAAGACATGTCTTTCTTTCGACCCAGGCTGTCTGACCTACCTGGAGGTATGAGGTATCTGTTTGGACGACCAGGACAGTGCTACTCAATTGAGATCAGAATTCAGTGAATAGTTTGGGCTGAGCCAGGAATCGAATTTTTATCCATTGCACTGTCCCCCCCCCCCCCCCCCCACACACACACGCACTAAAGACATACAAAAGTTAATGGTTTATCAGATAATGTGTTTGAACTGTTGCTATGGGTGTGCTTAGAGTATTATTTTTTCTTTATTTTTGTAGCAATGTGAATCAAAAGTTATTACTTTC
The DNA here is from genome assembly GCA_951213105.1 of Amaurobius ferox. Taxonomy (NCBI): domain Eukaryota; kingdom Metazoa; phylum Arthropoda; class Arachnida; order Araneae; family Amaurobiidae; genus Amaurobius; species Amaurobius ferox. The sequence goes on along the minus strand of OX578147.1, from coordinate 142,023,587 downwards.
AGCTACCAAGTTAAATATCCATATGCTGCAATTTAAAATATTGATTTTAATGATTCATAAAATGTTTCATAAAATGATAAAATTCATTTGTAAAATCATTCTGTTAAACAAAAGCTGGGTGAGTCATGAGTTGCTGAAAGCGATTATCAGAAAAACAAAATTAAATCGACTTAACCAGAAATATTTTATATTGGGAAATGCTGAAACAGTATTCAATATGACTAAAAGCATATTTAATCTCTGGTTTCTTACCAGAGATACACCCATATAAAATTACAATACACCCATCTAAAATTTTTCTCACTGGCTATTTTCAAAATGAGTATTTATAAATATAACAAAGCCTATTTGCTGTCTCTATGAAGAGCTACATATTTGAACTCAGATTTTTGGTAATGAGCAGAAACTTTTAGTTCCAAAAGTCACATTATTTAAATGTTTCTAAATGTCAATCATTTTTGTTCAATATTGTAAGTACTTACTTCTCTAAGTCAGTAATGTAATAAATGTGTCCATTGATGTATGCTCTGTCTTCCTCCTCAGAGTGGTGCCCTTAAGATTGTGGATCGAAAGAAACACATTTTCAAGCTTGCCCAGGGTGAATATATAGCTCCGGAAAAAATAGAGAACATATATTTGTCCAGCCCATATGTTTCACAAATATTTGTCCATGGAGAAAGTTTACAGGTGAGGAAACATTGACTGTACATTTATGTACCTCATTTTTTAAAAGCTTTTATTTAACACACTGGAACCGATGTACGGTTGTCTGCCCATTTCAATCTCTTTGAAGGCATTTTTTAACGTACTTTCCTATGTTCTAGAGAGCTGAAATTTGGTACACAGCTTAGTCTAATAGAACATTTTTTTCCCTATCAAGTTTGGATGGATCCTTGAAAACTAAAACAAATCTCCCCTCCCCCTCGAAATGGCCTTCAAAATTATCATTGTTTAAGATGTTAAAAAATAGTCCAATATTCAGCTTTGCTTACATACACATTATATATATATGTGTCTATAAAAGAGAAAAATTGTAAAACTTGATGATAAAAAGTTACACTGCAAAGTTTCTAATATAATATATTATCATAACCGTTGATAATCATGATATTGCTGTTGATATTCTATGCGACTGATATTTTTATAAAGTGGTTAATACCATTTTGATATAAAGAAGTGATCACATGACGAGTTATGAATATGATTTTACTCCAAAAACAAAGTTTTTATATTTACTTGTTTGTACTTTTGTATAAACTTGTTGTATATTTACTTGTTTTACTTTTGTATAATGTTCTACTGAATATGAATCGAACAAGATCTAAATGTAGTAAAGTTTTTTGTAGTAAAAGAAAATCTGTTTCTTTCCCAGATTTAATTTTAAAATAAATGCAAATGATTACTGTGCTACCCAAGAAACAATGTTATCCATTTATAAAACAATAGTTTCTTTTTTCTTCAATAAAATTTAGCCTCCATCTAGAAAAAGCTTTTAAAAACCTCTTTTGAAATGAAGGACATTTTTTTTCATGAATAGTATAGCAACCTTGAATATGCCTTTATAACTCTCCAGAGCACATTCCAGTAACTTTGTAGATGATGCATGTCTTTACACAAAAGAAAATGTGCACATTGCCATAAAATTTCATAAGTGGATTTATGAGAAAAACATCTGTATACATATTTAAAACAAAGTTTACTGCAAACTATAAAATAGTATGGAAACACGTCACCTAATTAATACTTTAAAGACAACCAAAAGATAGGTTTAAAAGTATTCCTTTTTATGATGTACAAAATTCGCATGGCCATAGCGCTTTTGGGCACTATTAAGCCCTTCATCAGTGGCTAAGTCGCCACTAATGAAAGGCATAAGAGTGTCCAAAAGCGCTATGCCGTGCGATTTTTGTATGTCGTAAGAAGGAGATTTTAATATAAGACTTTTACATCTATTTTTTGGTTGACTTTAAAATATTACTGCAAACTGTTTGATAACAATGAAATGTGATAATTAACCAAAAAATTTCTAAAAGAAATAATTATTCAACTATTACAGAATTAAATATTATGATAAATAGGCCTATTAAAGTTAGTTGTGTATGTTAATAAAAGGCTATGCTCATATTGTGTCTGGAACTATTACAGAATTAAATATTATGATAAATAAGCCAATTATAGTTAGTTGTGTATATTAATAATAGACTATGTTCGTATTGTGTCTGGAAAGTATCAGCAAAGTTAGCTAACATTTTGAATGTATTTGTATATATGTACATTTTTCACAGAGTTCTTAGACATTCAAAAGTTAGTGGTTATTACTTAATTTAAAATGACTCTATAATAGTGGCTGCTTGATAAAACAAAAATTGGGCTACTGCTTTAACTTGTTACATGGAGAAAATGATTCACAAATTTCCATTGAAGTGAATTTAAAAATGATTTTTTTCTCGAAAGATAGCATATTCTTTGTTTGTGTCACTCGCTTAATATTTTCTGCATTTGTTTCAGAGTTGCCTTGTAGCTGTTGTTGTTCCAGACAAAGAGGGCCTCCTCCAGTGGTGTAAAGAGAAAGGAATCGAGAGTTCCTGGGAGGAGCTATGCAAGAATAAGGTACAGTCAGATTTGTTTTCTTTTTATCTTATCGTACTGTGCTTTTATTTTTCATTTACTGTTTAAAATATCTGCGAGAGTGCTATGCTGATTGAAATTGTGTTCTTTGCCATTCCATAATCTCATTGCATCGGTGCCTCCCTAGGTATTCTGATTTCAGGCAGCTTCTCAACATTTTTTGACAGACATGAAAATCTTCTATTACTTTTGGCAAAATTTTCTTTGTTCAGGAATTTGCTTCAGTAAGCAAAGAACTTGCTATTTTTTCATTTTTAATAGCAATTTCTTGTGAATGTTTTTTTCATTCTTTGGAATATTGAAGCTGAGAAATGTTTAATCCACAGGCAGAGCATGTCGAGAGGGCATGGAGTCATAAGGTTAGGTCTAACAATTATTTTATTTAACCCTTTCACGACGGTTGGCATGCCCGCGTGCCAGCTGCGAACTTGCATTCAGGGACGTACGGCACGCACTCGTGCCAGAGAGAACTTTACCCTGAACGGCGAGTGGCACGTATCGGTGTTTCTACGTGAAACTTTTTCATCTGAATTTATTTGTCTACTAGATGGCGTTAAATGCCCGTGGAAGCAACTTAAATGTATTTTGTAGATGCTTGACCTTGGCACAAGGAGAATCCAATGAATTATTTCTCCATTTGGAGCGGTGAAACATCATAAACAGACAGAGCACTTCTCGCAGCATCAACAATTTTATAATTGAGTTCCGGGTCTCCTTTTGATTTTAGCTTTTAATGATTTTGTTGGTGTATTACAGGAATATAAGAGTGTATTTTGGGGGGGTGGGGGTAAAGGAATGTGCGACAGTGAAGTGATTAGGCTATTTCGGATAAAAGTATAGCTGGTTTGAGACTTTTTCTTTCTGTGGAAGAATATACGCGTATGGTAAAAGAACCAGACAGTAATGAAAGCAAAGCAGATAGTGAAGATTCGTAGAACTGTGTTATTTCTGATGATGAATCTGAAAATGCAATTGATTCTTCAGATTCTGAGCGTACTATTATTACAACGCCGCCAGCTTCAGTTGCTGTTTTTTCAAATGATGTTTGGACATGTGATTTGAAATATCTAAATTCTTTGGAGTTTTTGAACATACCTGGAATAAATCACAATATCATGCCGCCTAATTTAGATAAGGAACTTGATTTTTTTAGCTTATTTTTTGATGATGAACTAGTAGAATTTATCGTAAAAGCAACTAATGAGTTTGCAGAGAAAAAATGGGAGAAAAATCTCCTCTCTCCTTCCACATCGAAGACTCCACCTGTTTCAAATGTATTTAGACCTGTGACAGGAAACAAATTTCATGTGTTTCTCGCACTAGTAATTTTGACGAGCATTGTCAGAAAACCAAATCTTAAAATGTATTTTTCTAAGAATCCAATTATCAGTACTCCTTTTTTAACACTTTACAACAAAGTTGAAAAGTGTTTATGACTTTGTTCATTCCGTCTGTCTGTCTGTCTGTCTGCCTGCCTGTCTGACTGTTAGCACGATAACTGCCGTAAAAATGACTTAATCAAAATGAAATTTTAGTATGTTGTTCAGACGGTCTATAGGACCTATGGGAATATAAATCAATAATATCACCCAATTAGTTTTAGGTTCAACCCGGGTTGAAAAAATGAAATACATTGAGCCCTATGGGACCTAATTTTTCAAACATTTTTAAGCGGATTTAAAATTCACAAATTGCTTCGAAAATTTTAGGTAATATTCAAATTGTTCCATAAAATATATAAAAAAAAATTTAGCGAAATATATTCAGTAGTTTTTTAAATAAAAATGAAAATAATAATAACACCTCTTATATGAAGCGATCACGTGACCATGATATGAAAAGATCACGTGACCCACTTCAAAATGATATATGGCATCCATCTTGTCTCAAAATCGTGATTTTTAAAGTTCTTTTTAATTCATATTGAGTGTTGTATCCGTCCTAAAATCACTTTATTTTTGCATAAATTCTGTGCATCTACATACTGAAACAACGCAATTACAATATATTTGAGTTTAAATGCTCATCTAAATTTGATTATTTCTACAACTAAGCCTATTATTCGATCTATATGCGGAGTCTAAAAAAAAACAAAAAACATCGTAAGTCTAAAAGTTATTTTTTCCCGCAAGACAATCGATCCTAAAACAATGCGGTAGTAATTACGCAATTGCACACTCCTAATTTCTCTGCCCTCCAGATGCTCCGGACTACAATTGTATACGCATCATCAAAAAATATACATACATTTTCGTTCGATGTTTATCACTTGTTTCTCTGATTACGGCTGATCGTTTTCGACAAAAAAAGGCTCTTTTCAGAAATAATTCTGTAACACGGATTGTTTAAAACTATAATGCAGGATTTTAAGTTGAAAGTGTTTTTTTTGTTTTGTTTATTGGAGAGTATCTAATAACTGTGTTGAGGTTAACGGTTGTGCGATTCAGGGTTAACGAAAAAAATCGGCTCACATACTGGTCGGAATCCAGATAATGTTTTGATTGCCGCCACAGAATACTATTTATTAGTCTGTGATTGCCGTGGTGGGTCAAGGACGCTTGAGAGACAGGAACGCGCTGTCTGCCGTCCGTTTTGAGGAGCAGCGTGCTGGGAATTAAAAGAATACTTGGGAGCTTGTCGCACGAGAACGAGCGTCCCCAAAACAGACGGGAGACAACGCTCGTATGTCATAGGCCTACTTGTCTGGAATGGGACTTTTATTCCAAATTAAATTGGACTTTTATTCCATATTACTTCCCAAAAAAATATTTACGAAATTTTCACAGTTTCCAAAAAATCATTCGCCATTTTTTTCGCCAAAGTATTTTTTTTACCGCCAGTTTTGCGATCTTTTCGCATTTGGCGCGTAGGCGAATGGCTAGCGCAGACCCTGAGCTCCATGGTCTTAATTTTTAAATAAAATAAATTATTATAGTATTCTGATAATGACATGAATGGGAAAATGTTATGAATGAAATGCTATTTTTATAGAGAGATCCAGGCGTGTTATTATTTTCTATGACGTCATTTGAATGAATTTCAGTTGTTTTCAATGAAGTTTTCAATTATAATAAATTATCGTAGTATTATAATAGTTTTAAAAATATTTCCGAGGAATGTATCTCATTTTAGAGATGTTTAAACCAGGCAATTTATAATTCAATGACGTTATTTAATGAAGTTCATTTTTTTCGATGAAGGTTTAAGTTTTCAAATATAATAAATTAATGTAGTATTGTGATAAGTTTTAAAATATTACCGAGGAATGTATTGCATTTTAGACATGTTTAAATAAAATTGCATTGAAGTTGGAAAGTGTTTCATAATCAATGCTTTAAGCATGATTGATCTTTTTTGTTTAATTCAGTTATGAGTCACTATCGATTTATAGGAATATTACGTTACCTTCATTTTACTCTTGATAGTAATGCCCAAAAACTAGATAAATTGAAACCCGTGTTAGATGCATTAGTTTCAAAATTTAAATCTATATACACTCCTAGAAGAAATGTGTTCATTAATGAATCTTTGTTCTCATGGAAAGGAAGGCTGGGATTTCGTCAATATATTACCTCGAAAAGGTCCAGATATGGAATAAAAATATATAAATCGTCAGAATCGGAATCAGGCTATAAATGGAATTTCCTTGTGTATACTGGAAAGGACACAGAATTATCAAGCTCTGATGGTGGGTATGGAGAACGCTTTGAAAACATTTCTAAGTAAACTTTCAGGAAAAGGATATACTTTGTATTTGGATAAATTTTTTACCTCTCCTGTACTTATTACAAAGTATTTGTTGTCTAAGAATACGCATATGTGAGGTACAGTTTTAAAAAATCAGAAGGAGGTGCCAAAGAATTATCCATCCGTACCTAAAACATATATACACTAAAATTTTTATAATATTTTGATAAAAGAAAATTTGTATAAAAAATATACATCAAATAGAAAATAAGTATTTCCTTTCTTCCTGAAAAAAGTAGAATGCTGTGTTGAAAGGGTGATTTTTAGTGAATTTTTTTCGAGAGTTAGGCTTAACGCAAAAAATTAGCCGTCTTTTGGGAGCCGTTCGGAAACGAAGCACTTCGTCCTTTGGGCCACGGCAGTTTCAGAATGCTGCCGTCCCGAAAGGGTTAAAAGTACTTTTACTAAAATTAGGAATGTCACAGAGTTAAATATGATAAATAGGCAATTTGACAATCTCCATTTTTGGAAGGACGTTTTCTGGGACCTTCTTTGTTTCAAGGATTAAAGGGATACAGAATTAAGAGTTTTCCGACAGTTAGAAAGAGGGGATAAAATCCATTGCTCCTATTCACAGCAAAATTCATTGTCGAGTCTTTAATTTTGACATGTGCTTCATTCAATGCCAGCAAAAGAATAGGACATTCCAACAGCTGGCATTCCCGAAAAATCCCTTATGGGGTATTTCCAGCTTTTGTTTGCATTCTCACAACTGTGAAAGAAAAAATGGGGTGCGAGTCAGTTCAAGGAAACGTTGGGATTCCTGTCTTTTTGTTCTTTTTTGTTTCTCGACTACATTCCCAAAAGTATAAGGTATCTATCTGTTTGGACAGTCAAGACAGGGTCACCCAACAATTTAGACAAAGACCCAGTGGGGTTGACATCCACATGGACCGTACCCTCTTTCCCCTACTACCAACCTCTTGCAAGGCTTTAATGTGTCTGTACTCTGCATAAGTACAAGGACAGTTTGGGCAGAGCCATAAATGGAACTTGGGTCCTCCCAATACAGTCCCCATGCATTAATCATTAGGCTGTCCCACCTTTTATTCAGTAAAGGAGAAGAGATGGGCATCCACCCCCAAGTGATTAAAGGTAAGATTACGTTCCTGAACATAAACAAAGCTATTGTAGCCTAACTTGGCTTCACTGGGGATTTCTAAAAGAAGAGCCCTCTTCTGTTGCTTGGGGACGGATTAGTCTTTGCTCTTCAAGTCTGCCAGTCAATATTCCGTAAAGTTACAGTAAAGAGTTATCTATCTGTTCTGCAGTTGTTCTAATGATAGTAAAATAGCATTTACATCTATAGAACTGCAGGGACCTTCCGAATCAGTTGTTATAGTGCAGTCAATCGCTAAATTTAAGTGTATGCTATAAGGTGATAATACAACCCTATATTAAAAAAATATATTCATGTATCCCTCATAGAGATGTGGTATGAGAATAAATATTTTAGAATTTACTAAACCTATTATTCCGTCTGAAATGTAATAATAAGAATAATTTAAAAATTTTGTGGGAAAATCCACATTTCTTCACTCTCACAGTTCACTTTTGTCTGGATCCAAAGAACAATCGAACTGCAGTATGAATGTTTGCTATCAAAGTGCAATAATAAACCTCAATAGGAAGTTTCTCACTTTAGCTCACTAGACACTACCATTTTAAATCTTCCTATGAAGATATCTCCTGGTGGGATAAGTGTGTGTAATATAAATGTGGCTCTACCCTTCATCTCAGTTTTGTAGTGACAAGAACTGGATCCAATAGACTAAATGAGGATAAAAGAGATGCGATGGGGTACTTGTAAATATGCTGTTCAATTATCTGCTAACCTTTTTTCTAAGTCAATTATTCTGTGAGCTTGATTCAGTTTGTATTTTACATGAAATGCTCCTCGCATAGTATCCAACATGAATTCCAGACTGTTTGTCTTAAATACTATGACACTATGACACTTAGTCCGGCCAGGGGCGTGGTAGCCCTGTGGTTAACGCGCTGGAGTTGCACTCGGTAGGGCCGGGTTCGATTCCAGCCACTGCCAAAAAAAACTGCCGCCCTGTTCACGTGGAGTACGATCACGTTAAACATGTGGGTCCGTAAGTCCTTCCGAGAGGTTGGTGGTAGGGTAAGGGGGGTACGGTCCTTGTGGATGCCTCCCCCACTGGGTTCCGGTCTAAATTGGGTGGCACTTCCCGACCGTCCAAACAGTTACCTTACACCTTTCTGGTAGGTCGGACGGTCTGGGTTTCAACAACAACAACTTAGTGTGGCCACTCAATTTGCTTCAAACCCTCAGGTGAGTCGGGCAGCCTGAGTTTTTTACTTGTATTGATTTTAGAAATAGGTGAGTTTGAGTGAATATAAATAATTTAATTTCTTTATTTCTTTAAGTCATTAAATCTGTTTATTTTATTTATTTCAGGCTGTTAAGAATCTTATTCTAAATGATATTGTCAGTTTAGGGAAGAAAGCTGGTCTTAAATCATTCGAGCAGGTAAGCATTTGCTTTTTATCCCTTCTCAAAATTATTGTAGTTTTAAAAGCTTAAATTCTAGTAACATTTAAGAGTTCAAACGTTATTTAAGAGTTTTTTACGGTTTTTATACACCACTGCAGTATGAATTGAAATTTTGTTCTTATGGCATTACTGTATGTGTAAGTCTTTCTATCTCTGCAATTAGAAAAAGAAACAAAATATATCTGATGTAGGCAACACATGACTTTCCTCACATAATACAATCGATTTACTACGGCAAAATAATGATTGACAAGATTCATGGCAGAATGATTTTAACATTCAAAAGTGCACTAACATTTGGTCCTTTTCTGAATGACAACATATGAAATTATTTTAAAGTACCCAATTAACTTATATTTCTCATAAATATAACTTGACAATTGGAAATATTACCATTAACTACTACTCCATTGCATTAAAATATATTAATTATGTATGTGTTATTATAATTTTGTTAATTTGGCTCCACATTAAAAGTCATCAAGTAGACGATATTTTTCCAAATGAGTCACCAAAATTTTCATCCCATGTTACTTGATAACTACTATTCATTTTTATGGGTTTTTTAAATTCATTTATTTGAGAAATGTGCAATATCATGAGAGCAAACAGTTCAAGCTAGTGTTATTTGTGTCATTCATTTTAGAATTAAAAAACATGCACAAAATGATTATTTATTTAACATTGAATATCCTGATGTTTTAAAAAATTAATTGGAAAATTTGAGGGGATTTTCTAATGTTTGATCATTTTTATAATCGATAGGGTTCTAGTATTCATAGATTGCAATGATCATACCAAATGTTGTTCAAAACGACCTATTTATTCATGAAATATCACATCCACAAACTCAAAAACACACATGTACACAGACATCACCTAAAATGTGCTCTTTTGTTGAAAACTCGGAATTCAAATTTTTGACCCTGTCACAATACTTTTCCTATACATTATACACACTATGTAGGGAAAGTAATGCATCACATTTGTAAGTGCTTAGTTGATTTCTTCTTCTAAACTTCTTCTAAAGCATTGCATTTCCTTCATTTCATGATGTTCATTTTTTTATATTCATACTTGAGTGAAACTGCTTACTGTACTATATTGCTGTCACTTTGTTTGCTTAAGCTTGTAGGGAACACTGATTATTATTGATTAATGCTAATTAATAATCACTGTATTTAAAATTCCATTACTCATTCATTTATTATTTTTTCTTTTTTTAATTGCATTCATTATGCAGTGGTAGTATTTAGTGTTCAGAAATATCTGTGTGAACTTATGAAATGTCCTTAATTTATATAACATGTGAATAAAATGAAATCAAAGCTGAAATTGTGTTTTATGTTAATATACTAAAACTTTGAATTACACTTGCATATATATATATATATAATCTAAAAAATATCAGTATATTATATAAATATCCAGTGTATTTAGTAAATTTTATAGTTAATAAGTTTAAATTAGCTGAATATTTTTAAATTTCCTTTTTAGTATCTTATATTAGCTAATTATCAACATTCTCTTGTATTATCATTACAGTGTATTTACATCCTCTTAGACAGTTGCCTCCTTGCATTCATTATTTTTCACGCCCCTTTATTACATAGCTTTTACATTTGAGTTTATAACTCTTTATACTTATTTGTAATACTGTTATTTATATCTCACGATTGACAACAGTTTCTCCACTTTTATCTCCCGTGAATGGCAACAGTATCATTATTTATTGCTTTAAGAGATGACATGTGCAGAATTTTCTCATGTACATTATATTTGATATTATCTATCCCAGTTTTCAGAAACAAGCTTTTTTTTGTTCATTTTAAATAGATACTAGTCCCAAAGAAGAATATGTTCAAAATGAATTCCTTTTTAAGCCTAGTGCTTTTCTACTTGTTTGACTTTAATGCTTGGTCATTTTCTGTTTTTTAATTTTTGAAATCTCACCATTGATATTTGTTGATTATATATAGCTTGATGACTGGATATATGCATTTTATTCTCCTCTTGATTGATGAATCTCTATTTTTTACATCTTTTTACGTAGCAATCTTATATTTTAAGGCATGGTTATATGAGTTACAACTGATCTCTAATCCATCATTTAAATTTCATAAAGATGTTGTGTTCTGTAGAACTGTCAGAGACAGGCTCATGTCTTTCTTACTCCTAGGCACTCAGTATATAATAAAAAATGAATAATTGAAACATTCCTTAGTAAAAATCAAAACTTTTTTCCTATACACCTTTTTTTTAAGCAATATTAAAGTTTTAGGTTTAAAATGTAGATTATGTTATTTGTATTCAACTTCATTTTGGTTATGTTATTTGTATTCAACTCAATTTTGGGAGAATCATGAGGATAGGTCTTTGAATGTAAGGAGTCAAGGTTTGTTTTGCAGTATTGTCATACTATGTGTGTTATGTTTTCATTGTTTTTCTAGTATGTAACCTAAATAGTTAGGACTTTTTGTTATATAAAGTCCTCTATAGAACACATTTCTTCATAATAAAATGACTTTTATAATGCAGTAGAATGATAGCCTATATTTTATAGCATAGTGTTCTGTAGAATTTGTTATACAATTTTTATAGTGTTAGACGATCATTTTAACTCTTTATAATGGATTTCTGCTGAATATTTTCGCAAAAGTTTTGCATTAAAAGGTAACTATTGTGAATGGATGATGACATGTTTTTTGGCTGTATTTAGAGTTTAAAAGATCTTTTTTTCCCAGGTGAAAGAAATATACCTGCATTCCGAAATGTTCAGTGTTGACAATGGCTTGTTAACGCCCACACTCAAAACAAAGAGGCCTGACTGTCGGAAGTGCTTTATGGACATTATTGAGGCCATGTACCGGCTGATGGTTTAACCTTTATCCTGGTGGACTTTCACTCCAAGAATCTCTTGCAAATGAACGTAGTTCAACCTGAGAAGAAGAAACAAAAATGAAAAAGAAGCCATGAAGTTCATGTATAAGTTTTCTTGCATCTTGCACCGTTGGCTTCAAAATTTATTTTTCTTTCTTTGTATGAAAATATGTATAGCACTGGGTATAAGTTACAGAACTGGCTTCGTCTTCTAATTTTGAAGCAAAATACTCAATGTACATTCCAGCTAATCCAAACTTAGTGTTCTGAAGTCTGTAGATTACAGATTATCCTGGGGTACACCGAGTCTATTTATTTATTTTATTTTTCTTCTTGAATGTGCTTTTCTGGAGGGTTGTGCATTATGTTGATTCTAGGATCTTTATGGGATTATCATTTCTAAAAGCAGAGTACTTGGTACTTTTATGTGTGCAATTTTGTTCAGCTTATTTATTTTAATCTCAACACCGTCAACTTGTTACTTTGTCATGACTCCTGGATGTTTTGTAATCTTCCATATCAATGAACCTATCCTGAATGATTAGAAAAATAATCCCTTGTAAAATTTGGCTGTCCTAATTGTATTTTTAATCCTTGTGAAAGTCGAAGAAAGGTGTGTGAAGTATGTGCAAACGTGAATTCAAAAACAGGTCTGTGCTTGTTTCTTTAAGAAGTGAATGCTCACATTTATTACAAGGTTCAGTTTTTTTGTAGTTGCTTATAAGCAAGATAATGACTGCAATAAAAAGCTTCTTTTCTTATTTTGAATTCAATTTAAACTTAACAGAAAACCAGCTTTGTAACTTCGTTATTTTAAGCAACATGGATGAGTCTGTCAATACTGTGGTAATGAATGGTGTTTTTTGCCCAATTACATTAAATGACTGTCTTATCTAAATGGGAGACATACTTTGTTTTATCCTTGTTAAATAAGATATACACATTTGACTTGAAATTTATACTGAAGGTTTCAATTTTTTGCAACTACAATAAACCTGTAGGGTAACTTTATGCATTTAACTTCTGAGATCAATAGCTGAGTTCTAATGAAGGAATGTCCGATCTAAAATGAGTTCAATTTGTGTTTTATACCATTTCTTGTATCTGACTTAATTGAAGTATGTTTCATTGATCACATAATAAAACCACAGCATGAAAGCACTGATAAATCTTGAGATACTAGAATGTTCATAATAAAATGATAGAATGTGTATATGCATATTAAAAGAAATTTGAGCATCTTTGCCATAAAAAAACTCTTAACATTTCTTTCAACTGTTTGCACATACTTCATGTTGAGATTGAACTGATTATATTAGTGAAAATTCTGGTATAATATTGGAATGATCAGCTAGTTCATTTTATGAAATCTGTAAATTTATCAATCATTAAGAGTATTTTCTGCCATTTTCAAATCAGTTTTCATTCAACATTGCCATGAAGAGTGTGCATTATCTAATCCACAAACATCTGGATTCAATCTGTTTTTTTTTTTTTTTTACAAATTAAATATCGCAAAATGGAAAAATTAAAATGTTTATCAATTCTCACCAATTCACTGTTAATGTTGCATTTATTTTTATTGAGCTTTTTATCAAAATGTTCGAATTTGATATTTATCTGCTTTTCAGAGCAAAGGATAAGTTTTCAATTCCTTAGGAGGGTAAAAAGTTAATTTCTGTTATACTTGTATATCGATGTGAGTTGTGGTCATTTTCATTTGCAATGTGTCCCAAGCAAGGTTTTTAACTGTTGTGTTTATGCTCTGAACTGTGAATCATTGAAATTCTTTCAACAAGTATTTATATATATATTCACTAGGTATATTCGGCAAGTATATACCTAGTGAGCGTAATTCCAGTTGTTCGGGTCAAAGTCTCTGAAAGAGAAATTCCCCCCCCAAATTTGAAAAATGATCGAAACTTTGTATATTGAATCAAACGTTTGAAAAATTGAGTGTGTCGTTCTGCTGATGAATTAAAACAGCCCTCTTCCATACTTATTTATTACTAATGACTTCATTTTGTATTATATTTATATTTCTAGCCCTGTGGCCGTCTGTCAGTTTTAGTTTGTGGGTGTCTTGCAAATGGAGCCAACTGAGATCTTTGTATACTGTTAAAAGAAATATATTTTTGTCTACACTATTTTAAACCTTTGAATATTTTGTGATAAAAGTTCATGATTCTTTAGTGTTTATGTTCCATTTATATATAATTTCTGTAAATATAGATTACTAAATGTATGCTGTCTTGACCGCTGAAATTATTTTGTTTTCATTCACCTAGTTTAAGGCTGTTTTTCAGTGAATTTCTGCTAAATAAAAATAGAAAATATATGTTAAGCAAAAGTTTTGATAAAACTTTTGCTTGGCAATCAATAAAGCAATAACTCCAGTCCTCTAACTGGGATGTAAAATGGCAATTTGAATTCACTGTTTCTATAAATAAAATGAACAGCATTTCACCGTAAAATCATAATAAAATAATTGTCTTGTTTTTAGAGGAGGAATATAAGAACTTTTATGGAATAGATTGTAAGAGTACTAGGTTATATTTTTTACATTTAATTTTTTATCAATAAACTGATCTTTTTTAGAAACGTCTACTTGCCTATTCGGAGTAGTCACTTTCTCTCAAAAACAGGGAAATCCAAAAGTTGTCAGGGAATATAAAAAATAAGCTAAAAAAAAAAAAATTGTTATGGAAATCTTTTAAAAACAGTCAAAATCTTGAAAAGTGGGGGGCTTCAAAAATTTTTGATTTCAGCTTTGGGTTTATTTCTTGAAGTGCATCTTGCTCCTCTCTAGACATTTGTCCTGATACACTTGTATTTAGCTATTCTGTTTAACTTCCTTCACTCTATTCAATCCAGAAAAATTTCAAAAACCTAGAAAGTCAAGAAAATTTCTTACACTATTTTTTTTTTTTATGACTATGCATGTCCATATTTTTAAATATTTAACAAGTTGAAAAAAACATGAATTTCCTATTGGTATAATTCATTCAAATAGCAGCCTTAAAGTTATTTCTGGTATATATGTATATAATTCCAGTCTATTTGAATTTTAGCTTCAAATTGTTTTTTGCCATATTTCTGAAAGTTCCTGACTTCGAATTTTTTTCTTCATATATACTCATCTTGTGAAACTCAGTTTCGAAAGCATATATTTTTAATTCCCGAGTTACAGTACATATAGCATGAATTTGCATATGGGTGTCTAATAACTTAATACACAATTTTGCGCAGTTTTTGAAACTTGTATGTATTATTGATTTTTAGATAACTTGAATTAGAGTATTACACAGATTGTCTTTGCTCGTCTGTATCATCTCACTAAAAGATTGAAATATATAAATGATGGATGCAAGAGTTATATGCCAATATAATTTGCCTTTTAGCATTCTATGAATGCAAATATTTCTATTCAAACTTGAAATCCAAATCTGTATAGTTATTTAACAACACAAAAAAGACCCTCATCTAATATTGAATGGTTCTCTCTGGTTTTTTTTTTTTTTTTCTTTTTTACAGATACTTAAGTGTGTCTTAATTCATTTTAACATATTTGCATTTGCTGTTTTAAATAGTGTCCCTAGCTTAGTTTTAAATGTGAAATTTTTGCTCGGATCGAAGGGTAAAGTGTTTGTGCAGCATGTGTTCCACAGAATAAATTCATAAGATATCTATAGCTTGTATTCCAAAATTGTATGCTACCTTGAAATTGATTCCATTAAGTTCTATATCTAGAGGTGGCAGGAAAAAGCACATAAGTCAAAAATTCCAATATAACATACTTGATTTAAGAAATCTATGATCTTTGTTATGGGAAAAGCACAGAAGTCAGTTAGGATTCTAAGATGTTAAAAAAAGAAAAACTTTAAACACTTATTAAATTTTTGCACGGATAGCAGCGGGGTAAAAAAATATAAATTAAGAAAAGTTATTTATTTAGTTCAAAAAATTAAATTTGTATTCCGAAAACAAAAAAATAATAATAAAAGTTTTCTTGAAAGCATAAAAATTTTCTTTACTCTATATTTCAAAATCCTTGTTTTTGATTTATGTGCTTTTTTCCCCCGAACTCTAGATCTATAGTTTGTATTCCAAAATTGTATGCTACCCTGAAATTCATTCCTTAAGTTCTATATATCCTTTGCAAAATGTTTTTAATGTCTGTGTAAATTTGAATGGGAAGAGCTTTAATATGAACCCCATTTATTGCATAAGAAATTATATCTGATGTTCAAGATTGGCCTCGTGCAAGAAATATTTGAAGTATCTTTTAAAATAATTGCTTCTAAATTTGATTTAGAAAATATTTTACTCTAAAAATTCAGTTTAAGTGACATTCTTTTATTGACCTTTTCAATTAGCATAAGTATGAAAAGTTTATATTAGTAATGAGTCTGTCATCATTAACAAAAATTTGTAATCTCTACCTGAATCAAAAAAATTCAAGAGGCATCAATGTCTGTTTTAAAATACTTTAATTTATAAAATTTTAGCAGATTTTTTTATGGTTCCAAGAAATGTTTGATTGCTCATTTTGCATTTGATATTCTATGTCTGGATTTCTTCAAATTGTAATTATGTTTGTAACATAGTTTGTAAGACTAATCCACGAACATTTTTGGTTTGTGGTTAAAATGTGCAAAACACTGTTATGTTTGAATTGATCTAAATTGCATAAAGTACACTGTAAAATGTCATGGTCGATGGATATGAAAAGTGTGTTCTGTTATTTTTTTTTCTCCCCTTTTCATTTTAGAATCTGCAAAATGTTTTTCATCTTGCATTTTGTACATATGTTTAGTCTTTTCCACATTCTGTAACATTCAAAATTAAAACTTGTGTTAAAACACATTTGTGCCATTAATTTTGCCCAAAAGCTGATTTCACAAGAAATTTAAATAGAAAATATGGCTCATATTTAACTATTTATTTATTATTATTGTCAAACAATGTCACTTAATCGACAGAAATTTTTTTCCCAAATAGTCAAGGGCGTCTTTTGGTGCAATATATTTTTTGCAAGTAGTTCCAATAAAATACCAGCTGGAGTACTGAAACAAATGCAGATTATTTACAACATAAATTTGGCAAAAGCATAAGATATTAAATGCAGAAAGTTCAATATATTGTATTGGTAAAAAAAGTAATTGCACTTCTGTTAAAATCTTATTGTACAGAAAGTTCTATATTCACTAAACTACATAATTTCCATTAGTTTTAATTAAAAATACTCCATATTTTAACTAGGTCCAATAAAATGTTATTGGAACTAGCTAAAATATGGAGTAAGTATTTTCAAATAATCGTTTTTATTCAAAAACTTTTAGATGTATGCTTTAACATACACTAAATCTATATTTTAGTGTTAAAAGTGCTGCAAAGAACAGAATATAAAGGTACTAGATCAGGGGAATATGGAAGATGGCTGACCATTTTCGAGTAAAATTATAATTTGTTTGTTACAGGTCTAGTATTATATTGATAAAAAGTACCTTCTTTCTATTCACTGAAGATGCATGCTTATCTTAGTTAGTTGTTCAGTTTGTTCATTTCTTAAAAACAGCATAGAAGGGCAATTACTTTTTCACCAATCTTTTAAATTCGAGAAATATACATATGTAGTTTGCAATTTTAGAATTACAAAGTGAATGAAAC
This sequence comes from Amaurobius ferox, assembly GCA_951213105.1. Taxonomy (NCBI): domain Eukaryota; kingdom Metazoa; phylum Arthropoda; class Arachnida; order Araneae; family Amaurobiidae; genus Amaurobius; species Amaurobius ferox. Next base: position 142,006,141 of record OX578147.1, on the reverse strand, counting down.
AATCAGTTGACAAAAAATATTGTAAAATGATTTGCTCAAACTATTATTGTCTGCACTCATTGAAAAGAAAAGCATGTTTAGTGAAACAGAATAAAACAAATCTTTAAAGGTATAAACCAATTTGAGGAACAAAAAAGCAACCCTTGTCAGAATAAATGTCGTTTCAATAGCAGCTGAAAAATGTTTGCAGTAAACAATAAAAAAAAAATCTGTGTTCCATTATAAAGTTTGCATTGAACTAGTGATGGAAAAAGTTATTAAATGTCTTGTTTTCTTTGTAAAAGATAATGTTGAATTGGATCTTGGATTACTTTGATGAAACTTGGATTGATTAGACTACTGTGCTTGCTGTTGAGCTGTCGAATAAAAAATAATTGTACATAAGCTGAAAGAAAGACATGCTTTTTCAAACTTTTAATATCATTGTTTATAAATTCAATTTTTCTAGTAGGAAAAATATAGACGCACAATAATAATTACCAGGGTTGGCATGGTTTAAACCATTTGGTTTAAACCACGGACGGTTTAAACTATGGTTTAAACCAATTGGTTTTTACTCAAAAAAACCAATTGTTTTTTTTTTAAAGAATAATTTATAATTAGATTTTTCAAATTATTTGATGTTGTAAATAACTTCTACTTTTATCAACTGAACAACTCAACTCATTTCAGCAGCAATTTGCATCAGTCAGTTCATAATCACAGTTACATCATATTTGCTCTTGTGTTTGTGTAGAAGTAGAATGGGATAAAAGTTAGCATTTGAGAACAAAAAATGTCTAACTCTGGTGGCAGAAGAAAAGATTTAATTTGGTTATATTTTGATGAGGTAAAAAATGATAAAAGGAAAGGCTGCAGGGCTAAATGTAAAAAATGTAAACAAGAAATGGAATGTCAAGTGCTCCGAATGAAGAAACATGTGGGAACATGTAGCAATCTTGATCCTTATTCAGTTAATGAATCTGTTGGTAAGTAATTATTTTATTATTATTAATATTGTTACTTCTATTATTAACTGTAAAAGTAATTTTTTTGAAAAGTTAAATGTTTGTTAAATCAAAAATACTTATGAAATTACAAGTAATGCATATTGAGAACAAGAACATTTTTCATGTACACACATTCTAAGAATGTTTGTTTCTCTTCATTCAATCAAATGATTATATTCTTATCAAAATTGTTATATTACTTGTAAATTCTATTTGGCTGAAAAGATAATAAATCAATACTAAATTAAATATACTAATATTAATTAATTTTATTATGTATTTTTGTATTAAAAAATCAATTCAAAATACAAGAATACTATTACATCAAGTTAATTTTAGCCTAAGTATTAAATAAATATTAAAAATAAATACATAAATAAAACGGTGTTTAATTCACAAAATGAAGAAAAAAAATAGTTTAATATTGAATTATGCGATTAAAAATGTTGATACATAATATGTGTTCTATGTCATTAAGCCCCTTCTTAATTTTATGCAGATGGTGACGATGGTGTATCAGCCTCATTTTCCAGTGCTTCAAGTTCTTTGGATTCATCAATGACACAACCAGAACCAACTACAAGTGAAATCAGCTCTCAAAAAAGGAAAAGAGAAGATAAAACTCTGGACTGTTTTGTGAGTAAATCAACACCAGCACAAAAACAAATGTTTGATGAACAAATTGCCAGGTTTATTTATGCTACAAATACAGCATTCAACACTGTGGAATATCCAGAGTTCATTAAAATGGTTCAGAATTTTCGCCCAGAATATTTTCCACCTTCAAGGAAACTGCGATTTATTAGAGAACACCTACACAAAGGAAAAAGAAAAATGTGCAGAAATATTAAGACGAAATTGTCACATTAGGATTAGATGGATGGTCAAAGATTCATAATGAACCGGTGATTTGTGTTACTTTAACAACAAAAGATGGGGACACATATTTAGCTGATACTATTGACACTTCAGGCACTGCTCATACACGTGAAAATCATAAAATCTACATGGCATTGCTGTTAAAACTATAAAAAAGTGCCCGTCAGAATTTCAGTATGTTCAGTAGTGACGGACAATACTGGGAATGTCGAAAAAATGAGAAAAATGCTTGATGAGAGTGAGGATGAGGAATTCAGAGTTATTACTTACGGGTGTGCTGCTCATATTTTGAACTTACTGGCTGGTGATATAAGTTATCCAAACGTAAAAGAACAAATTTTGCATGTGATTAAGTATTTTAGGAATAACCATTTTGCAGGTGCATGCTTTAGAAAAGTTGCAAATGCACCAAAGTTAATATTGCCATGTGAAGAATTCCTTTGCTGACGCCTTGGAGGATTATCTAAAATCATGGCCAGTGCTAATAAATATATGTGAAAGCAATAAAGACGAGATTGATAAAAATATTCAAAATTTAATTTCAAGCATTTCATTAAAAAGAAAAGCAGAAGATTACTTGCAACAATTAAAACCAATTAGTGTAGTTCTGGACAGGGCGCAGAGAGAAAATTGTTCTATTGGAGAGACTGTTTTTATTTTTAAAAAATTAAAAAAAGCAGATGCATGCTAAGAAATTCAACAAAGATGTACTGAAAGATAATCGTTATAAAATGGTAACACCAGCCCATCTTCTTTCTTTTCTGTTACACCCTAAAGCTGTAGATAAAGATGATGAAGATGATCACGAATTATCAGCAGATGAAAAAAAATTGGCATTGGAATATGCTACGAAAAAGTTTCCTAAAAATAACTTATTAACTCTGATATTGAAATTTTGTGCCAAAGGTTTTCCATTCCAAAGATATCTTTTTCAAAAGGAATTTATTGAAAATGTAACAGTTATAGAATGGTGGCGAATGCAAGAAAATGATATAAAAAAGTTTAATGCTGATGTGTTGAAGGAAGTTGAAGTAATTCTTACTGCAAAAGCAACTACAGTGAATGTCGAGATAATTTTTTCTTCTTTTGGAGTTGTACAATCAAAATTGCGTAACAGACTGGGTTTATAGAAAAAGCCGCAAAACTTGTTTTTTTGTTCAAAATGTTAAATCCTAAATTTGTTTTTAATTTTTAAATGGAATAAAGAAATAATAATCTAGTTTTCTTTCTATTATTTTTTAAGAAAATAATTCACTAAATGAAATATCTACATTACTGGTATTTTAAACAACTTATCACCATTACTGATGAATCTAAGAACAATAGTCCATGTATTATGTAGTAAACTATTGTATTATATTGTATTTGCATACATTGAATTTAAAAAATAGTATATCTAAATAAATTATTAAAATTTAATATGATTTGAATGTCCACATAAGTAGCAACAATTGTTTATTTACTTAGTTTAAATTATTTTCAGAAGGAATATTAATTGTTATTTGAACATTAATTATTCTAGTTAATGTCAAATTTTATTTATAAATATGTATACATGTAATTAGAAAAGGATTTTTAAAAAAATCCGGTTTAAACCAAAAAAACCTGGTTTAAACCTGGTTGAGAAAAAACCAAAGAAACCCGGTTCTTTGGTTTTTTCTCAAAAAACCTGGTATTTTGCCAACCCTGATAATTACAGGGTGACGATAAAATGTTTTCTAATATAAATTTGTTAGAAATTGGAAAAAATAAAGATGTTTCACTATAGAGTAATAATATATGTATTTAAAAAATGTTTTGTTCAAAAGTTTTTTTTAAATGACCTCCTTTGGTCTTAATGCAAAATTTAAGACATTTGCTGCAGGAGTCATTCTGTGAAGTGAGATTTCTTCACAGCTTCAATGCTTATTAGGTTGATGATAGGAATGGATCTATTGCAGTGTGTTGTGTTCCGTGGCACCCCAAGGGTTTCGTAACGTGATAGTCTTATGTAAATTTTCTTAAAAGTGAAACAATTTGGACTTTTAGGGTTCTGCTATTAAACTGAATTCCAAAAGGGGTTCTGCAACCCCCAAAAGTTTGAAAAACACTTCTAATGAATACCCAGGAACATTTTCAATTATTCATTGCTAATATCCTAAATCTGTCATGATTTGGGCACAAAGACATCTTGTTTTTGTTAAAGAAATAAAAAAAAAATTATAAAATTGTGCATTATAGACAAAAGCGAAAATTTAGTAGGGCACTGGAGTAAATTTACTAGAATTCATTATTCCTGATAAAAGACCTTCATATAGCCCTGAATGAAACCAATGGATTTCAAATTTACAAGGATTCTATTTTACAAGTAAGAGCTTGTGCTAAGCCTAAAACTTCTGCTTACATAATGTATGCAAAATAACCCTCAATGAGTTGCTTCAATTCAAATTTGGCAAATCTCTAAAATTTGGTATGAAAGCCAAAGGAAATTATTTTTTAAATGTCTGAATAAATAATACATATATTCTATAATGTGAAATTATTTTTCCCCCTTTTCTAATATATTAGAAAACATTTGCATCCATATTTTACTGTCACCCCTGTACTACTGTGTTGGTTACTATCTGCTATTGCACACTCGACATTTTCAGAAAGATTCATATTATGGATAAGACAGTACGGCTAGTTCTAGATCTGGAGAGAATTAAAGTATTTCAGACATATTCTAGTGCATTTTCGCTAGGAAACAAGTGCTTTTCATTTTTATAACAAAGTTATTTGTAAATGACCAATGCTCTCTTTAATGTAATTAAGTGGAATGTCCCATAGATAAATGAACAGATGACACCTGTTTTATTTCACTTAATGATAACTAATATAATGTATAAATGATAGTTAACTGCATGCAAAAAATTTAATATAAGTAGGGCTAGTGAAGCTAGGGCTGGCCAATTAAGGCTTAGTTCCAGGGGCTCAAGCTTGTTGATTGATAGTGTTCCTATAGTGGTAACTTCTATTCCAAACATGACAGCATTTGTAGCTTTGCTATAGTAGTGTCTTCTATCAATCGACGCAAAACTGTGCTTAGAATTCAATCCTGGTGTGTTTGACAAATTGAGTGTGCCCCAAATATGTTAAAAGAAAAATAAATAAAATTTACTAAATGTGTTCAAAAAATAAAATTTTGACATTTCATTAAAAAAGCATTTAAACATCATAAAATTGCACACAAAATATAGAAAATTGTCCCTATTTCCAATGCTTCTGACCCCCCTCCCTCAGAAATATGTTGCTCACAGTGAAAGTTTTGGCAAACATGACTGGTCATCTTATATCAGTTAGAGCAGTCATTAAAATAATTTTATATTGATAATTCCAATCAAGAACCAATTGGTTTCTATCTGCTGTACAACACGGATACAAACAAAACTGAAATATCAAACGCACCATTTTTTCTTTTAAACAATTGAAAGCACGATCTGTTGTGATTGAAAGTAACTTCAGTATCAAGACGTTGATCTTTCAAGTTATTGCAATAAGTTAATGCTCATGCTTGTGTTGAGTTTAAAAACACCTTTTTTTTTAAAGTGAACTTAATCAGCCAAATTGAATGGGAAGATTTATTCATGCACATATCATTTTAAGAACTGTTAGAAAAAAAAAAAAAATCTGAGTACATAAGCACCTATTAAATTAATAAAAATTTGCTCAAACTGCAATCTTAACCAATCTGAAAAATAAATAATTTGTTAATGTTTTCAACATACAAAGTTCATTAAAAGTATCCACTGGTTTCGGAGAAAAAGTATAGCCCATGTTATCAGGATGACAAGTCAAAGCACCAGCAAAAGCGAGAATGCATTTTGCTAGCCACCTTGCTTCATCAGAATTAAAACATAACACCAATGACACGTTCTTGCATTTGTTGGTTCTGGTGTTTTGTCTCCTTATCTTGATGAAGGAAGCTGTTCTTTGTCTCCTAAATTAGTTGATATTTTTAATTGACCTTGTATGCTGCTAAACTAACGAAGTATCTATTTTGCTGACTGTTAAAATGATTTTGTTTAAAATCACGATTTGAGATTGCGCCACTGAATAGAAAAGGCTGTTCCCATTTCTGAAAATGTACAGTTATTTGAAATATACTACAGATGTTTTGTTTATACAGGTAAAAATATAAGTCAAAACGCCATTGTAGAGCCACAATGATGATAATTTTGCACTATTTCATAATGTATACAAATATTTTATAATATCTCTAAATTTAGCAAAATTTAAATTTAGAGGTTTTATATTTCATAGATACAGGCTGCAAAAGTTTTTATGTAACATACCCTCACGTTTGCACAACTCAATCGTTTATTTATTACTTTCTCATATTATAAAATATAGTATATAGAAAGTGTTGTTTTCACAAACTTTCAATTCCGAGACCAATATATGTTTTAGGGCCGCCTGGACACGTTTGAACTATTCTTAGTGATGTCTGTCTCTCTGGGGTCGATTTCTTGTATGCATGATAGCTGCCACAAATATTAATGGATTTTGTTTTACTTGCGAAACTTTATATCCTGTTTCGTTAACGAAAAATCTAGAACTAGATTTAAGTTAGAGGGAAAACTTCGAAATGTTGTATTTTTTTAACATGACAGTATAGAACAAAATTTGACGTAATTATGCACAAAAGATACTATTTATTGCCCAATGAACACGAAACTTGACAGTTCCAACCATTTTGGGGGAAATATAGCTGTGATACAATTTTTGTGTTTGGGATGTCATTACCCCCCCCCCCCCCCCCGAGGGAGTAAAGTTACCTTCACGGGGGGTACAGTATCAAATTTGATATCAATTGAAATATTTCTTCAAGCCCTGTAAACTGAAGGGTGACGTTGTATAATTGTGATCATTTGGACTAAAAATACGGAATTTTCAAATTTTTTTTCTTGTAAAAAGATTAAACAATCACAAGCTACTTATAACTAGTTTCTTGTAAAATTGAGTTGACAGACACACACACAGAGACTTCGTGAAAATAATGCTGTATTTTCTTGTTATTTTGCCCCGTGAACTTGTGCCATTGGTTTTCGTCAAAATTACCAACCGATTGAAACCAAATTTGGAACAAAGGTAGAGGTAGGTTGAAGAATGTGAAAAGAACGTTGCAATTTCTTTATTATTATTGTTATCACAATACTATAACAATTTATTTTATTAAAAAACTTAAAACCATGGAGGTACAAGTAATTAAACTCTATGCTTAAAACGTCATCGGAAAAATCGTCCTTCTCTCTGTAAAATCAATGAATGTTTCATTCATATCAGCTATATTACAGACTCCATGAGCTAAATAATTTTTCGTTAAAAAAATGCAGCAATTCTTATACAACTTATTCTACATATTTTGCTGTTTGCATTTTCCATAAGTGAAAATTAGGCTTCGTTGTAGAAATAATCAAATTTGGATGATCATTTAAACTCAAATATATTGTCATTTCGTTGTTTCAGTATGTAGATGCACAGAATTTAAGCAAAAATAAAACTGTTTTAGGGCGGATCCAACACTCAATATGAATTAAAAAGAACTTTAAAAATCACGATTTTGAAACAAGATGGTTGCCATATTTCATTTTGAAGTGGGTCACGTGATATCTTCATAAAATGGTTACGTGATCGCTTCATATAAAAGGTGTAATTATTATTTTAATTTTTATTTAAAAAACTACTGAATATATTTTGCTGAAATTTTTTTTATATATTATGGGATAATTTGAATATTATCTAAAATTTTCGAAACAATTTGTGAATTTCAAATCCGCTTAAAATATGTTTGAAAAAGTAGGTCCTATAGGGTTCAATGTATTTCATTTTTTAAACCCGGGTTCAATCCAAAACTAATTGGGTGATATTATTCATTTATATTCCCATACGTTCCACAGACCGTCTGAACAACATACTAAAATTCCATTTTGATTAAGTCATTTTTACGGCAGTTATCGTGCTAACGGGCAAAAGACAGACAGAATGAACAAAGTCATAAACACTTCTCAACTTTGTTGTAAAGTGTTAAAAACTTGCCACCACAATGTTATGAAACTTTCAGAATATATACTAATTTATGTTTAATGTCACTATTATACCTACAATTTGTATTATAGGAGTGGTAATTTTTAAACTATCCAAAAAATTACATTTTACTATGGAAATTCTCAACATTTTGTTAGTTAAAATCAGTATAAATTATAATTTTTTGATAACATGAATATAATTATAGGTACAAAACATAGTATACTATGAGCTAATAATGCATATAAAATTTCATATCTGTATCTCTTAGTTTTTTACTTTCCTTATATACATAATGTATAAGGAAAGTATTGTGACGGGGTCGAAAATTCGAATTCGAGTTTTCAACGGGAGAGCACGTTTCAAGCATCCCTGATCACGAATCGAACATTTTTGAAGTGATGTCTGTGGAGACGATAACTGACGAACGAATGGACCGATTCGAACGAAATATGATACAAAAATCACAATCCGAGAATACTGGAAGCCTATTGTTTTTAATCGTTATCGAATGTTCAGAAACCCCCTAAATTTTCGAGTGAAATTTTGAAAAAATCAAAAGCTTTAATAAAGTTGCGCAAATAAGCATGTCTGATGTAATTTTTCCTTAGAAAACGATTGACATAAACTTTAGAACGTTAGCATGAACCGTTCTCAAGATATTGCACATTTTTAAAATAAATTTATCAAAAAATCCATTAAATTAAAAAATATATATTGAGATATATAAAAAAACTGTTGAGAAACCTTTTCACTTTTCATATGTAATATCATGCGATAAATTGTGTGACATCATTCTCGTGGATCTAGCTCGTTCCATTCATGAGAAAAGATACTTTGAGTAATACCTTTGTATTTGAACACCAATAGTCATTTATCTGCTATAAGAATAACTTATTTCTCCGTTTGTAACGCTTGGCGAGGTTTTGGCGGAACGTCGCCAACTTGGCGACATTTTTAAATGCTGCCAAATTAACGAAAATCTTGCCAAATGGATACAAATGACGCTAAATCAATGAAAATGACGACTAATTGACGAACATTCAATATCTCGGAAAGAATATAAGTATCTACTATAAGAAAACCTATTTTTTTACTGTAAAAGTAGTAAATTATATAAGGAAAGTCATGTGTTGCCCACGTCAGATTTTTTAATAATTGTACCCGAAATTCAAAAAACTACATTTTGAGAAAATGGTGTTTAAAAAGTGGGTGTGACTACAAAGGAAGCAGAATGAGCTAAGTTTAAATGCAAGTTTTGCTATTTCTAATCTTGGTAAACAATTAAAACTATATATCATTGTATTCAGAATGAAGTAAGCTATAAAATGGCAGTCAAATCGATTTATTGAAGATTTTTCTCGTCAGGGATTAATACCATACTTGACAATGTACCCCGGCTAATGACGTCACGAACACAAGAATTGTATCGTCGTTATTTTTCACAACAGTGATTGAAACTATAAGTCTCGAATAAAATTTCAAATAAATTTCACTCGAATTTTAAAAAAATCTGTCTAATTCTAGATTTTTCAATAACAAAGCCGGATATTAAGTTTCGTGGAAGTTCATTTATCTGTGTGGCCGCTATTGCATACACACGATATCTACCCCCAGACGGACGGATATCGCTCCAAAAATAGTCGAAATGTGTTCAGGAGGTCTTAAAACATACATATTTGCATTAAAATCTCGAATTCGAAAATATTCTCTACTATATTACATAGTATGAGAAAATAAAAATCTGATGAAATCCGCACATGACTCTCGCTGCAGACTTATATTCAAGTTCTTTTTATTTTAATTAAATTTAATTCACTTTTAATTCAATTTTCGTTCTCATTTGATAACTGGACTTATTTTCAAAGGTGGCGTAGAGAAAATACGAAAAAGAACTAAAATATCTCGAGAACGGCTAGTCCTAGTGCAATGGGGCTGGTCTTATTCTTTTCTTCGTTAAAAATTACTTATTAAACAAACATTTAATGGATACTAGCTGAATACCTGTTGAAAATTAACGGTCTCGCAATAAGCAAGCTCTGAACAATGTAAATTTTTGAATAATTCGAGTTTCACATTTATTCGGCAAATCGAATATTTTTGTGTGCAGAACCCCTTAAAGAAGAAAATATTGGAAATTTTAAATTACGCACGTCTTCCTTTCGAACTATCTACCAGTGCACTAAATTAAAGTCTATCTCATCCTGAAGCATACTATTTTATAATCTCTCCTTTCGAACGTTTTTCTGTGGAGTACACCCATAAATAAACATTTTTGAAAAACTCTGTTCGCCTTGGGTTTCTTATCAGATGATTAGCCCATATACCAAATATCAAGCCTCTATCACATTTAAAAGGAAACGTGTCTCGTTTATTCCGAAAATCGAACATATTGGTGTTCGGCACTCCTAAAGTAGCAAATATTGGGAATCTGAAATTGCACACTTCCTTCCTTTCAAACTATCTACCAGTACACCAAATTTGATGTCTCTATCCTATCGTGAAGCATGTTTCTCTATCACTTCATATTTCGAACGTTTTTCTGTGTTGCACCCCCTTAAATGATCATTTTTGAAAAACCGTAATAATCTGAGGATTTTTTTAATCAAATAATTACTCCATACACTAAATTTCAAGCCTCTATCACAATGTAAAAGAGGCGTTTTTCATTTGTTCGTCAAATCGAACATTTTAGTGTGCGGCACCCCCTACAATAGCAAATGTTGGAAAACTGAAATTGCACCAAATTTGAAGTCTCTATCTCATCTTTTTCTATCATTTCACCTTTCGAATGTTTTTCTGTGGAGTACCCACCCCTCTTAAATATACATTTTTGAAAAACTCCAATCTTCTTGGGTTTTCTATTAAATGATTCGCCCATATACCAAATATCAAGCCTCTATCACGTTCTAAAAGAGGTGTTTCTACTTCATTCCGAAAATCGAACATTTTTGTGTGCGACACCCCCTAAAGTAGAAAATATTGGAAAACTGAAATTGCACACTTTCTTCCTTCCAAATTATCTACCCGTACACCTAATTCCAAATCTCTATCTCATCCCGAAGTATGTTTTCTTATCAATTCACCTGTCGAACCTTTTTCTCTGGACTACCCCCTTAAACGAACGTTTTCGAAAAACTATATTCGTCTTGGGTTTTTTCATCAAATGATTAGTCCATATACCTAATTTCAAGCCTCTATCAAATTTTAAAGGTAGTGTTTTCATTCATTCGGTAAATCGAACATTTTTGTGTTCAACACCCCCTTAAGTAGAAAATATTGGAAATCTGAAATTGCATACTTTCTTCCTTTCGAACGATTTATCCATACACCAAATTTGAACTCTATCTTATGGCAAAGTATGCTTTCCTATCATTTCACTTTTCAAACGTTTTGGTGTGGAGTACCCCCCTCTAGAGAACGTTTTGGAAAAATTCGATTTTTCCAGGGGGGTTTATCGAACGATCGAGCCGTGTACCAAATTGCAAGTCTCTATCTACTCGGGAAGTGCCTAAAAAAAGCGTGACAGACGGACACTTGGCAATGAGGATATACAGATATTTGAGCATACGTAGTTTTTTATTTTAGATTTTGTCTATTTTTGCGGGCCATTTTGCAAAAAAAGGCAGGTTATTTCTTTTTCGAATCGTACCAAAATCTAATCAGCACCAGGGTGTCCCACAAGTGACTTATTTACCGAATTTTGTGAAATTCGGTCCATTAGTTTTTCAGCTATAGTGAATACAAGCTTTTGCGGGCCATTTCGCAAAAAAAAAAAAAAAAAAAAAAAAAAAAAGGCTGGTTCTTTTATCCCGAATCGTACCCAAAACTAATCAGCACCAGATTCGCCCACAAGTGACATATCAAATTTTATGAAATTCGGTCCATTAGTTATTTAGTTAGAGTGGATACAAAATCTGCACAGACAGATACACACACAGACGTCACGCTAAAAATAGTTTTTCCGTATTCTAGAGGTCTCGAAACGTGTAGATCCGTTGAAAACTCGAGTTGCGATTTTCAGCATGATTCCAATACTTCCCTATACATTACCAAGTATTGCAGGGAAAGTAGAAATGATACATACATATGAAGGGGGGCGCGGTACCCCATTGGTTAGCGCGCTGGAGTTGCACTCGGTAGGCCCGGGTTCGATTCCAGCCACTGCCAAAACTGCCGCCGTGTTCACGCGGAGTACGATCACGTTAAACATGTGGGTCCGTAAGTCCTTCCGAGAGGTTGGTGGTAGGGGAAGGAGGGTACGGTCCCTGTGGATGCCTCCCCCTCTGGGTTCCGGTCCAAATTGGGTGGCACTTCCCGGCCGTCCAAACTGTTACCTTACACCTTTCTGGTAGGTCGGACGGTCTGGGTCTCAACAACAACATACATATGAAGAGCGTAATTCCAAAAAAGCCTATATTCGTTTCGTTTATATGCCTCGTACGACGCGACTGCTGTTTTGTAGCCAGTGTAACAAGGCAAAAAAACGATGGAGTATCAATAGTCGCACCGCATGACATTGAGATAGAACGAAAGTGATGTAGGCCTTTTGGGAAAAACAACAGCCAATTGAACCCAATTTGGTTTCAATCAGTTTTCAGTTTTGAAAATGTTGCAGTAGAGTGCAAAATAATGGACGCACTATAAACGACACTGGTTAACAATAATAATAAAGAAATTGCAACGTTCTTTTCACATTCTTCAACCTACCTTTGTTCCAAATTTGACTTTAATCGGTTGGTAATTTTTACGAAAACCAATGTCACAAGTTCATGGGGCAAAATAATAAGAAAATACCGTGTTATTTTCACGATGTCTCTCTGTGTGTGTACGTCTGTGGCGAGGAACCTAAACGTCGTACGATCATGAAATTGAGTACACAGGTACTTCAGGGCCCGAATAGATGCACCTTTGACGTTATTATTATTATTTTTTTTTTAATTTCTAATTAGTTTTTTCGATTTAGGCAGAGATTTACACAAAAGGATTCCTTGGGGACCTAAAATAGGATCACCGAGTTTCCATCTTGACCTCATCGGAAAAACCGAAGAACGTACTTTCCAGCAATAGTTAAACCGAATCCTTGGGACAATTCCTTCATTATTTTTTTAAATACAACGAAATTTGCATTTTTTTACACTAAAATTAGCACAATTCTATAATTTAACTAAACATCCCCATATATCTGTGCATTCTAACAACAAAAATTTCATAAGTAATTTTGATTTTTATCATTTTTTAAGGGAACGCTTTCAGTCATCGCAGTGGAGCGTCTGCACTTCAACGGAAACCTTTCATATCTTCGTGCTCCCCCTCAATGAATCGGATCCATTTTAAAGGGGTAAGCGATTAAGCATAGTGGGTGGGTTTGGGGCGTTCAGGAAGAACTTCCGGAGAGAGGTTTTGAAACTAGTAGGAAGTAGGAAACGTCTTTATATCTTATGTGTGATCATAGAAAACCATTTAGTTCCTTTCGTATTTTCATAAGCTGTCAAAATGGAGTATTGGAAATTTAAAAATGACGTTGTTTGCGGAAAATATGGGCAATTGTGATTCTTATTTTATGATTTGGAGATTTTATTTGTATTGTGAGAATGATTTTAGTTCAAAACAGGAGATTTGAAAATTGAGTATGATGTTGTCTGTGTCTATATTATTTAAGTACCGGGCAACGACGGGTAATTCGTCCTATTGTACCTATACATAAAATTGGATTGCGGCGGGTGCATTCGTTCTCGAGTTATCGTGTCCACCACACACAGACGGACGTCTTTTCGAAAGTGTTCGAAATGAGTTCAGGAGGTTTTAAAAAGTGATTATCTAGAATTTGAAGATTTTTGTGAAAACAATTCTATATAAGAAATATAATAATTTGTGTGTGTCATTTTAACACTATAAACGTGGACGGGGAATTCAGAACTGTACCCTCCTCCCCTCCAATTCTGAGAGTTAAGTTTAGCACAAATATTATTATATTTAAATAGTTTAGTACGCAATAATGTGATTCCAACCACCCCTTTTGATTCATTTGCACTCAAATAATGGCAAAAATCTTAACTGGAATGGTATGGAAAAGGCATTCCAAAAAATTCGACCAATGCCTTCGTTCATTGAAAGAGAAAGCGTCAAACACGTAATGCCCACGTTAGCCAATCAGGGTTAATTACGAATGAATTCAGCGTTTGATTGGACTGGTTTCTTGCAGAAACGACAGAATCTTTATACTGTGCTTCATACTATAAGACGAAATTGATTGTTTTGCTGCCAACAAAATCTAAACAGTGATGTATAATTTTAAAACAAACAAGTTGGGGGGGAAGTCAAATGGTAAGTGACCATTGTCATTAATCATTATTCTATAAGTCGGTGAGAAATGATTTGATAACAACTTTCAATATTATCCTGATAAACCGCTGTTTGCATCCATCGATAATTTCGCGATTTCATGTAGGAAATTCATGTTTTACTTAACTTTTTCAAGAATCGAATTGGGTTTGTGAGAAAACTCCCATATTAAAAACAAGGAGGAAAATTGCACCATTTTATGTTTTATGTAATTTTTAGAGTTTTATAAAGCGTCGATTTGAAGAAGCTGGTGTAATTAAGTTTGGATTAAAATCTGCAACTTTTTTTCGTCTGCTGAGCAATCGAACTTTTTTTGGATCCAGTGAGATTTGTAGAATACCTTTAAACTGCGAATAGTTTTTTGCGATTATTGTCAGCGTTAAGTTTATAAACAGAGTACAGATGGAAAAGAACAGAATGGATTTTGTGTTTCATGTAAGTTATTTAAATCCTTTTTAAAATACAAATGTGGGTGATTTTTAGTAATTATTGACAACACTCACTATATATGGAACTCACATAGTATGGAATACCATAAAAATGGCATGCATTTTTTTATGTTTGCTGTGTTTCTTCTATGTAAAACATGTTTTCTGAAATGTATGTATAGTTGATGATCACTCATTATGAGTTTTTGAATCTAATGAAAGAGGTAATATTTCAAAATTAAAGTAATGTTAAGTTGGTGATATTTTTATATTCGTATGGAAATTAGAATATACCATGGGAATTTTGATACATGTCCGCGTTTTATAAGCGTCGTAATACAAATATAGGAAGGGGTATGTTTATTCTAAAATGCATGTAGTTTGTTTATCAGCTTCCGACCGGGCTTAACTGGATGTTTTCTGGATCAAGTTGATAATATTTTTGCATTCGTATTAGGATTGACACGACACGGCACATGCAATACCATGTTTATGTTATTCCACCATAGCTGTATTCTATAAAAGCCTTAATAGAAATGTAGGAAGATAAGAACGTATTCTCGAGTTATTGTAATGTGTTTAATATTTGAGTTGTATCGAAGCATTTTAGCACAGGAAGTAATGTTTTTAATTTTTATCGTAAAATTTAAATGTTCGAATCATTATGACAGAATTTCTATGTCTGTTGGTTTGCATTTAATATTTGCTATTCCATTCGAAAACATCAATGCTGCTATTATCAAATGAATTCCGCAAACATATGAAGCGCAACTCTACATAATTTCAGCCAGTAATAGTAATCGGTACGGCTAAAGACTAAAGTTAATTACAATTAACAATGGGAACACAAAATACGTTAGAACTTACCACTTTCCCTTACATAAATTGTAAAATATGTGAAAAAAGTATTGTAACGGAGTCGAAAATTCAAATATGACTTTTCATTAACTCGAATCGAAGGTTTTTGAAGTGATGTATGCTTGTGCCAAAGTGTGTGGTACAAAATATTTCACCAACGAGTGGATTATTTTGAATAAAATTTTGTACGAATGTCACAATCTGTGAATACTGAAATCCTATTGATCATAAACGTGGCCAAAATTTTGAATGATTTTTAATATAAAAAAAGTCAGAACAGTTAATCCTATTAAATAATAAATTTTTACGTAATTTATCGTAAGAAAATGAATGGCACTCCTTTTAAAACACTGGCATAAACCGTTCTCGAGATATTACACGTTTTTCAAATAAATTTATAAAAAAAAAAAAAAATTGCATAAAATTAAAGAAGTACATTTCGTTTAAAATGTTGGTTTTCCATGTGCAATATTATGCGACTCGTTCATGAATAAAATAAATATTTTCTAAATATATCATAGAATTAACCTCAATGTGTGGGGGGAATCATGTGCTGCCCGCATACTTTTTACTTTTAAATATAGTGTATAGAAAAAACATTCTTTTCTTTTTCGAGATTTTAATGCCAATATATGTTTTTGGACCTCCTGAACACTTTTTAGCGTGATGTCAGTCCGTCTGTCTGTGATCAATTTATTGTCTACACAATAGCTGCGCCAAATATTAATGGATTTTGACGAAACTTTATATCCGGCTTTGTTATCGAAAAATCTAAAACGAAATAAAATGTTTTGAAATTCGAGTGAAAACTGTGAAATTTTATATTTTCTTAATTGCGAAATTTATATTTTCTTAATTGTGAAATTTATATTTTCTTAACATGGCGGAATAGGACAAGGTTTATTTGTTATACCCCTTTTATTGGAAAACTATCATGCATAAAAAGGGTTATTTATGGTTCAATAATCACGAAACTTAACAGCTTCAATTATTGTCGTAAAAAATAGCCCGATGCATATTTTATGTTCGTGACGTTAGTAGTCCTCTCGGGGTAGGGGTACATTGGCAAACTTGGTATCAACCGAAAGATCCTTTCAAGCTCTTCAAAATGAAGCGTAACATGCTATAATTGTGATCATTTGGATCACCAATACAGATTTTTTAAAAAATTTCTTGCAAAGAAAAAAAAAATCGCAAGCTACTTAAAAATAGATTCTGGCATGAGAAAGTCGAATTGAGCCACTCTAGTTAAATTTATTTTAAAAAGGAGAAAGTGCACCTGTTTCCAAGGTTCTAAGTTGAAAATTTCAAACAAATAGGAACAAGAAAAAGAAGGGTGGCCAAGAGCTCCCAATTTTTGTTGCTTTTCAAACTTGACCTTTAATTCTACCATCCTTTTTAAGGTATTTTTTTCGGGGCTATAAGCTCCCTAACGTATAACCCCGAGAAATTACGAACACAACCAACTTAGGGTGAAATGGATGCCTCCGCCCCCGCACACACATATTTTGAATTAAAGCTCTTAATACTTACTTATTACTAAAATACTTACTTATAAGTATATACTTATAAGTATTTTACATTATGAATGTATGTATGGAAATGAAAGTATTTTAAAAATAAAAATAGACTTGAGTATCTTTCTCTACACATTTAACAAGTTGTAAATGAGCATGACGGTTGATACCAGATCATCATGGCAATAATTGTTACATGTGGTAATAATTTAAAATGTGGTATAAATGGTGAACACTTTCAAGTTCGCTCGTTCACCTTTCATTTGACTCGCTCTCGTTAAATAAAAGGCTAAGTCGATGGTCGAACTTGATCATTGTTTCTGCATGTAGATGAAACTATAAGTTCATATTCTTTTTAACACTTTACAACATAGTTGAAAAGTGTTTATGACTTGGTTCATTCTGTCTGTCCGTCCGTTCGCATGATAACTGCCTTAAAAATGACTTTATCAAAATGAAATTTTAGTATGTTCAAACGGTCTGTGGGACCTATGGGAATATAAATGAATAATATCACCCAATTAGTTTCGGACTGAACTCGGGTTGAAAAAATGAAATACATTGAACCCTATGGGACCTAATTTTTAAAACAGTTTTTAGGCGAATTTAAAATCCACAAATTGCTTCGAAAGTTTTAAGAAATATTCAAATTATCCCATAAAAATATGAAAAAAATTTCAGCAAAATATATTCGGTAGTTTTTTAAATAAAAATTAAAATAATAATGACACCCACATTATAAGAGGAGATCATGTGACCCATTTCAAAATAAAATAGGGCATCCATCTTGTGTCAAAATCGGGATTTTTAAAGTTCTTTTTAATTTATATTTAGTATTGTATGCGTCCTTAAACCGCTTTTTTTTTTCTTAATTTCTGTGCATATACATTCTGAAACAACGCAATTACAGTATATTTGAGTTTAAATGATCATCCATTATTTCTGCAACGAAGCCTAATTTTCACGTATGGAGAATGTAAACACACAAAGGTGTAGGATGAGTTGTATAAGAATTGCTGAATTTCTTTAACACAAAATTATTTATCTCTGGAGTCTGCAATATAGCTGATTTGAATATGAAACATTCATTGATTTTGCACAGAGACGCAGACGATTTTATAGAAGACTTTACCTATGAAGTTTTAAGCATAGAGTTAAATTACTTTTACTTCCATGATTTTAAGTTTTAAGTAAAATAAATTATTGTAGTATTGTGATGAATGGAATGGAAGTGTATGAATGAAATATTTACGGCTTTTACATAGAGAGGCAGACGATTTATATTTCAATGACGTCATCTGAATAAAGTTCATTTTTTTCGATGAAATTTCAAGTTTTGATATATAATAAATTATTGTAGTATTGTGATAATTTAAAAAATATTTTAAAATTAAAGATGTTTTAATGAAATTGCATTGCAGTTGGAAAGTGTTTCATAGTCAATACTTTATGCATGATTGTTGATCATTCTTGTTAAAAGTTGTCGTAGGGTCAGCTTTACTGCCATGCAATCCTGCTGTAAGGTTTGGCTTCCAATTTACAGGTATCGAAGGTCAGCATTCAACGAAAAATTCAAAGTGCAGTAGAATCAGCATTGAGTGAGATTCTGGATTTAATGAGAAAATTTGGAAATTTTAAAGAGTGAGATGTCAATTTATGCAGGATTTTGCTCTCTTTTAGCGAGTCAAACTTTTAGTTTCCTAGCACATGAAATCGTTAAAATGAATAATAAAAATAAAAGCAGATGCAGAGAAAAATTCTTGAGTTCATTCATGCATTGAAGGTGGAGAAAGCGTGGGCGCCATTCAATCAGCACCAAGTCTGAAAGAAATGTCTTCTCACAACCCGAAACGTTCGTAAAGATTTTGGGCTCTAGCTGTGGAGTCGTAAACAAAGATATTGGATTTGAGGTAAAGGGTCTTAACGAAAAGATATGGGGGCTATGTTCCTAAGGAAATGAATATACCCCAAGTAAAAAAATGAAGAAAAGTTTCTGGAATCTGGTATTTAACCTTTAGTCTGACTAAAAACTTCAATGTTTTAGGGTATATTCATGTGCGGGGATGTTCTGAGTTGTCTTTTGTTATAATGTGTGATTGGTTAGCACCAGATGGTTGTGTCGTTTCATATTATAATTATAATTATGATTCTTTGGGATTGTGTAATGATATATATCGTTTCTTGCTGAACCTTCCTCCAATTATTAAATTTCGATACTCAATGGACCTAGCACGCGTCGGATTTAACGAGCAAAATATAGGGCCTGCGATGCTGAGCTACCCATGGTCAGATACCACTCTTTTGGGAGGCTTTACGATTTGGGAATCTCAGAATCCAATATTTTACGATTTGAGAATCCCATAATCCAACATTTTTGGGGAGCTTAGTGCCGTAAACATTACACCCATTCCGTTATGGCACACTTATTAAAGTTGTTAATTTGTGGACTCGGGTTACGAAAACGACTGTGCAGACAATCATGCTACATCGTGCCCATAAATCAGTAGGGGTGTGGTTAAGGGTCATACTGACCCATTGGAGGGAAAAAAATGACGTTATTTTTCCCATAAAGCCCACATTGGAAAGAGCAAGTCAGCACAGTCATCCCCCCCCCCTTTTTTTTTTCAGAGATCTTGGTTGTACTTATGCTACAGATTCAAGGCTTTCGCTTGAGTAAAACTACATCACATGTTCTGAGGAATTGGATGAAAATAATTCTAGAACAACAAAAATAATCTTCCAATGGATGCATTATTTAGGGGAGAAAAATGATCCTATTTGCTGTAAGCAACAGGCTTCATGGGAAGACGAGCCTGGACCGATAAGCGGTCAATCGTGCTCCCACTATAGCAACCATCATCGGTGAACCGGTTTCATTCTCTTTTACATCATCGAATAATTGTTAGCGCAGCGGGAGCAAGAGTGTGTTTACTATATGTCACAATTTGCAATTTGAACTGATGAAGAATTTGAGAATTGAATGCTTTGAATGTGTGAATCATAGCAAAATTTTAGCGCAGAAGTTTTTTTAACACTTTCCAACATAGTTGTAATGTGTTTATGACTTTTTTCATTCTGTCTGTCTGTCTGTCCGTTCGCTTGATCACTGCCTTCAAAATTATTTTATCAAAAAGAAATTTTAGAAAGACATTTCTAGTGCGTAAAGATAGTTTCAATTTATATTGAGTGTCGCATCCGTCCTAAAACCGCTTTATTTTTGCGTATTATCTGTGTATCTAAATTTTGTGAAAACGCAATAACACTATTTTTTATTGTAAATGATCACTCAACTTTGATTATTTCAACAACGAAACCTTATTTTAACGTAGGCAGAATGTAAACAAATCAAGCTATTGTAAGGTCAGTTGTATAAGAGTTGCTGAATTTTTTCACACAAAATTATTTAGCTCTGGCGTCTGAAATATATAAGTGATACGAATGAAATATTCATCGGTTTTACATAGAGAGGCAGACGATTTACATTTCGATGACGTCATTTGAATCAAATTCATTTTGTGAACTGGCACTGACTTTTTCGATGACGTTTTCAAGTTTAATTTTTTTTTAATTTTTTTCAAGACTGTAGTACTGTGATCCTTTAAAAAATATCAGTGCTGAATGTATCCCATTTTAGAAACGTTTAAATAACATTGCATTTCAGTTAGAAAGTTTTTCTTAACCGATGCTTTATGCACGATTGATCTTTCTTGTTACTTTCCTTATATACATAATGTATAAGGAAAGTATTGGGACGGGGTCGAAAATTCGAATTCGAGTTTTCGACGGGAGAGCACGTTTCAAGCATCTCTGATCACGAATCAAACATTTTTGAAGTGATGTCTGTGTGTGTGTGTGTGTGTGTCAGTGAGTCTGTGGAGACGATAACTAACGAACGAATGGACCGATTCGAACCAAATTTGGTACAAAAATCACAATCCGTAAACACTGGAAGCCTATTGTTTTTATACGTAATCGAATGTTCAGAACCCTTCTAAATTTTCGAATAAAATTTTGAAAAAATCGTCAAGAAATCAAAACCACTAATAAAGTTACGCAAATAGACATTTCTTATGTAATTTTTCATTAGAAAACCATTGACATAAATATTAGAACGCTAACATGAACCGTTCTCGAGATATTGCACATTTTTCAAAAAAATTATTAAAAAGTCATATAAAATGAAAAAAAATATTTCCTATTGAGAAACATGTTCACTTTTCATATGTCATACCATGCTATAAATTGGGTGACATCATTCTCGTGGATCTAGCTCGTTCCATTCATGAAAATATATACTTTGAGTAATACTTTTGTATTTGAACGCCAATAGTCATTTATCTGCTGTAAGGACAACTTATTTCTTCGTCCATAACGCTTGGCAAGATTTTGGCGACAAATTTGGCGGAATGCCGCCAACTTGGCAACTTTTTGAAATGTTGCCAAATTAACGAAAATCTCGCCAAATGGATAAAAATGACGCTAAATTAATGAAAATGACGACTAATTGTCGAAAATTCATTATCTTGGAAAGAATATAAGTATTTACTATAAGAAAAACCTATTACTTTCCTTAAATATATAATGTATAAGGAAAGTATTGTGACGCGGTCGAAAATTCGAATTCGAGTTTTCGACGGGAGAGCACGTTTCAAGCATCCCTGATCACGAATCAAACATTTTTGAAGTGATGTCTGTGTGTGTGTGAAAGTATGTATGTGTGTGTGTATGTGTGTGTGTGTGTGTGTGTCAGTGAGTCTGTGGAGACGATAACTGACGAACGAATGGACCGATTCGAACGAAATTTGGTACAAAAATCACAATTCGTAAACACTGGAAGCCTATTGTTTTTATATGCAATGGAATGTTCAGAACCTCCCTAAATTTTCAAGTGAAATTTTGAAAAAATCGTCAAAAAATCAAAACCACTCATAAAGTTACGCAAATAGACATTTCTTATGTAATTTTTCATTAGAAAACGATTGACGTAACTTTTAAAACGCTAACATGAACCGTTCTCGAGATATTGCGCATTTTTCAAAACAATTATCAAAAAGTCATATAAAATAAAAAAAAATATTTTCTGTTGAGAAACATATTCACTTTTCATATGTAATACCATGCGATAAATTTGGTGACATCATTCTCGTGGAACTAGCTCGTTCCATTCATGAAAAAAGATACTTTGAGCAATACTTTTATATTTGAACGCCAGTAGTCATTTATCTGCTGTAAGAATAACTTATTTCTTTGTGCATAACGCTTGGCGAGATTTTGGCGACGAATTTGGCGGAATGTTGCCAAATTAACAAAAAGCTCGCCAGATGGATAAAAATGACGCTAAATCAATGAAAATGACGACTAATTGAAGAAATTTCAATATCTTGGAAAGAATATAAGTATCTACTATAAGAATAACATTTTTTTTAAACTGTAAAAGTAGTAAATTCATTGCATTATATAAGGAAAGTCATGTGTTGCCCACATCAGATTTTTTTTTTATTTACTGCCATTGTAGTCACGTCTCTTCGGTGCAGATGCGAGCCAATCGGATGCATCGATATTGATAACTGCAGTGGATACGCTTCAAAGCCCCTGATCGGTGAATTTTGAGACACGGGTTTTCAACAATTGGGTAGACTATTTCCAAACGTGACAAAATTAACTGAACCCGTTTCCCTATATTAGACATATCCATTTATTTTTACTTTACCATACTATAGACTATAGAGTACTGTTTCCAAGAAAATTTCCGATTTCGAGATTTGGATGCTAATATATGTTTCAGAACCTGCTGAACGCGTTTTAACTATGTTTTTAGAGTGATGTCCGTCTATCTGTGGTCGGTGTGCACGATATACCTGCCACACAGGTTAATGAATTTTTCCGAAACTTTTTATCTATCTTTGTCAACGGAAAAAATCGAGTCACAGATAGAATTTTTTTAAATTGGAGCGAACATTTTGGATTTCAAGTTTTATATTTACTTAACATGGCAGCATAGGAAAAAATTTGGAATAATTAAACATAAAAGGGATAATTGATGGCTCAATGCTCACGAAACTTAACAGTTGAAATCATTGTAATAAAAAATAGCCGTGATGTAATTTTCATGTTCGTGACATCATGAGTGCACCTCGGGAGGAGAAGTTATCCCCCACCCCAAGTGGGTGCATTGTCATGCTTGGTATCCATCGAGTATTTTTTCGAGCCTTTTAAAATGAAGGGTAACGCTATAATTGGGATCATTTGGATCAACGATACATATTTAAAAAGAAATGGTTATCTTGCAAAAATAAGTTACTTAAAAATGGATTTTGGTATGGGAAAGTGAGCGGGCACTTTCTTCAGTTAATTCGGTTAATAATGTGTGTTACCAAACATTCGGATTCTTCATTTTTCTTTAGAGATATTTCTTACGTTTTGTAAATCGTACTGGTTGCTAGTTAATGACTCATTGTAGACATGTTTATTATGTATTGTTTACTGAAAGATATTACTTTCCCTACATAGTGTATAGGGAAAGTGTGTTGTTGTTGAGACCCAGACCGTCCGACCTACCAGAAAGGTGTAAGGTAACTGTTTGGACGGCCGGGAAGAGCCACAGACTAGTATTTTGTGGGAAGAGTCACCCAGTTTAAACCGGAACCCAGTGGGGGAGATATATCCACAAGGACCGTACCCTCCTTCCCCTACCAGGGAAAGTATTGTGACGGGGGTCGAACATTCGAATTCGAGTTGTCGACAGAAAATCCCGTTTTAAGTATTCCTGAACTCGAACCGATCGTTTTGGGGTAATGTATGTGTGCGTGTAGAAAGCCCTTGAATCTGTGGACGTGAAATCTCGCGAACGAATGAAGCGTTTCGAAAATAATTAGGAACGATTATTACAGTCGAGGAAATAGTGAAATTGATTTTAAACGCGAATGTTCAAAAGACTCCCTCCCCCACACATTTTTTATAATGAATTTTGGACAAAATCAATAATAAATCGGGACTTCTAGATGTGATTTTGTATTGGAAAACGAATGGCACAAAGTTAACACGAACTGTTTTCTCACTATGGAACGTTTCTCACATAAATTCATAAAAAAAATTGCATAAAATTGAAAAAAGTAAGTCTCATTCAATAAGTTGCCATATACACTTTCTATATGAAATTGTATACGGCAAATCTGTTACAACCCATCTCGTAGATTGAGTTCGTTCCATTCACGAGAGTGTATACTTTTTGTAATCGCTTTATATTTTGACGCCCGAGAATTCGCCCTTAGTCATTTATTTCACGGGCAATTCATTCGTGTCAATTCCATTTTGAGGAGGATTTTACACATGAATAAGCAATACTGTTGGACAAATAATTCGCCGAACGAGCTCAATTTTCCGCCACTATTCTGCTGCGGAAAAAGTGAAGTCATTGCATTATTGAAAAGCGATTCTTTCTTTATGGATGATAATCTGAGACAATGCTCTACTCTGGAAGTGGATCCACGACTAACTTGAGCGCCGATCAGTTCAAACACATCTTTTTTTTTTGTAATGTTTTAATTCGAATCTGACCTTCACATACGATCTTAGCATAAGTTTTCAAAGGGAAAATGGGCTTCTGCGCGAAGCAATCATTAGCTTTTATATACGCGTGGATTCAGTAGCAAGAATTAAGGAACGGGTGTAAAGGCAAACTGTTTGGTGAGGTAAGCCTTCGCTTAGTTTCTTCCAGTAATAGCCACTGCCTTCTCAATTTGAATCTAGTATTGAATAACAGTCCAATGGGCACTCAGCGAGTGTTGTTCTGATCTGCTTTTGTTTTCAAGGGAAGTTGGCTTAAGTGTGAATGACTCAAAAACTAAGTAGATGGTAAATACTAGAAATAGCGAAAGATTTCAAGGTACTAAACTTTTTGACTGTGAAGGAATAAACTGTGAAAGAGTTAAGGAATTTAAATATTTGGGTTCACTTGTTACTGATAATAATGAGATTAAACTAGAAATTAGAGCAAGAATTTCTGTTGGAAACAGATGTTATTTTGCCTTACAGAAACTATTGAGTTCAAGCTATGTAAATATTAAACTCAAAATACTCATCTATAAAGTGACAATAAGACTAATTGTTCTATACGGATCGGAGACTTCAACTTTAATTAAAAGAGATACCAATCTTTTGGGAATATGGGAGAGAAAAATTCTGCGGCGAACTTTCGGAGCAATATATGAAAACGGACATTAGAGGAGTAGAACAAATAAAGAGGTTTATGAAAGATATAAAGACATAGATATTGTTACAACTATATGAAAAAAAAAAGAATTCAATGGCTCGGACATATGATGGGGATGGAGGAGAGGAGAGGAGAGTCACTAGAAGGCTTTTGGAAGGAAGTCCAGGAGGGTCAAGATCTCGAGGAAGACCTAGGGTCAGGTGGAAGGAGCAGGTGGAGGACGATTTGAAATTGCTTGGTACTATTAGCAATTACAAGAGGAAAGCGGCCAATAGAAAGGAATGGTCAAAAATCTTAAAGGAGGTCAAGGCCCTACAAGGGCTGTAGTACCATGATGATGATGATTGAATAACAGTGAAGTGACTTCTGCACTAAAACAGGACCATTCGAAAAACGTTCAATGGATGGTCTCTTCATTCTTGTGCAGGCCCAAGAGGGATGAAGAAATTACCTGCCGTTATTGCGGTACGCTTGGAAGTTTCTAAAACTTTTTTTTTCATATCTGAAAAATGAATGCCATAATGTATCGTATAACAGCACAAAAAGTTGATTAATTATTCAATAAATGATTAAAATATTATCGATTTAAAGTTACTGTGACGGAACCCACCTGTAGGAAGCGTTAAAAAAAATGGTAGTGCCCATACAGGTGGCCTCTTATAGGCAGGTTCTGTGATTATGAAATTAGCCGTTGTAGCCATGGGCGCCTATAGAACTCTTCCCAGGAGGTCAGTATGGAAAACTTAACGATAAGATGGGCAAAATCGACTCGCTTGATGCCCATTTTTGTGACCTTGAACCTCCAGGAGAGAGCAAGTGCCCCCCCCCCCCTCTTCCCCTCCCGTATGGGCGCCCATGGTTGCAGCTTTGTATATGTAAAAAAATCGATGATTACAGAGCATAGGTGCAAAATATAAACTGTAGAGTTATAGTGTTATTTACGTCTACAGTTGCAAATGCATAATTTTCTGTCGAATCGCTGGAGTCCTTAGCCAATAAAATTGCGGTATTTTTTTTCGGGGATAATTGGATTGATTGTAGGGATCTCGACTCTTCAGGCCTATAAACATTTCGCAATTTCTAAACAGAGATCGCTTGCGTTTTTTTTGTAAAACATTCGTTTTGACAGATTCCGGATTGAAAATAGGGTTGCTCGAAGCAGTACTTCGAACAGCAGCGGTTTTGTGTATGAGGGTAAAGCTATTTCTTGGAGAAGTGAAATTTTGACCACTCGATAACGGGCCGTGTTTTGACCCATCCTATTTTTTTATCTGATGGTTGTTACTCATAACATAAAGAAGATACTACAGAAGTTTGAAGATACTAAATGAGTTTTATCCTTATTTCTGCATCCCAATTAACTCCGCCCGTTTGTGTGCCGAAACCCATCGACCCAGGTGATTGATTACGGGTTGCAAATGAATAAATATCCTAATGCAGACGGTGCGCCTAAAATCATATAGACTAGAGTTACATAGTGTAGAGGTTGTTCTACTCTGACAAATATCTATTCCCCCACCCCCTCTGACTCTTCTTCTACTTAGATACTCTAAGGAATAGAGTCTTCATATCTTTCACAATACTAGAAATCCGGAGGTAATATCTTACTCTGACCTCGTGGTTTTGACGAGAACGTGTCAAAAATCTTCTCTAATTGGCTACTTTTCTTGACATTCTGCTCGTCAAGTGTTAATCCCTCTATGCCAATGTCTACTTTTCGTACACTAACTGGATTTGAATGTGGACCAGCCATGCGAACAGTGTTCCTTTCAGGACATTTTGGTCGGGGGGAAGGGGGAAGACAAGTTTTCTATTTGCCCTATATGAATATATTTAAATGGCGTGTCCCATAAATAGAAACTAAGTTAACATAAAATGTCTCCGGGGGGGGGGGGGGGCGAATACTCGTCTTCGAGGGGCCTTCGCCCTCCTGGATGTATGTCTGAAAGAAGCACTGCATGCGAATCATAAGTGCGATACATTTTCTTAATGACTTTACGGATGTGGGGGTCATCCGAAAGAAAAAGTCCCATTGTTTAGGCCCAATCCACCTAAGTGACATATTTGGACTATTTTCCAGGCCTATGTTAACCATCTATTTACTTGGATGCCTACAAGTTTTTCGGATGATGAGAGAGATTGCAAACATTGCATACTGGTCATTGGATTCAATTGAGGCATTCACTTTTTAAGAAGTCCTCCACGAATCCTCCTTCCAACTAAAAACGTCTCTTTTATATACAGACTTTCGGTTATATCGCCAAGACTGAGATTGGGTTATGCTTCCTACTGATAAAAAATAAAATAAAATCCGTATCAGTTTGAAACGTTCGACGACAAGTTATCGGCAGCGAGATTGACTGTGTCACCCACATCCATAAAGTGATAAGTGATAAGTTTATCGACCCTTAAGTTAAAATTTGCTTTTCTTGAACTTGATCTGCCTCACTCAAGCAGTGTTATTTATCTTCAGAGCAACCAGACTCCTGTGCAGCGTGTCCTGTAACACGTGCAGTTCTTTTCCAAGTATTCTCAAAGGTAAGAAGTGTATGCGATGTAGGTAGTAAATAAAGAAATCATACACCCTCCCGAATCTTTAGGATCAAACACCAATCAACATAGTCTTTATAAAGATAAGAAAAAAAAATATAAAAAGGAGTGAAAATTGTAATATTTTCTTATTCATCTTTTTTGTGCATCGAGCGGTTCTCTACACATATAAATATCAAGTTTGCAGGATAAAGAATTTTTCAACAGTAAGTAATAGAGCTTTGATCTTTTAATTTACTGGTACACGTTTGAAGCTTAGGAGGTTTGGGCAATATGGAGTATTTCCAGAATATTTCGTGATATTTCCCGCCCAAATGGAGAGTTTCGAAAAAATGGGTACCATTATTACAATCAGCGAATACTGGCGAACTCTGTTGATTTTTAACGCAATCAAATGTTCGGACCCCCCCCCCCCCCCAACCTAAAATGAATTTTTCAAAAAAATCATTACATAATCAAGACCCCTAGGACTTCAGACCTAATTTTTATTAGAATATAAATGATGCAAAATAGACCGCTAGTATAAACCGCTCTCGAGATGGTGTACTTTATTACAAATAATTTTATAAAAAGATTACATAAAATTAAAAAAGTAGTAAGTATCCAATAAGTACACTTTCCATATGCTGTAGTATGCGACAAATCTGTTAATATCATTCTCGTGGATCTAGTTCGTTCCATTCATGAGAAAAATTCCTTTTTGTAATAGTTTGTATTTTGACGCCTAAGAATTCTTCCATAGTTATTTATTCCACGGGCTATTCATTAAACACCAATTACATTTGGATAAAGGTTTTACACGTGAGTATGCAATCATTCCGTTTGGATTCATAAGTTTTGCCAAAAGCGCCCAATATTAAGTGACGCGATCGCGATGTTTAATGCCAAAATCGTTGCGCCGTGGATCTTGTACACCATTATTTTGTTGTGAACTAAAATTGAGTAAAGACATTTCATTAGTAGCGAAAGTCATGTGCTGCCATATCAATACTTTTTGTTGTGTACGCAAATCGAAATTGATATCGAGAAACAAATTATGCACTAATGATAACTCGCTTTTATTCTCTAATAGTAGACACGGCATTTTAAAATTTTCATTCATATTAATAATAAATAAATGAGTGTCAGAAAAAACAGTTTTATGATATACTAATCAAAAATGAGTCATAAAATTGTGTTCTAAAACTTCAAACAGATGTGGTACAAAACTCCAAATAGTGTTCGTCAGTAACTTAAAAACCCTGCTGTGGATGAAATCTGGTGGACGAAAAGAACGATTTTTCGGGTAACGTCACCGATTCTCGGGGATAAATAAGGCTGCTGTGTACGTAGGAGCCTTGACAAACGCGTATCAGCGAATTCGCAAAATCATATTATTAAAACATTTTGTAAATTAATTTTTTTTTTTTTTTTTTTTTTTTTTTTCAAGTTGACATTGTCATTTCTTAGATCCAATATTAATGGTTATTTATATGTGCATTATTTATGATATTTACTGATGACATTAGCAGATGAAAACTCTTCTCATTGCTGGAAGACAGTGATAGAAATGGTAAATTTTCATTTTTTATGAAGTCAAAACTGCATTTAATATTATTCAAAAATACTCTTTTTTCTTTTCTTTTTTTTTTACAAAATATGTAGAACAAATTTGATATTTTAAGCAAATACTGCAACACTATATTTTATTTATTGTTATATTTTACTCTTTTTCAACACAAAATGGAAAATTATCAAATATTCAGCTGCCACTTTTCACTATTTCAAACTTTCTCTCCCATTTTTATCTGCTGTTTATTCTTTCTTTTACTAACTCTTTCCAATCAATACACGTGTCACTGATAAAATAAAATCCCGATATCTATTGGGGCAGAATTTTGTCCTCCACACGCTATCTGTACTTCAGATAGGAAAATAATTCGATTTATCAGCCTCTTATAGTCTCGTTGCTCGCGGTACAATAAGTATTTCAAGTGGGATATTGATATCCACAGATTCCAATTTTTTTTTTTCGCCAACCCTTTTACTATTTCAGTTCCAAAGTCGTGTAAGGTTCGTGGAAATTGTCGTTCATAGAATGCAAATGTAAGGAATAGGATGTATTATTTTGGAGTGTGAATTTTGACCCCTTAACAAACAAGAAAGACCAATCATGCATAAACCATTGGTTATGAAACACTTTCCAACTGAAATGCAATTTTATTTAAACATCACTAAAATGCGATACATTCAGTGGTGATATTTTTAAAATTATCACAGTACTGCAATAATTTATTTTACTTAAAAACTTAAAACCATGCAGGTAAAAGTACTTTCTAACTCCATGCTTAAAACTTCATCGAAAAGGCAATGCTATAAAATCGTCTGCTTCTCTATGTAAAATCAATGAATATTTCATTCATATCACCTATACTCCAGACTCCAGGGCTAAATAATTTTGTGTTAAAAAAATTCAGCAATTCGTATACAACTCATCTTACAGCTTGATTTGTTTACATCCTGCATACGTTGAAATTAGGCTTCGTTGTAGAAATAAGCAAAGTTGGATGAACATTTAAACTGAAAAATAGTATCATTGCGTTGGTTAAAGATATAGATGCACAGAAAATACGCAAAAATAAAACGATTTTAAGACATATGCAATATGAATTTAAAAGAACTTTAAAAATCATAATTTTGATACTGGGGGATGGATGGATGGAAAAGATGGATGTCCTATTTTATTTAAGTGAGTCACGTGATCTCTTCATATAATATGGATTATTTTTTTTAAAAAACTATCGAACCTATTTTGCTCAATTTTTTTTTATATATTTTAAGGGATAATTTGAATATTTCCTAAAATTTTCGAAACTATTTGTGAATTTCAGCTGAAAAAATGTTTGAAAAATGAGGTCCCATAGGATTCAATGTATTTCATTTTTCAACCTGGGTTCAATCCAAAACTCATTGGGTGATATTCATTTCCATCCCCATACGTTCCGCAGACCATCTCAACAACATACTAAAATTTCATTTTGATGACGTCATTTTTACGGCAGTGATCGTGCGAACGAACAGACAGAATGACCAAAGTCATAAACACTTTTTAACTATGTTGGGAAGTATTAAAAAGCGTTTTGTGCACGATCGCAAAACATATTGAAATAACAACCGCTTGCTTAGAGGAAGGGAAAGATAGAGTATCACGGATGCATTGCATCCAATAGGGGCCATCGTGATATCTGATTGTTGAAGTATCACTTTATTGAAGATTACTTTACTGAAGTATCACAAACGGTCGACCAGGTTGATATTTAAATCATTGCAACTTCGCGAGTTGTCTATGGTATAATTTAAGTTCTGGAAGATCTTTGAGGGTCGAAAATGTTTCTAAAAATTGTTTTGCTTCAGTCAAGCCATTTTCGCAGTGCAAGGCTATCTCTCCTGCTCCCCTCTATAGTCCAGATTTTCTGCATGAATGCCAGTAGTCAAGATTTGCTGCTTGAATAAGACCATCTGACGCCTGTTTGATACCATGATTAGAATTTGTACGTGAAAGTCCCCATTCACCTCTCTGACTTCAACTGGTTCCGGTGTGTTCTTTCATTTTGGTTTGGTAATGCTACCACCTCGGTGTTTCCTCTTGTTTTATCTATATGGCAACGCCATACTTCGTGTGTCACATGCGTAAGTCTTGCGATAGAGCTAGCTCTTGCTTTAACTGAGGTCTCCTCTGGCCTTTTCCTTCCATTTTCGTTTGTTACCAGTAAGGTGTGAAAACAGGCATTGTATAGAATGTGTGACGTTTTTAGTCAAAGTATGAAATGTCTGTTTTATTTTAATATTTTACATACTTTCGCCTAGGCATTGTATAGAATACCTAGATATTATATAGGATGACAAATACCATATCGGCAAAGTGTGAAAAATGCTTTTATTGAAAAGATGCATGTGAAAATGCAAGAAGTACAAAATATGAGTTACAAGATTTTTCTACAGAAAGATAAAAAGACTAGTGCTCAACTACTTGTTGCTACAAGGTAGGCTGGAATGGCATTTTGAATGGCACTTAACAGCCTTTTCCATACAAAAACACTTCGAATTTCGGCACTTGGTCTTGCAAATGCACTTCATGAACCCTTGCCCGCTACTCGCGAACTGAGTGGAAGCGGCTGACCAAAGAGGTCGGGAACGTCTCCAATTCTCAGGAAGTCCTTGGGGCATAAAGTGAATTGCGATCTGGCATAGAGTTGGTTTAAAATTCCTCCAGCAGTTAGTTCCAAATCGGACAATCTTAACAACCGTAAGCAGATTGCGCGGGTCACGCCGTCCCCTGTTGACGTCTGGGATAAGAACTCATACAGTGGCCCCCAAAGGTGCAAGAGGAATTATTTTGTCTGAATTCACCTTCTGGCCTGTACTTCCAGATTCAATTTAGATCGAACTTTACTTTCGACAGCGTTCTCAATATTGAATCAAAGCGTACACAAATTATTAACATCATAATCTTCTATTTTCTCATTTCCAGTATTTTATACTTTGCCGATTTGCCTTCTATAGAATGCCTAGGAAATGTGCAAAAATCTAAGTGCTTTGTACTTTGACTTTCCACTTTCGAAATTGTATAGAAGGCCTAGGCATTCTATGCAATGTCTATTTTCCTACTTTGCCGGTAACATATACATGGCAACACCCTACTTCTTGGGTCGCATAGCCAGCCTCTCTTTGACTGGAGGTCTTCTCTGTCTTGTTTTATCTCGAACCAGGAGGCTGCTGTTTGCATTTAAAACCAGTGTATATCTATGGATCCTCTTAAACCAAACTCATAAAAGTGGGTTTTGAGCAGTGGTCGGAAGTAGCGAAACTACAGTAATCGCTACTTTTTTAGTAGTTTGTATGTAATGCGCTACTTTAAAAAAAAATCTGATGTGGGCACCACATGACTTTCCTTATATAATGTAATGAATTTACTACTTTTACAGTAAAAAAAAAAATAGGTTTTTATAGTCGATACTAATATTTATACTAATATTTTTTTTTATATAGTCGATACTAATATTTTTAGTTGATACTAATATTTTTAATATTTTTACCTAATATTTTTCGACAATTAGTCGTCATGTTTATCAATTTGGCGAGATTTTCGTTAATTTGGCAACATTTCAAAAAGTCGCCAAGTTAGCGACATTCCGCCAAATTCGTCGCCAAAATCTCGCCAAGCGTTATGGACAAAGAAATAAGTTAGTCTTACTGCAGATAAATGACTATTGGCGTTCAAATACAAAAGTATTACTCAAAGTATCTTTTTCATGAATGGAACGAGCTAGATCCACGAGAATGATGTCATCCAATTTATCGCATGGTATTACATATGAAAAGTGAACATGTTTCTCAATAGGAAATATTTTTTTTTTAATTTCATATGACTTTTTGATAATTTTTATGAAAAATGTGCAATATCTCGAGAACGGTTCATGTTAGCGTTCTAAAATTTATGTCAATCGTTTTCTAATGAAAACTTACATAAGAAATGTCTATTTGCGTAACTTTATTCGTGGTTTTGATTTTTTAACGATTTTTTCAAAATTTCATTCGAAAATTTAGGGGGGTTCCGAACATTCGATTGCGTATGAAAACAATAGGCTTCCAGTGTTTACGGATTGTGATTTTTGTACCAAATTTGGTTTAAATCGGTCCATTCGTTCGTCAGTTATCGTCTCCACAGACTCACTGACACACACACACACATACACACATACTTTCACACACACACACACAGACATCACTCCAAAAATGTTTGATTCGTGATCAGGGATGCTTGAAACGTGCTCTCCCGTCGAAAACTCGAATTCGAATGTTCGACCCCGTCACAATACTTTCCTTATACATTATGTATATAAGGAAAGTAATAAGTAGTGTAGCGAGTAGAGTGATACAAAAAGTCACTCGTTTGTATCGAGTGTGGACGCTACTTTTAAAGATACTCCAGTAAACATACAAGGTGACGTTCTACATATCACGTGACGTGATCACCCTCTCTTCCTTTGTACGAAAGTTAGTGTTCTGAGCAACAATTTGCAAAGTGTCAAGCGCTTTGGAAACAAATCGAAAATGCCGATTATTTTAGCTCACTAGATATCTTCAGAACTAAGTGCCCTTCTCATTCTCATAATATCAAATAAGACGAGGCGGGATTTAACGCATTCTGCTGCCGAACGCATATGCTGATTCCTGAGGGAGAACGAGGAGAAACTACATAAGATTTTTGATGCTGCAGTGTTAGGAAAGCCATTGCCTCATAAAGTTGATTTTTTTATATGGATATATTCAGATGTGTTATTTTCCAAAAGATCCTGCTTATTTGATTGCCATTTTGAGATGCAAATTCTGCTAAAATTGAACAAACATATTTTTAAATAAATAGTTTTTACTTTTATTTTATTTTATACTTTTGTTTTATTTTACTGTTTTCAGAAGTGGGTCAAAGCGTAAAGATTGGTAAATTGATCATTAAATTTGGGAATCAGTCCATTTTACTTATTCAGAATAAGTAGGTTAAATATATACAATATACCCATATACTCAACTTTTTCTGTAAATTTAAGCTCTGGCAAAATTCGTCTTAT
Source organism: Amaurobius ferox (assembly GCA_951213105.1). Lineage (NCBI taxonomy): Eukaryota > Metazoa > Arthropoda > Arachnida > Araneae > Amaurobiidae > Amaurobius > Amaurobius ferox. The sequence goes on along the minus strand of OX578147.1, from coordinate 141,971,710 downwards.
AAAAGTAGCTACGTAGTGACTCCATTTTAAAAGTAGTTTGTAGTCACTACTTTTTTAAAAAAGTAGTTGTAATTAACTACATGCGTCATAAAGTAGTTGTAGTTCACTACAAAAATAAAGTAGTTTTTCCAACCACTCCATTTTTACTGAAAATAACTATTTGGGTTGTACTCAGAAGGATCATCTTAAATTTTCAAGAGAATTTTGAAGTAGCAACGCAAATCGAATCTAGAAACACGTGGTATAGTATTGACTGAATGTTTATTTAAAAAAATAACTTTTTATTCCATTGTAGCCGACAAGTTTAAATGCAACGTAAGGGCTGGATGATACATTTATTTTAATTTTGCTTTATCATACTATGTAATATAGTATAGGAAAAGTATTGTTTTTACGAAAAATTTTGAATTCTTTTACATATCTTTGTTTGTTCTTTTAATCACTTGCATATGACTCTCTCTTCTACCGGTGCTGTGATTTTCATTCCTTCATACTGTTGCAATTTCACTTTTGACGAGTGTATTAGACGGATTAGAAGAAAACATAAAACACAATAGATCCATCCAGCAGCGAAGAGATTAAACACTTTAAGAAAGATGCATTGAATTAGGGATAAAATAATGTAGACAATGCTTTGCATTTATAAAAATTCTCCTTGAATATAAAATAGTACTTCAATAAAAAAAATCTGATGTGGGCAGTACATGACTTTCCCTGCAGACTCATATTCACGTTCTCTTTATTTCTTCAATAATTCATTATATTGATTTTAATGGCACAAAACAACACCCATAATTATTTAAAATGACACTGAATTGGCACTTTTAATCCAGTTTTTGTTCATTTGTTAACTGGACTTATTTTCAAAGGAGGCGTAGCGGAAATACTAAAATATATCGAGAACGGCTAATCCTATAGTGTAATGGAGTTGGTCTTATTCTTTTCATCGTTAAAAATTACGTATAATACAAGAATTTTATTGATACATTTGAGATAGTTTTTTATTTTAGATTTTGACGGTTTTTGCGGGCCATTTCGACAAAAAAAAGGAAGGTTATTTTTTTCCGAATTGTACCAAAATCTAATCAGCACCAGGATAACCCACAAGTGACTCATCTACCCAATTTTGTGAAATTGAGTCAATTACTTTTTCAGTTAGAGTGGATACATGCGATTTTTGCGGGTCATTTCGCAGAAAAAGGCAGGTTCTTTTATCCCGAATAATACCAAAATCTAATCAGCACTAAAGTCATCCACAAGGGACTACTTACCGTATTTTATGAAATTTGATCTATTAGTTTTTTAGTTAGAGTGGATACATACATTGGACATACACACAGATAGACAGACAGATACACAGACACACACACAGACAGACACACACACACACACACATCTAAAAATAGGTTTTTCGTGTTCTAGAGGTTCCAAAACGTGGAGATCCGTCGAAAACTCGAGTTGCGATTTTCGATATGATTCCAATACTTTTCCTATACATTACCATGTATTGCAGGGAAAGTAAAATTAGTAATTTAGAGAAAACATAAAATTAAAAGTCTAATGTGGGCAGCCCATGACTTTCCCTGCAGACTCAAATTAATTTCCTCTCTATTTTTTTAATAATTTAGTAAACCGAGTTTTATTGCACCCAATACTTGTTTCAAATAACACTGTATGGGCACTTTTAATTCAATTCTCGTTTACATTGGGATGTATTTTCAAAGGCTGCGGAGCAAAAATACGGAAAAACTAAAATATCTCGAGAACAGGCAACTTCTGTTTTCCTGAATCATACCAAAATCCAATCAGCACCCAGGGTGACCTACAAGTGACTTATCTACCCAATTTTGTGAAATTGGGTCAATTAGTTTTTAAACTAGAGAGAGGATACATAAGATTTTTGCGGCCATTTCGCAAATTAAAAAAAAAAAAAAAAGTTCCTTTATCCCAAATTCTACTAAAATTTAATCAACACCAGTTAATAATTTAATCAACACCCATAAGTAACTTACCTGGGAAATTTCATGGAATTGGGTCGATCAGCTTTTGAGATAGAGTGGATACATACATTGCAGAAACACACACACACACACACTTACGTACGTACGTAACGCTAGAATTAGTTCTTTCGTATTCTAGATATACCAAAATATCTGTCAAAGACTGTAGTTGCGATCTGATTTTTGACACGATTCAAATACTTTCCCTATATTACCATGTATTTTAGGGAAAGTAAGAAAAGACCCACAATGGAATAGTGTAAAAGCAAAATTGACCAGAAAATGTTGAAAGCAGAACTACTCAAAAACCTTTTAAATAACTTTATCAGAAACCTCTTTAGAAATAAGAATTCAGTTTGTAATTTTTTTTTATTTTTACAAATTAAAGAAAACTAAACTGGTAGATTATTTGAAATACAAAAATCAGTCAAGCTGTATCCCCTCCGTCCAATAAAACAAAACCCCACATCTGAGCTCTGGTATTGAAATAACCCAAGATAAAATAATAATTAAAGGATGAGAAATCAACAGAATAAATTTCTGCAAATAGAGTAAGTTCTGTAGATATCTTCATGAGGAAAAAAACATGAAACAATCAAAAGGAAGTTTAAATACTACAAAAACCGAAGAAAGGGCATTGAAATTAGGATTAAAAAATCTGATGTTGGGCAGCACATCACTTTCTCTGTTGACTTATATCCACGTTCTCTTTATTTTAATTAAATTTAATTCACTTGTAATTCAATTGTCGTTCTCACTGAGTAATTGGACTTATTTTTAAAGGTGGCGTAGAGAAAATACGAAAAAACTAAAATATCTCGAGAACGGCTAGTCCTAGTGTTGTTGTTGTTGAAACCCAGACCCGACCTACCAGAAAGGTGTAAGGTAACTGTTTGGACGGTCGGGAAGTGCCACCCAATTTAGACCGGAACCCAGTGGGGGAAGCATCCACAGGGACCGTACCCTCCTTCCCTTACCACCAACCTCTCGGAAGGACTTTCGGACCCACATGTTTAACGTGATCGTACTCCGCATGAACACGGCGGCAGTTTTGGCAGCGGCTCGAATCGAACCCGGGCCTACCGAGTGCAACTCCAGCGCGCTAACCAATGGGCTACCGCGCCCGGCTAGTCCTAGTATAATGGGGTTGGTCTAATTCTTTTCATCGTTAAAAATTACGTATACAACAAGCATTTAATGGATATATTTGAGCACAAGCGACTAATCAACCGATTTTTGTGAAATTCGGTCCATTAGTTTTTCAGCTAGAGTAGATACGACAATTTTTGCGGACCATATCCAAAAAAAGGCAGGTTCTTTATCCCGAATTGTGCCCAACACTAATCAGCACCAGAGTCGCCCACAAGTGACTTAGCTACCAAATTTTATGAAATTCGGTCAATTAGTTTTTAGTTAGAATGGATACAAAATCTGCACAGACGGACACACAGATGGCACGCTAAAAATGGTTTTATCGTATTCTAGAAGTGTTTAAACGTGTAGATCCGTCGAAAACTCAAGTTGCGATTTTCGATATGATTCTAATACTTTCTCTATGCATTACCGTGTATTGCAGGGAAAGTAAAATGAAGTTTTTATTACAGATAACTATTAAAGATTACTGAAATAAATCTAAGTTGAACTTAATCAAAAGAAGAATCCATAATTTTCCCATTAGAAAAGTTTAGTTCTTGAATACAAATGAAATCTAATGATTCATTAGCAATTTGGCTAAGAAATTGAAATTGGGTCCAATTAAATTCTGCTCAGAGGTCGAGTTTCAACCTCTTAAATCCCCGTCGGAGGGTTCTGAGGGACTTCATCCCTCCCTCTCCATTTTGTCCACTCTAGAAGATGCGATAAATTGAAAATTCGGTCTCATTAGATCAGGGGTTCTCAACCTTTTTGGACTCGCGGCACACCTGTCCACCGTTCAGGATACGGCGGTACCCCAACACTCTCTACCCCCCCCCCCCCCCCCCCCCCCGTACTTTTATCACAATTTAAAAAAAATTGGACTTTGGTAGGTTTCGCTCTCTCTCCTCGATATATGTTTTGTATACAATACAATATGCACAGAAATTTTAAAAATCTTGTAACTCATCTAATAGAAATCACGTAATTTTACTTTATAACTAAAGATGTGTTTTATAATGCATAAAAAAAAATCTCAAAATTAAATGGGAAAAATGGAAATAAATGATTAAAAAAAATTTGAAGTTACAATTTTTATCAAGTTTTACAAATTTTAGTTAGAATAGTGTATTTATATATGAATAATTTTTCTGCCAAATGTTTAAATTACTTGTTTTAAGCTTAATAAAATCAAAGGTATAGAAATAGTCTCAAATAAAGATATCATTAGCCTTAAAATGTTTGCGAAATTTGAGGCTGGTGTTTTAAACATAATAATTTTAAGTCTGGTCTCAAGGTTGACAACGCAACGCGAATGCCATCCTCAAGACTTAGAAGCCTATTTCTTGATTTTGACGTGATTATAGCCATGGCGGAAAAACCTTGTTCACACAGATATGACGTGGAGAACGGTAAAAGTAGCTCTATGGCTTTAGATATGTTGAGATATTCTTGCGATAATGCAAGCCAAAAGGTAGCCACTGATTTCTCGTTACTTTTTTCAGATTTAATTTTTAAAGTAGAATCCGTGTAGAATTTTTAAAGTAGACTTTGTGAGGGCGCAAAAGTGTCCAGGAGGGCTAACCCATGCTTGGCCCCGTCCCGCCTCCCTCCAAAGTTTTCACTTCGAATTTCACCGAATTATTCCGAACCAAAATGTTTTGTGCCGAATAATTCTATCAACGTACCAAGACGTACGTTGGCGAATTTATATCGTCTGGCATACGTACCATAAGCAAAAAATATTTTTCAGTCCAAACATAATATTCTGGTTTTTTCTTAATTTTTCAAAAATAAATTTTCTTTTCCCTCCTTAAAATCTCGCGGCACCCCGGTTGAGAACCACTGCATTAGATTCTCGTTAAGTGGTCGATACTAATAGTGCAAAGATTCAGCCTTCTAGGTCACTAGTTGAACATAATCAAAAGAAGTATCAATAATTTTCCCATTAGAAAAGTATAGTTCTTGAATACAAACGAATACTAATTAACGAATGGGTGGCTTCTGGAGGGTCTGAAAAATTTATTCGAAACTTTCCATTTTCTCCGCCTCCTGGGGCGGGTAAATGGAAAATCCGGCCCCGTAGTCTTCTGTATCATAATTGATAAAATGAGTGTGCAAAGATTTGGCTTTCCAGACCACCGGGGATTTTTAAAGAGTCTGGAATGGTAATATATATATATATATATATATTTCTCAGTGAACGTGACACGTGAAAACAGATTTTTAAAATTTGAATTATTATTAATATTTTTTTTTGTTATTTAATGTTTTATGCGATTTCGACCGTTTCTTCTCCACCATCCAGACGTCGTAGAAAAGAAACAAATCACACGACCGGAAAGAGCAGACAATTTCGAATAAAAATATATCAATTTCTAATCTCAGGAGCAAATTCTAATGTATTTTAAAGATTTTAAAACAAAAGTCACTTTCGGCTCAGAAAAACGAACTTTCGTTTTTAAATCCTCGCGTCGGGAAAAGTACCGACAATTTCGACTAATAATTTACATTTTTAGAAAGCTCAAAGATCAGGCTTTCTTACAAGCCCAATCTGGTCGAGAAATAAGAGAAAGTAGCCGCACGATCCGGATTTTAAAGAAGTAATGATTTTCAATTTCTCGGCCAAACCGCGAAAGCAGGGTTCGATTTTTACCCACATGCGCGCACAGACGCACCGTGTTTCTGTTGTAGAGGGGAGGTGGGCGAGGTTCTGACGTAATGGTTCTGACCAGGTTGCGTTAGATATGCATAGCGAAATCGAATGGAACATTCGATATTTATGCCTGCCAAATAATAAATGTACGTCATTAAACTTAAACAAACCATCTATTTTATTTGAATAAATTATTCATCCATTTTATTGGAATAAATTATTATTTTCAAAATAAATTACTTTTCATTTTAAATTTCAGTTTGCTTGAAATGCATTTATTAATTTTTTAAAAACGTCATTTTTTCTTACATCTCAACCCTAACCTTTTACTTTGTTGTGTTAGCAGTTGCTGTGGAGCGGTTTATCCGTATCAAGATAAGAATTTATTTTATTTCATTATTGTTCTTTTAAGAATATAAACTTCTCTTTCTCTTTTTATAACATTACGTATTAAGTGTATTTACACGTTTATAATATATTTTATTTATATTGTTTTAAAATTTAAGCAGGGGCTATATATTGTTCTGATTTAACAGGTTTTCAACTTCTATTCTAAAATTGTATTTAGATACTTGTTTAATTTGTAAACATTCTATTCACTTTTATTATTGAGTTTATTTTAACAGTGGACTGTTGGTATTATGGGTGTTTATAATTTTGTTTTGCGTTTTTATTAAAAACTAAAAAGCTTTTAATATATTATATACAAACTTAAATAATGAATGTTTTTGTTTTTGGAATACATTATTTTTCATTTTAAAATTTAACTATTAGTGTTAACAAAGTTTGTTTTAGTTTAATGACGTTAACTCCATGGGGTTATGGTGCCAGAGAGTTTGCCACGGTCAGAATTTTCAAGGGTAGCGAACAGGCTGGTCGCCGAAGGCGGCTAGTATATAATACAAGTAAAATAAAAATTCTTCAATTATATATGTATATATATTAAAATATTAATTATGCCAGGATATACTTCAATTTTAGCATGTATAACAATTAAATACTTTACATTATACTAAATATACATCTAAATGTCAGGAAATTTCCATAATAAAAGTAATTTAATTCTGTAAAATATACAGGATTAAGTCTCTTAAATAGTTCACTTCGACGGGCCTATTCTATAGTTCTTTCATATTTCGTTCTTTATTAAAATAAAAGTTGTATGCCAAAAAAAATGTAATCCATTCAAACAAATGATCGCCAATTGTGTTACGTTTTATCATCTCCCAATTCGTGGAATTCGTCCCGGAACTATAGAAATGTGTTAATTTTTTTCCGCGTCTTCCTTCGAAAAGCCATTTTTAATGATTTCCAAGTTTATTTCGCATAACAACGTTTCTTGCAAGATCTATTGGGTCATCACTCCGTATTAAAGGCGTATGTCGTACGGAGATTGTTCATTGTGGGGCATGACCTTCCTTTAGCCTGTCGAAATCGCACTCAATCTCATTTGCAAAAGAAGTGGGTGAGTTTAGTGGATTTTTTCTTTTCTAACACCATCCATGTATTATCAATTATAGGTTGTATTAATGCAGTCTGATTTTTCAGTTTCAAGATGCTCTTGTACTTGAACTTTCCCTTTTGATTTTCATTTTCTCATACTATGTAATATAGTACAGAGAATTGTTTACACGATTGTACAGTATTGTTTGCACCAAAATTTTCAAATTTGAGATTTTGGATGCCAATATATGTTTTCCAAGACCTTCTGAACACGTTTTGGCTATTTTTGGAGTGATGTCCGTCTGTCTGCGGTCGATTTCGACACGATACACGATAGCAGTTACAAATATTAATGGATTCTCGCGAAACGTTATATCCGATTTTGTTATAAAAGTCTAGAACTAGATAGACCTTTTTTTTAAATTAGAACGAAAGCTTCAAAATTTTATATTTTTAAACATGGTAGCATAGGACATAATTGGACATCTTCATGCATGGAAGGGTTTATTTATGGCTCAATGATCATGAGATTTAATAATTTCAATCGTTGTGGAAAATAGCAGAGATGCACATTTTTTTGTTCGTGACATCATTAGCCCCCCCTCGGGGCTGGGGGATGGCTTGTCAAGTAGTGTATCTACCGAAAGATGTTTTTTAATAACGTGAAGGGTAACTCGCTATAATTATAATCATTTGGACCTACAATGCCGATTTAAAAAAAGAATTCTTATAAACTTTGAAAAACAGAAGTTAAAAAAGTTAAAAAGTATATTCTGGTATGAGACAGTCGAGTTGAGCCGCACCCTCTTTGATTTTCTATAGGGCAAAGGAAATTTTAAAAGACAAAACGATTTAGAATGCTATCAGAATCTGAAACTGCACGAGCAACACTCGGCAGTTTGCTAATCGTACATTAGGTCAAAAGGGATATCTGATCATTTTCACTTGTAGCTTCTTGTCACCGCCTGTTCGGAACCCGAAGTAGTCTGGCCTGTCTCTCGTAGGACCTCATCCCAACGAAAATGCATCTGACGAAGGACGACTTTCCGATCGCCGCCAACGACCAGTCCACAGAAATACCGGTAAGTCCCTTCATTTTGAAATAAAATTAAAAATATCTGGACTACGAATCTACACTCGACTTTTCAACACATTCATATTGCTTTCCCGGCCGTCCTTTTGGTTGCTCAAGTCCTTGGGTGAGTCGAGCGGCTTGGGTCTTCAACACATTCATATTACACATTGTTCAGGTCTACCTCTGTCATAACCAGTAATGTTAAGCGAAAAGTTTTCGTAATTTTTTTTTTTGTTGTTGTTTATTTGTTTGTTTCTTTCTGTTTTTTTAAGTTGGCCACAGACCTGTCAGGCTGGTGAGGCGTATGATTTGGGTTAATATACAGGGTGATTCAAATAAGATGGGCCAAATTTTACGAGGTGGTAGTACACACCAAATCAAGCATTTTTCGTCATAGTTTACCGGGTCGGAAATGAAACGTAAAAGCGTTACAGGGCGCTTACCCATTTGGAAGCGGCCGCTGCTCAAACTTAAAAGCGTCATTCTGGTTGTTATTTCCTGGTTGGAGGGAAAAAAACGAATGCAAATTTCATCTGGGGAAAAGAGAACCCTTATGCAAATTTTCGTAACACCGAATGTACGGCCTTATCAGTTAGCAGCAGTTATTCGCAGATCCAACTTTTGAGACGATGGAGAAATTTACAAATAGGAAAAAAGCCGATATGCAGTTCATCTATGGATCTTCTTTTTGTGGGGATATCTCAAGAGTCTCGCCTATGATGCAGGCCTTGAATCTGAAGTGGAACGCGCCGCCAGATTTTCGACTGGTACTGCCGAAGTGCGTGACATGCCTGATCTGTTCGAGAGAGTTGCATCGCCGCTGTGAGACGTGCATTCAGTTTGGCGGTCACTCTTTTCGGCCCTTACTGTAATTATTAAATGTTATTTTATAACTTCTAAGTCATTCTTGTGTTTTCGCCTCACCTCATCGGTTTGACCATCAAGTGCCCACTGACGCCTTTACGTTTCATTTCCGACCTGGTATATTATGACGAAAAGTGCTTGGTTTAGTGTGTACTATCACCTCAAAAAAAGATGGGCCTCAAGTTTGGCCCATCTTTTTTTAATCACCCTGTATACCACTAGCATTTAAGCCTGTCAAATACACTAAAACAAGCTGCGATTTTTTAAATTAAGTTTTATTTTGCTTAACAATACAGGGTGCTTAGTGTAGAAAATCCTACTAAAATGAAAGGATAAACGATTGAAGTTTCTAAAGTAACCGTTTTTAATACAGAAATAATAAAAATCTCCATACTGCTAAGTAAACGAGTATTCTGTTTTGAAAACGTAAGGGCAAAATTGGACGTCACATGCCCATGCTCTATGTATCCTTGCAGGGAATGGTCAATGTATAGACCACTTAGATAAGGCAAGAACTTTCCTAACACTGAGAGGGATTTTCTGTGGGGAGGGGTGGGAGTACAGAACATGGGCACGTGACGTCACACGAACAATTGAATTTGCCCTTCCTTTTCCAAAACAAAATACTCGTTTGTTTAGCAGTATGGAAATTTTCATTATTTCTGTTTATTTTCATTATTAAAAACTGTTACTTAAAAACTTGCAATCGTTTAACCTCTCATTTTGCTAAATTTATCTTCTTTGTTAGATATTTTTAATGAACCAGAGAATAAAATATTCACTTTCATTAAAACATATACACGAGTTTCTTTTTTTTAAAGACAAATCGTTATGTATCTTTCCCTTCTCGCTCGCATATACATTGCAGACTGTGCTAGTCAATGTATACACCTTTAAAACTCTAGTGAGTGACTACGGAAATAATGAGTAGGAGTGTACATTCACTTAAAATCACGTAAAGGGCACTTTAGCAAATGAAATCTTTGTATATTGCTATTCAAGTATTCCACAAGTAACTTATTTTCATCACAAAAATACATTTCGACGTTTAATGGGTTAGTTTAGTTTCAATTTTTATGGGCCATCATCGTCCGTTTCCCGTGACACGCTGTGGTAAAAAGAATGCTCTTACGTTTCTGCGCATTTTACAACGTAGGTCGTGTATTGCGTATTTTACGGTGGCGCCCCTGCTGTATACCTATACATTTCTTTTCCATTGCAGAACAGTGGTGGCGTTAGACAATCCAAACTGACACCTGTTGGGGACCTGGACAACTACCTTTTTGAAGACGCCAAGACAGTCGCCGAAGCTCTTCTTAGGGGAAAGAAAATGTCCGGTGAGAACCTTTTGTTTTGGGGTTTGTACGAAATGAAACGGAGCACATTAAGGGTGAGCGTCTGTCAATCTTCTGCCCTATCCGCGCTTTCATTACTTTCACGGCACACATTTTTCGCCAAAATTCTGCTCAAACAGTTGCGAAATATTTTCTGAAAGACAAAATGCAATGCTTAGATTATATTAAAACTAAATTTAATACCCAATAAAACATAGAATATATTTTTTATTTTATCCAAAATATTTTTGGTGCTGCCATCTGTTGTCGTAATTCATACCGATTATTTTTATTTTTTAATGAACATTTTTAAATATCTATTCCTTCTAATACAGTATTAAATACAACAGATAATATATACTTATGCCACAATCACGGAAAGGTAATTTCTCATTCAATAAATTTGATAAGGGGAACTGAATGTACATCACTGAGAACTGCAGCCTTGTCTTCGAGATCCATTGTCTTGAAGTTCAACTCCCAGTTCAATGACGTTTACGTGATTGTGGCATTATTATATATGATTTGTTGTTGTATTTAATAGCGTATTAGAAGGAATATACATTCAGCAATGTTCATTAAAAAATAAAAATAGTCGGTATGAATTAAATTACGACAACAGATGGCAGCACCAAAAATATTTTGAATTAAAATAAAAAATATATTCTATGTTCTATTGGGCAATAAATTTAGTTTTAATATAATCTAAGCATTGCATTTTATCTATCAGAAAATATTTCGCAACTGTTTGAGCAGAATTTCGGTGAAAAATGTGTGCCGCGAAAGTTAATAAAGCGCGGATAGGGCAGAAGATTTACTGACGCTCACCCTTAAATAATGTAGTAGTAATTTACTCGCTGTAGTAGAGTAAGTATTATGACCACTAGTAACTGTTCTAAATTTAATAGGATTTTTATGAAATTTAGGAATAAGCACTATATATGAAAATTTAAGAAATTTATATTTAAATCACTATACATATTGATAATTTTTAGTTTGATACTATTAATAGAATGTGAACATAGTTTAAATAGACTACTATTCTTTACATAGACATAAGAGATAGTATTCAAACACAAACAAGGAGATATCTTGATCCTCATTTTGCTATTATGCCTAGAGTTGCAAAAAAAACCGATAATTTAGGAAGGATTGGAAATTTTGATGAGAAGAAACTAATTTACACGTTTCTTATAGGTTCGGACTAATCCGTCCGGCACATTCCTTAATGATCGATTGCCATTTAGGTAAATTTACTAAATCTTTGTCTTAGTTTAAAAGTAAAGTTTATCGAAATAAAATTTTTGAAATTACGAAACTTTGGGTTAAAATGGGCAAATATTATTTGCCACAAAATTATTAAAATGCTATCGGAATTAATATAGATTTCTTATTATCGTTCAATATTAAGTGAATATGAAATAATTAATCCCTTTGTAATAAGTATTTCACCGTTCTAAGTGTTCTTACGTTTAAAATATTTACAAATTAAAATTCAATTATTTGTGGCATTTATTTTCATTTTTGTATATAATAAGAAAGCCACATAATTTAAATATTTTTCTTGCATCTGGCACATTTCTCTCAATTTTCCAAACTTCAGCAATTTAACAATTCCGAATGCAAAAAATAAATTTTAGTTTTGGGTCATATACTTTCTTTTACAATGCAAAATACGACTGAAAATTCCCACTTTTTGGAAACTTTCAAAATTCCCTTCCCCAAAATATCCGGTTTATTCCAGCCTTTGTAACTATAAGTATGCCTATAAACGATTCCATTATTTGAATTAAAACATGTGCATTCGTGTCAACGAAGTTCAAAATTCAACTTAGGCAAAAGTATTTTGGCGAACACGCTGGTCGCGACCCTTTATTTAAAAAAAAAATAAAAATAAAAATAAAAAAATTATAAAACACGGCTGAGTTAATTCCGAGAACTAGAGTTGCAAATAGGGGAGGGGGGGGGGGGGGACCTGGTTTATTCCCTAGAATAAAACCAGAATTTTAAAAGTTTCCAAAAAGTGGGAATTTTCAGACATTGTATTTTGCATTGTAAAAAAACTGTATATTGTTGCGAACTGGTAATATTCTCTCACTGGCGTCCCCCCGTCTTGTCTCGTTTCTTTCGTAGGGCAAACGGTGCCATCGGAGTCTTTTCTCAAGAAGACAGTGATAGGAACATTCTTTCCCCGACGTCACTCTATGAATTCCAGAATTTCGAGTCAGAAGGGCTGCCAGATGTGGCTATTTATTGCCAATTTAGCGACTTCCCGAAACTTCGCCAAATAACGATTATTCTGCGAGATATTGGACAATTCTGGAAATTTCTGCAGAGAGATTTCTAGAAGTTTCTATAGAGAGACTAGAATGTCTATAAAGGACTGACTCATCTGTCCGTCGGAAGTCAGTAGACGAGTGGACACTATACGAGCTACAGTGATTTTTGTCAATGTTTTGAGAATAGTAGCGGTTGTTTTGTGAAATTATTTTCGACAGTGTTTTGAGAAAATGATCCTTTATCCTGCGAAATCGGTGGAACATTTAAGTGCTTTTTTTTTATTGTAATGTGTTTCTATTTACTTTGTGCTTGTGAATAAACGTAAGTTACCCAGAAACTTGGACTCGTTCTTGTATCCTGCGTATACACCCACGATGCTAGAGGATACGTTTCGTAATAGTATTGTTACGTTACGAGTATGTAAAATGCCTTCATTTCACTGAAGTCTCTCTTGAGAACCAATAGGAAAAATCTGATGTGGGCAGCACATGACTTTCCCTGCAGATTTGTATTCGCATTCTCTTTATTTTAATTAAATTTCATTCACTTTTAATTCACTTTTTGTTCTCATTTATTAAGTGGACTTATTTTCAACGGTGGTGTAGAGAAAATAATTAAAAACTAAAATATCTCGAGAACGGCTAGTCCTAGTGTAATGGGGTTGGTCTTATTCTTTTCGTCGTTAAAAAATACGTATTAAACGAGCATTCATTGGATATATTTGAGTATAGCTAGTTCTTTAGTTTAGATTTTGACGATTTTTGCGGGCCATTCTGCAAAAAAAAGGCAGGTTATTTTCTTCCGAATCGTACCAAAATCTAATCAGCACCAGAGTAACCCAAAAGTGACTTATCTACCGAATTTTGTGAAATTCGTTCCATTAGATTTTTGGTTAGAGTGGATACAACCTTTTGCGAGCCATTTCGCCAAAATAAGCGGGTTCTTTTATTCCAAATCGTAACCAAAACTAATCAGCTCCAGACTCGCCCTCAAGTGACTTACCTACCAAATTTTGTGAAATTCGGTCCATTAGTTTTTTAGTTACAGTGGATACAAAATCTGCACAGACAGACAGACAGACACACACACAGACGTCACGCTAAAAATGGTTTTTTCGTATTCTAGAGGTCTCGAAACGTGTAGATCCGTCGAAAACTCGAGTTGTGATTTTCGGCATGATTCCAATACTTTCCCTTTACATTACCATGTATTGAAGGGAAAGTAAAAAGCACCCTTACAGGCAGCGAGAGACACTCCCTGGCGATAAAAACGTCGCCAGAATTTAAATGTATATAGATATATTGGAGAGATGACGTGAACGGGAAAAATAAAATCTTGAACCGCCTTCTGTTTACTAAATATACAAATTAAACAAACTTGTAATATAAAAATTCTCTCAAACTGCTGACCAGGCCATGATTAACCAATGGATTTAGGGGAAACTCAACCCCATTTTGATTCTGTGAGCATGGCACGAAAGTGCCCGGAAAATTCTATGACCGCATTACTCTGGTCAACTAACAGTTCTCACCAACAAACTGATTTTTTTTTTAACGGATTGCCTGTACCAAAATTCCTAAACCTATTTCATTATTGAATCACGGGTGGTTCATGTTTAATTTTGCAATGCTTAAATATTAACTGCCATGCTACCTTTTCTCCCTAACAGTTTAACATTTAAATATAAATGAAAAATGGTGGGCAATATAAATTCGGGCTCAGACAACCCAAATATATCTTTGTTTGCCTACACGGGCAAGATACTATTTAACTTCATTATTTGGTAAATATTTTACATTAAAAAAAATCTGATGTGGGCAGCACATGACTTTCCCTGCAGACTTATATCCACGTTCTCTTTATTTTAATTAAATTTATTTCACTTTTAATTCAATTTTCGTTCTCATTCGGTAACCGGACTTATTTTCAAAGGTGGCGTAGAAAAAATACAAAAAACTAAAATATCTCGAGAACGGCTGGTCCTAATGTAATGGGATTGGTCTTATTCTTTTCTTCGCTAAAAATTACGTATTAAACAAGCATTTAATGAATATATTTGAGCATACGTAGTTCTTTAGTTTAGATTTGGACGATTTTTGCTGGCCATTCTGCAAAAAAAGGCAGGTTATTTTTTTCCGAATCGTACCAAAATCTAATCAGCATCAGGGTGACGTATACGTGACTCATCTACCGAATTTTGTGAAATTCGGTCCATTAGTTTTTCAGTTAGAGTGGATACAAGCTTTTTCGGGCCATTTCGCAAAAAAAAGGCGGGTTCTTTTATCCCGAATCGTACCCATAACTAATCAGCACCAGCCCCGCCCACAAGTGACTTACCTACCAAATTTTGTGAAATTCGGTCCATTAGTTTTTTAGTTAGAGTGGATACAAAATCTGCACCGACAGACACACAGACACACACACAGACGTCACGCTAAAAATGGTTTTTTCATATTCTAGAGGTCTCGAAACGTGTAGATCCGTCGAAAACTCGAGTTGCGATTTTCAGCATGATTCCAATACTTTCCCTATACATTACCATGTATTGCAGGGAAAGTAAAATGTGTCAATCTTAATTATTTGACAAATAACTTAAAAATACGTGTAAATCGAGGATGCAATGTGGGGCTCTTTTCGGTATTCAGGCCCTGTAGCAAAGAGCATGCGCCTGGCCTATGATAGACGCCTTCTCCGGTGTGGTTAATCTGTCTTTTTCTATCCCGAAGACGTAGGCCCCCAAAACTTTTTAATAAACTGTTTGCGAACGATTATAATTTCACGAATTTGTAATGTTTCGATTTTAATTTTCAAGCGAAATGGTTAATCGAATTCAGTTCTATTATTTTTCAAATAATGGATCTAGTGTGGTTATTGGAATTTATATGTGCTGTTAAAGGTTTTTTTTATATTAAGTATTATTACATCTTTCATGCTTCCATAATTATTTAATGGTAATTCTGGAAAATTTACCATTCTGTAACATTTCCTTTTCAAGGTAATGGACCCTGCTTGGGTTGGCGCGAGTCCGAACCAGAATATAAATGGCTGACCTACGAGGAGGTAAGTACAGAGCTCATTATTCCTTTCCCTAGTACAAAATATGCTTGAATTCAAACGATAAATTTTAGATCTGTAGCTATAGGCCACCTCTTCTAAGGGGAAAATGAATCGGGTGTTCTTGAGCTGTGGGTTGATGGTTCCCGGAGTGTTGGGATCCCTTATAGATACAAATGATGGACTCTTCCAGGATTTTGTAATCTGAGCTCAAATTCGTCGATGGCTGGAGTCACAGAATACTAGTCCACTTAGTTCATTTTAATATTATATATCTTTCTCAACTTTTCAATTAATCAAATGATACTGTTTCAAAGAAGCGACTTTTGGCGTGAAAGCGATAAACTCTCGCCACTATTGTGAACCAACCCTAAACAGTTTTACCAGAAAATTTTTAAAATTCCTGCTTTAAGGATTTTTGGTGCTCACTGGTCCCTCTCATCGCCTGTCCCGTGCTGACGAGCGACCATGATCGCTAAATACGGGTGGTGAGAGATAATCAGTCTCGAGACTAAGCTATCTCGAGAACGGCTAGTCCTGGTGTAATGGGGTTGGTCTTATTCTTTTCTTGTTAAAAATTACGTATGAAACACGCATTTAATAGATATACGAGGGTGGTTCAAAATGTAATGTAATAAGTCCTGTGACAGAAAAGGTTTATTCACGAAATCAAAGAGATATACAAAGTTAGCAAGGCACTAGTACATATTATTTTTCCACATAGTCACCATGGTTGTCGAAGCATTTGTTCCATCGGTAAACCAATCTATCGAAACCAGCATAGAGGAAATCAGGGTCGCCACTCAACGACGGCTTCTTGAACTTTGGCATCGGTTGCGAAATGACGACCTGCCAGGTGCTTCTTCAACTATCCGAGGAGATGGAAATTGTTTGGTGCGAGATCCGGGCTGTAGGGTGGGTTTTCCAGTACATTCCATCGGAAACGCTGTACTAAATCACGTGTAACTGAGGCCGTAAGCTGTCGGGCGTTTGAATGCTGGGATCGTTTCTTCTATCTAGACATGGAATTTAATTCACACGCCGAATTTGTGCACTCGTGAGAACTCTTGTTACCTTACTTTTTGAACCACCTACGTATTTGAGCATACGTAGTTTTTATCTTAGGTTTTAACAATTTTTGCGGGCCATTTTACAAAAAAAAAGGCAGGTTATTCTTTTACGAATCGTACCAAAATCTAATCAGTACCAGGTTAACCCACAAGCGACTTATCTACCGAATTTTGTGAAATTCGGTCCATTAGTTTTTCAGCTAGAGTGGATACAGGCAATTTGTGTAGGCCATTTCTCAGAAAAGCGTGTTCTTTTATCCCGAATTGTACCCAAAACTAATGAGCACCAGAGTCGTCCACAAGTAACTTACCTATCAAATTTTATGAAATTCGGTTAGTTTTTTAGTTAGAGTGAATACAAAATCTGCACAGACAGACAGATACACACACACAGACGTCACGCTAAAAATGGTTTTATCGTATTCTAGAGGTGTCAAAACGCGTATATCCGTCGAAAATTCGAGTTGCGATTTTCGGTATGATCCAATACTTTCCCTATTATATTACCATGTATTGTAGGGAAAGTAGAAACTATTTTTAGCGTGACGTCTGCGTGTGTGTGCCTGCCTGTCTGTGTCATGCATGTATCCACTCTAATTCAAAAACTAATGGACCGAATTTCATAAAATTTGGTAGATAAGTCACTTGGGTGTGACCCTGGTGCTGATTAGTTTTAGGTACGATTCGGGAAAAAAGAACCTGCCTTTTTTTGCGAAATGGCCAACAAAAATCCCATATATCCACTCTAGCTAAAATATTAATTGACTAAATTTCACAAAATTTGGTAGATAAGCTACTTGTGAGATACTCTGGCGCTGATTAGATTTTGATACGATTTGGAAAAGAACAACCTGTCTTTTTTTACGAAATGGTCCACAAAAATCGCCAAAATCTAAAAGAAATACTACGTATGCTCAAATGTATCCATTGAATGCTTGTTTTATACGTAGAATTTTTGACGAGGAATGGAATAAGACCAACTTAATTACTCTAAGACTAAACGTTCTCGAGATATTTTGAGCTATTTCGCATTTTTGTTACGCCGCCTTTGGAAAAATAGGCAATTACCAAATTGAAACAAAAATTGAATTAAAAGTACAAATTTAGTGGTTTTTTGTTCAATTAAACTCAATGTAATGAATTATTAAATAATTAAATAAAAAATGAATTTGAGTCTGCAGGGAAAGTCATGTACTGCCCACATCAGATTTTTTCTATCTCTTTCTTAACGATTCTATTTTTTTTTGGTCAAAAACTTCACCTTTTTTGTAGAAAAATTTCCACTAACTGTCTTTGCTGGGAGTAGTCTACATCTTTATATAAGTCACCCCAAAATGTTAACCCATCATTATTGTATCTTACTTTTAAAAAAATGCTCTTTTCCTCTCAGGTGATCCAAAGGTCCCGAACCATATCGTACGGATTGGTGCGTGTCGGAATGAAGCCTGGCCAGGACACTTTCGTTGGATTCTACGCCCAGAACTGTGTGGAAGTAAGTCGGACATTTTATCGTGGAGTTAGAAGCTATTGTGGCATGCACCATTCTCTAGCTATTTCACGTTACTTGAATACATTTAATAGAAAAGTCATTAAATGCCTGATTCTAATAGTTATAATTAATGTTATAATTAATACTAGCCGAATACCCGTTGAAAATCAACGTTCACTCAATAAGCAATCCCTGAATATTGTAATTTTTTAATAATTCGCGTTTCCCATTTATTCGGCAAATCGAATAGTTCAATGTGCAAAACCCCCAAAAGAAGAAAATATTGGTAAAATTAAATTGCACACCTTTTCCTTTGCAAACTATCTACCAATACACCTAATTAAAGTGTCTATCTCATCCCGAAGCATACTAATTTATCATCTCCCCTTTCGAACGTTTTTCTGTGGAGCACACCCATAAATGAACATTTTTGAAAAACTCGTCTTGGGTTTCTTATCAGATGATGGGCCCATATACCAAATATAAAGCCTCTGTCATATTTAAAAGGAAGAGTGTCTCATTTATTCGGAAAATCGAACATATTGGTGTGCCGCTACCCTAAAGTAGCAAATATTGGAAATCTGAAATTGCACACTTTCTTTGTTTCAAACAATCTCCCCGTACACAAAATTTGAAGTCTCCATCCTATCGCGAAGCATGTTTTTCTATCACTTCATCTTTTGAACGTTTTTCTGTGTAACATCCTCTTAAATGAACATTTTTGAAAATCCGTATCCATCTTGGGTTTGTTCTTCAAATGAAGAGCCCATATACTAAACTTCCAGCCTCTATCACATTGTAAAGGAGGCGCTTTCAATTTGTTCGGCAAATCGAATATTTTAGTGAGCGGCACCCCCTACAATAGCAAATGTTGGAAATCTGAAATTGCACACTTTCTACCTTTCCAACTATTTACCCCTACACCAAATTTGAAGTCTCTAACTCAGCGCGAAGCATGCCTTTTCTATCATTTCGCCTTTCGAATGTTTTTGTGTGCAGTACCCACCCCTTTAAATATGCATTTTTGAAAAACTTCATTTTGATTGGGTTTACTATCACATTATTCGCCCATATACCAAATATCAAGTATTTATCACATATGAAAAGGGGGTTTCTTCTTTATTCCGGAAATCGGACATTTTGGTGTGTGGCACACCCTAAAGTATAGAAATTGGAAAACTGAAATTGTACACTTTCTTCCTTCCAAACTATCTACCCATACACCAAATTTGGAATCTGTATCTCATCCCGAAGCGTGTGTTTTATCAATTCACCTTTCGAACGTTTTTCTCTGGAGCACCTCCTTAAAGGAACATTTTAGAAAACTATATTCGTTTTGGGTGTTTTCATCAAATGATTAGCCTATACACCAAATTTCAAGCCTATATCAAATTTTAAAGTAGTCGTTTCCCATTTATTCGGTAAATCAAACATTTTGGTGTGCGGCACCCACTTAAGTAGAAAATATTCGAAATCTGAAATTGCACTCTTTCTTCCTTTCGAACAGTTTACTCATACACCAAATTTGAAGTCTCTATCTTATCGCAAAGCATGCTTTCCTGTCATTTCACTTTTCGAACGTTTTGGTGTGGGGCACCCCCTCTAGAGAACGTTTTCCAAAAATTCGATTTTTCCAGGGCGTTTTATCGAATGACCGAGCGGTGTACCAAATTGCAAGTCTCTATCTATTCGGGAAGTGCCTAAACAAAGCGTGACGGACAGACGGCAATTAGTATATATAGATTGCACAGAAAATGGATTATGGCTATTCCCATGAAGCTAGTACTTGCTACTTCCGTGTTATAACACTTCCTTTAACAGTATTGAATGAATTTACCGACAAAATTGCCAAAGTCGGCTAATAGCAATCGCTGCACTACGAAGTCAATGTAATTTATATCATTGTAGTAGTATAAACCTTGTCATAGTATTGCACCCTAGCCAACAAAAGCGCAAATGTTCAGTTTGCGAGATATTGGTGTTTGAACTCTGAACCAATGGCATGGTAAATCCGTGAACGATTAGGCCAAAAAGATATCTTCAAATCCGAGCGCAAAACTGGTAAAGTGATTCGTTGCAGAGAGTGACGCAAGAGCCGGCCCCCACACGTAAATTTATTATAGTACGTCCGGAATATCTTTAAAATACGAACGAAATAGCACTATATGGACGATATTTTCCCCGCAAATTTATTTGAAGGAAATTATATGTTACTCAGCAACACAATTAAATCAAATGTGTTTATATGCAGACGATTTTTTTTTTATTTAAATAATAAAGAAATGAATATAAAAATAAATTTTATAAATGAACGGCATAACATTTTTAATTTATTACGCCATCTGTTTTATTTTGACAAATATTCTTCAAACTCATATATTGTGTTTATCCAATTGTTGAAACAGAATAAAAGTGATTTTGTGATAAATATTTTAGCGTTTTCATTTTGGTGATCTAATTTCATATAGACTACCCGACACAGAAAATGAAACATCATGAAAGAGCGAATAGAGTGTGATGCTAAAGGACACAACACAAACAGCGATGACATATATAAATAAGTGATGTTAATTCCAGAAGGCTAATTCAATACAGTAATGGCATATACAGGGTGATCAGTAGACAGTAGGACCACCTCTTGAGGCGATACAAGCAGAAACCCTTTGAAGAACAGATGCAATGAGCATGAGGATAGTTTCCTGCGTTCAACCATCCTCCACAGGTCGTCCTCTGTTTAAGGTGGGGGCAGGGCAGTCAAACGACGACCAATCACGTCCCATACATGCTCGATATGTGAGAGATCTGAAGATAGCGGAGGCCAAGGAAACACCTGGATACCTTGCAAGGTTTGTTTGTTGATGGTTGCCGTGTGTGGGCGCGCGTTATCTTGCTCGAAAACAGCATTTTGCAACCGCTGAAGGTACGTCAGTGCAACCGACCGCAGTACCTCATCCACATATCGTCGTGCCGTCATTGTGTCTCTGATACTAACCAGAGGCAACCGGTTATCGAAGCCGATGGCACCCTAAACTATAATGCCGCATTGTCGAGCAGTATGGCGTTTAACGTTCGCAGCAGGATTGGATTTGTTTCCACTTCGCTTCCAGACTCCACGTCCTCCACGGCGACTGTTATTCGACAAACAGAGCCGAGACTCGTCGCTGAACACGACCCTGTCCCATTCAGTCGTCCAAGAGGCTCGGGCCCGACACCATGGCAATATCTCACATCGGTGTCTTGTCGTCAATAGCTGTCTTCGTAAAGGACGGTTAAGTGCAAGCTGCTTTCGGCCAATCGTCGAGAAATGGTTTTTGCTGATATTGAAATACCCAATGTACCCTGCAAATTCTGCAGAATGTCGACAGTCGTCATTTGTGGGGCCGCCACCGCATGTCTTCGAATGTGTCGATCAACGAGTGCTAACGTACGTCTGGATGGAGCTGTTTATGGACCTGGTGGCATGCGACAATTCACATGTGCTTCTTCAATCCATCTTCTCCAAATCCTTTGCACAGTTGACGCACCTACGCGTGTTTCAGCGGCGATACGTAGTACGACCATCCAGCCATATGTAGGCCTAAAATGAATCCCCTCGCACCATCGTCCAAATGCTGAAACGGACTTCGGCGTCGTCAGCCAGGCATCTCTTTAACAACACGTGTCTTCTAAAACGAAAAACAGCTCGGAAAACAGGTTTCCGTAGACGACAGACAATAAACTGTTGGTTCATCTGCCGTTTCCATCCCTTTTATTCCGCGCTCTAATCAAGTGACTTACTTGCATTTCAGATCGTTTGCATACATCGGCCAGCTGCGTTCGTCTCCCGATTTGCATAATTATACGGCTAAAGCTTCATGGTGTTACATTTTCTATGTCGAGCAGTGTATATAGATGTGAAGTAATCGTTTCTTTTTCTTATATTTCGGTCTGGTTAATGTATTTTCTGAAAATTAATTAAAACGTTTTCGTAGCTTGCTTTTCCAGGGCAGGAAAAAAGAAAAAATTGATCTTTCTCTCACAGGAAATTGAAAAAATGAAAAGTTTCCAAACCGACACTCCATTCTTTAAATGTTCTGGTTTTTGACAGACGGACTTTCTTTCCCCACACCTGGTTCGGAATTTAAAATTTTGAATATTTATTGTTATTGGACAACCCATCTGCATCTCTCGCTCAAAGATCGTAGAAAAAACGAGTAATATTTCCGCGGGTGTGGACGGACTGTAACGGCTCGTTAATAGTGTCCATTCAACGAAACCCTCAATGAGGAATTCAAACGCCGTTACCTTCCTAAAAGAGGACCTTAGTCTCAAAGTTTTAGGCCCCATCTCCTCAATGTCAATACTGCAAAAGTATTAGCGTATTTCAAAGTCAAAAGGGCCCCAACTTTATTGAGCGCCCTTGGTGTTAATACCATACCATAACTTGTCAATTTTCCGTAGAAAAAGTTCCGGTCCCTATCGGTGACTTTCTCATTGTCTAAGTAACAGCTGTAACCTCCTGAAAATATGGGGACTCCATCTCTGCGATTTTACGTGTGGCTCTCAATGTCGAATTCCTATGCCTTTACCTTCCTAAAAAGGAGCTCGACCCCAAAAGTTTAGAGTCCACGCCCTCTGTGTCGATATCGTAATACTATTATCCTCTTTCAAAGCTGTGGGACGCCGCGGATCCCCGATCATGGGTTCGAACTCAGAACCTTTAGATTGCTGATCCCACGCTATGCCTTCAGGCCCAAAAGAATTATTCAAGGCCGAGGGAATAAACTGGGATATCTTTCGTAGTAGTGAGTGACGTAACGCTGTAACCCCGCCACAAACCTAAACAAAAGTGCCCCAACATCTTTGGGGTGCAATGCTATAATACTTTTACTTCCCATATAAAGAGCCTTTCACTTTTAAACAGCCTCCATGCCGAAATTAAATTTTACACTCCCTAAAAAAGTAATCCCCATCCATTGAGGGTCCAATTTGTGCGCCTTTACCTCGCTAAGAAAAGGAGCTGGGCTCCAGTATATTAGGGTTCACCCGTCAAATATTATAATTAGTATTATAAGGCTTCTTTTGGTGATGAGGTTGGGAAAACACTCACTCGCCATTTAAGACTTCACAACATTTAATAATACATAAAAATATTACACATATTTTACAAATCATAGCTAGGATTAACTATATATTACAAACACGTTGGCTACGTGCTTTCTATCGCCATCTCGAACTCCACTTCGAATGTTTTTTGTAAACAACAACGAACGTTCTTTAGTTAGGTTCAGTGCTGCCATCTACTGTCCTTTTGGGAAAACAGAATGTCTCTTACAGTATGTTTTTCTTCAAAATGAAAACAAAAGGGCTCCATATTTGGACTACCTGCCTTCATAATGCCATAGCATTCTGCTTTCGGTTAAAAGAGGGCCCACACTTTGTAAGCCCTTTGTTAAAGGACACCATGCTCACTCCTCTTATAACTGTTCACATGTTTTTAGTCATAAAATATGCCATGAGCTGTCACCTTTATCACAAGCTCAGCTAAGTTTCCGAGTCATAATATCAAATAATTCCCAGTACACATGGCAATTTTTATTGCCGAACTTCGGCAATTCCGCCTTTCAATTATACTTTAGGCACCTCCTCTTTAACATGTGCCTCCTCTTTAATAGGCGCCGCCTCTTTAACAGGCCCTTTCTCTCTAATGCCATCGATTTCATTCCAGAAATAATTCTTTAGTGTGTTTTTTGTATTTGGATCTTATTACCCAAAGGTGTCTGTAATTTGGTAAAAGTTCTATTAATATTTTTCCATCTCCAGACTTCAGCAATTCCTCCCGGCAATAATACTTTAGGCCCCTCGTTTCTATCAAGCTTCTCCTCTATAATGCCGCTGATTTCATTCCACGAATCATTCTTTAGTATTTTTTTTCCAGTATAATTTGGATCTTTTATATCCCACAGGTGTCTGTAATTTGGTAGAAGTTCTATTATTTTTTCTCATCTTCAGATTCTAACACAGTTGAGCTGCTTCGATGTCCATGTGCTTGCATCGCTGTCGCCATCTCCATCTTGAATGCAAATGAGGAGAGGAGAGGAAAGGCGGAGTGGAGTGGCATCCAATCTTATCGTCCTCTGATTGGTTCGCCGCTCAGAAATTGAGCAATTTTTATCGTCGAATACGAAAGTTCCATTGAAATAAATGTATGGTGTTGCTGGAAGGAATTGCTTCGTGTAATAACACCATTGAATCTCCAGAGACCAGTGGGATGAGTAGCCCTCAGGTGGGGACTAATACAGTTGGGACTAACCCTCCTCAATGGTGTCTCCTTCTCTGAGAGAAGGAGAAACATTGAAGTCCGATTAGCAGCAACCACTTATTATAATACCCTAATCCCTTCTGAAGTTTTTCTGCTGAGGTATGATTTCGATATATTTAAACTCTTAGGGATGCAGCACATAAAAGTATTTTCATGGTTTTTATCCTACAGTTGGCTTATTTTGAACTGAGACTTTCTTTTGAGAAGTAGGAGAATAATTTAATGAGACCCACCTAGATGCCTTCTCTTAATTACAACTTTCTCAACATATTTTCATTATATCAATTGTATAATTATTCATAACACATCAGGTATTACAAAATAATAAATTTGTATTTTCACAAATTAAGAAAAGTACTGCATTTTTAAAGTATGAGACAAACATTGTAAAAATCCGTTTTATTACGAGGGGCTGGCTCTCCTAGCTTCGTCTGTAACCCTGTACGTGGACCTACAGGAAAAGCACCCGGTATGAAATCATGGCGTGTAATGGTCAACGACTACCGGATCCCCGAGTTGAAGGAACAGAAAGCAAACTTCTTAAGCTTACTATAAAAGGCCAACAGTTAATCAAATGGCCTCTAAGGCGTTAAGTCTGTGAGTCCACAGATCGAAACGAAATGTTTCTTAAACGCGTGTTCGACGCTGCGGACAGGGCCAATAGACAAAACGAAAGTTTCATGAGACAAAATGGAAAATGAAAACAAATTTTAGTAGGATTTGATTCTCTCTTGATGTAAAATATTCTTAAAATAAATCTATTTTGTGCGATGAAAACATAAATTAATATACATCAATAAAAAAATAGTCTAGTGAAAGTCATATAAGATTTCTTTCTTTCAGTGGGACCTTGTGGAACACGCCTGCTACGTCCAGTCCGTCGTGCCGGTTCCCCTGTATGAGGCGCTCGGACCCACAGCCTGTACCTTCATCCTCAACCAGGGTAAAGAACTTTTTTTTCTTAGTTAATAATCACAGAACCCACCTATAGGGGACGTTCCCAAAGTTAGGGCCACTCTCCCATTGTAGATATCAACTTTCATGAACCGGTTTTGCTCTTAATATCGGCTCGTCAGCATGAAATAGCCAACATTTGCAATAACAGCAAAAAATCTTGTATGTGTCGCATTTTTAAGAACATCTCCCGAAAATATTATCGTGCTACTATTGCCTAATATCTATGAACTTGTCGCTTATATGCATTTCTCTGCATGGACTAGTAGATACCTGTTATGGCAGCAAAAATTTGCAATATGCCACAATTTTACGAACATTTAGAGGAACCGCTTAAAAAGCACGAAACCGGTTCATCTTCATTGGGAGATTTGCCCTAACTTTGAGGATGTTCCCTAATAGCAGATTCTGTGAATTTTTATGGGGTCGCTGCAGCCTCGTTCAGCTTGAACACAATTTTATATAATAAAAAATGTTTTCTGTCTGTCTGTGCTATCTGTAACAGAAAATCTCAGCTTCGGACAGCCACGAAATCCAGTACTGCGTTAGCTAATCTCCCATTACAATATAACTCACTTAGATTTTCAAAAAATTCTAATTCTTTTTTTTTTTTTAGTTATATGCTGAAACTCGGTTTTGAGCAATATTCACACACATTTGTTCCTTAGTGATTGATAGAAAATAGTATCATAGAGTTCCCATTATCGAAAAGATCAAAAAACGTTCTTTCCAACGATCTTTGAATCGAATCTGTAAAAAAATTCCTTCATCTTTATTTATTTATTTATTTCTAAATACATTGAAATACGTATTTTTTAAGCTGCCTATTTCATACTTTGTCGCATCCGAAAATGGAAGATTAGCACTCTGTTCTATAAAAATGCAGGGGCGTATATCTTCGCATGATTAGTTAATCAAATGTCTGGCCGTTGTTATATTTCTCCAATTATTAAAAGCCTTCGTTAGCCATTATTGGACTTTGATTTGAATAATTTACAAGCAGTCAATTGGTTGAAAAAATTAGCCACTCTCGTTTCTCTTTTGTTCTGTTCGTCTTTTTACAGTAAATTAATTGGAGTGTGACTCAACTTGACTTTCTCATTCCAGAATTCATTTTTTATTTTTCAAATTTTGCAAGAATTTTTTTCAAAAATCCGTATCGTATGTCCAAATGATTATAACTATCTATAGCCTTCACTTTAAAGGACTTGAAAGAAATTTTCTGATTGATACCATACTTAACAATGTACTTACGGGATGGGGGGGGGGGAGTAATGACGTCAAGAACACAAAATATTGTATCGCGACAATCTTTCACAACAGTTATTGAAAAAATTAAGTTTCGTGACCATTAAGACATAAAAACCCCTTTTATACAAGATTATGTCTAATTTTGTCCTATGACGCCATGTTAAAAATATACATAAAATGTCTAATCAATGTCGAAGTTTTCACTCGAATTTAAAAAATAATTGTATCTAGTTCTAGATTTTTCGAGGACAAAGTCGGATATAAAGTTTCGTGAAAATACATTAATATGTATACACAAGAAATAGACCCCATACAGACGGACATCACCCCAAAAATAGTCGAAACGTGTTCAGGAAGTCTTAAAACATATATTAGCAACCAAATCTCTAATTCGAAATTTTTCGTGAAACAACACCTTCTCTATACTATATTCAATAGCATGAGAAAGATATTTGTATACAATATCTTTCATAAGATGGTCGCCTTTTTCGAGATGCTGAACGTTTTGGTATTGTTACGGCGTTCCTCGGGATTCGTAGATGTGCACGCAGAATACGAAAACGAGTCCAAATTTCTGGATAACTAACACGTTTATTCAGAAGCACAACGTAAACAAGAGCAATATACAGTCAAACAGCACTTAAATGCTCCACTTATTTTACAGAATATGCGATAATATTCTCAAGGTTTGATTAACCAACCAATTTTAGGAGAAACACGACCTTATTTGAAGGCCCCATTTTGATTGGGTGATCATGGCCCAAGAAACGTTTTCAAACTAATTCCCCAAAAATTTTATTATAGTAACTGATCTGGTCAACAAACTGAATTTTTTAAACGGATCGCCTATATCAAAATTTCATAGTCTATTACTTTCCTTATATGCATAGTATAATGTATAAGGAAAGTATTATGACGTAATCGAGAATTCGAGTTTTTGACGGGAGAGCACGTCTCAAGTATCCCTGATCACGAATCGAACATTTTTGAGGTGATGTCTGTCTGTGTGTGTGTACGTGTGTGGAGACTATATCTCAGGAACGAATGGAGCGATTCGAATGAAATTGGGTACAAAAATTACAATCCGTGAATACTGGAAGCCTATTGTTTTTAAACACAATCGAATGTTCAGAACCCCCCTGAATTTTAGAGTGAAATTTTGAAAAAATCATCAAAAAATCAAAATCTTTAATAAAGTTACGCAAATAGATATTTATGTAATTTTTCCTAAGAAAACGATTGACATAAACTTTAGAACGCTAGCATGAACCGTTCTCGAGATAGTGCACATTTTTCAAATAAATGTATAAAAAAATCCCATAAATTAAAAAAAATATTAACAGTTGAGAAACATGTTCATTTTTCATATGTAATATCATGCGATAAATTGGGTGACATCATTCTCGTGGATTTAGCTCGTTCCATTCTTGAGAAAATATATTTTGAGTAATACTTTTGTATTTGAACGCCAATAGTCATTTATCTGCTATAAGAATAACTTATTTCTCAGTCCATAATGCTTGGCGAGATTTTGGTGACGAATTGGGCGGAATGTCGCCAACTTGGCGACTTTTTCAATGCTGCCAAATTAACGAAAATCTCGCCAAATGGATAAAACTAACGTTAAATCAATGTAAATGATGACTCATTGACGAAAATTCAGTATCTTGGGAAGAATATAAGTATCTACTATAAGAATAACCTAATTAATTTTTACTATGTGAAAGTAGTAAATTCGTTGCATTATATAAGGAAAGTCATGTGCTGCCCACATCAGATTTTTATTATTGAATCACGGATGGTCCATGTTTACTCATGCAACGAGTTCTAATTTTATGTTCTAATTTAACTGTCCTGCCACCTTTTTTCGTTAACCGTTTACTATTTAGAATTAAAATAAAAATATGGGCAATACAAATTTGAGCTTAGACAGCCACGATATTTTCTTTTTTGCCTGTACGGGCAAGATACTATTTAACTTAACTATTTAACAAATAACTTAAATTAAAAAAAAAAGTGTTAATCAGGGATTCAATATGGGGGCCCCCTTTAAATCTTTTGAAGGGAAGCACATCTTTACCATGCCTCTTCGGTAATCAGGTCCTGATTATTCTCAAATATTGACCAGAGTCATTTCACAAAACAGCCGCTACTATTCTAGAAACATTGACAAAAATAGTAGTTCAATGTAGCTTATATCACGTTAACTGATATCGTACCAAAAATTAACAAAGTAGTATTGAAATTGTTTCATAGTGTTGTGTACAAACGACTTTTGGCTACGCCAATGATTGCAGATATCGGTTATGTCACGATGACCAGTATATACAGGGTGATTAAAAAAAGATGGGCCAAACTTGACGAGGTGGTAGTACACACCAAACCAAGCAGTTTTCGTCATAGTTTACCGAGTCGGAAATGAAACGTGAAGGCGTTACAGGGCGCTTACTCGTTGGGAAGCTCCCATAGTTCGGTCCCCACGATCGTCCGATCTATTGTGTCTTGACTTCTTTTTGTGGGAATATCTCAAGAAACTCGTCTATGATACTCCCCTTGAATCGGAAGATGAACTTGTTGCCAGAATTTCGGTCGCTGCTGCCGAAGTACGCGACATGCCTTGTCAGTTCGAGAGAGTTCACCAATCCCTCCATCGCCTCTGTGAGACGTGCATTCAGGTGGACGGTCACTCTTATGAGCCATTACTGTAATTATTGTTTATTAAATGTCATTTTATAACTTCTAAGTCATTCTTATGTTTTTGCCTCACGCCATCGGTTTCACTATTGAGCGCCCACTGGCGCCTTTACGTTTCATTTCCGATCCCGTGATTCCTCGGTTTCATTTCCGACTGCGAAACCGGTCGCTGGATACTATTATCAGCAAAGGGGACTTGATCCACCAGATATGTTAATGCCGTTTTCATTTTTCAGTGGAGGCAGAAATCGTAGTGTGCGACACAGAGAAGAAGCTGCGAAGTATCCTGGACGTTCGAGGGGACGTGCCTAAGCTTCGGCGCGTGGTCATGATACAGGACGTAAGCCAGGAAGTCAAGAGCCTCGCAACAGAGAAGGACATTATCCTTCACCTTCTCAAGGACATTGAGGTAAATTTATAGGTGGGGATCATTGATAGCTTTTCAAAGTTTATTTCGACGGTAAAAACTTGCAATTCGGTCCCAGTAGCTCAGCGGTAGAGCGTCGACTAGTCAGTGAAAAGATCCGTGGTTCGATTCCCGGTTGAGGCAGCAAGGTTCTTTACACTGTCGCCCGAACGAATCAACCCAGCAGGTTAGTGCAGTGATGTTACTGAGTCTAAAAGTGACCCTAGTACCATTCGTACAGATTCAGTGGACATATTGAGCGCGGGATTTCAAATCGGGAGGCTAGCGATAATAATATGCAGGATACTAACCTGGGTAAAAATAGTAGTATCTGGTGGCTAACCTGGTATAAAAGCAGCAGGAGGTGCTCATTTGAATGTGTCAAGTTGCACGCTAATCTGACATTAGCTGAAGTAGAATATAGAGATCATGTCGACGTTAAGAGCTTGCAATTCTGGCAATTCTGGTAGCTCAACGGTAGGGCGTCGGTTGGCCAGTACAAAGATACGTGATTCGATTTCCGGTTGGGGCAGCAACGTTCCCTATAATTTCTTACAAAGACTTTAATATAAGCACACACACATATATATACATATATATATATATCACATAATAAAGGACATTTGTTTCTCTGTCTATCTCTCTGTATGTATATCGTCTGTAGCGGAAAATGTAATCTTCGGATATCCGCGAGATTCGGTACATATTAGGTTAGTTGATCTCCCGGTACAATATACCTCACTGAGATTTTTAAAAATTCGAATTAGTTTTTTAGTTATTTTATATATTAGAGCGATTTCCACATAAATCTATTCTTTAGCGACCGAAAATATTATCATCGTGTTTCCGTTTTGATACCGCTGGAACGTCGGAAAGATCAAAGTTCTTTCCAACGATGTTCGAACCAAAACGGTAGGTCATAGGTTCGCCTTTATGTAAGTTTCTTCCTATTTTTTTATGTTTAAATACACAAAAATTTGCATTTTTTATGTTATCTGATACTTAGGTCGTCGCATCCGGAAAAAGATTAGCACAATTCTATAGTTTGGTAAAATTATGTTTGTATATCTACGCATTCCAACAAAAAACTTTTTTTTTTTAATTTCTACATTATTTTATATTTTGTGATTTTTCAAGCAAACCCTTAAAAATTTACATTTTAGATGCCGTTAATGAAGTGCATATCCTGCACTTTCCCGTGCATGCCCGCCAAAACATGCCTTGGAACTCACGGCGCGGTTTAAGCCCAGCCCTCCCTCCAAGAGAAGGGACTCGGTTTCATTTTTGTTACTTATTTATTTATTTCCACAGTTCAGAGGCGCATGCGTGTGAATTTGGTTTGAAACAAAAGAAGGAATTGATTTGAAAATTAAGGCGGTTTGAAGAAACAATTCTGTAAATGTAGTATTTAAGTAGCGGGAGCTTATTTAGGACACGGGCAACACCGGGTAATTTGTTCTAGCTACATAATAAAGAAATATGTTTGTGTTTCTGTGTCGTCTGTAGCGGAAAATCGAAGCTATAGACAGCCTTGAAGTACGGTACAAAGGTAGATGTTGATCCGCCTTGTAGAGATTTATTTATGTATTTAAATTAGCTTAAAAATGATGAACTTCAAAGTCAAATTTGGGCTGAAATTTTGCCATGTGAAAGACACAGAAGATTTTCTGAGCGCAAAGATACGACAGTATGGAAAAACAGGTGTTTAATGAACGAACTAAGCTGAAGCAACAAACTGAGGTTTAAAAAAGACAAAATTCTAATTTCATGAATTTGAGATATCATTTTAATTTTTTAAATGTATAATTATAAGTATTCTGTGAAAATGTCACTTGAATCGAAAGTCAACTTTGAGAATAGCATTTAAAGATTTATTTTTACTTGATTTTTCTTTTCTTTTTAAGAAGTTTTAAATTTCGATCGAATTATGATCGGATAGTACTTTGCAGCTTATTTTTTCAGATTTCTGTTTGAAAAAGTTTTAATTTTAATTTTCAAAACATATGTTCCCTTTATAAAAATGTTGGGTAAGTTCCTTATCAATCTATTGTGATTCTATCACTCATTTGTTACTATCTTAGCTTCTAATTATGCTAGAGCTTAGCTTTAAAGACAATACTTTCTAGCTTGAGCTAACGAAGGCTGTGTACCGGAATTGCATGCGCCCTGCTCTCTGCACGGGCGTAATACGCTCCTTTATGACAAATCACGTCATCGCAGCTTATTTTTTATTTAAGCAGATGTTAAAGCGTTGTTTAGTTTTCAAGAATTCTCCGTATGTTCCAGTGTAATTTTAATCAAAGATTTGCATCTGAAATCGCGGACAATGCTTGGTATTAGTATAAGGAATGATTAAATATAAGCATAGTTGGTCTGTTACTTAAAACTAATACATCGTTTATGACTGTTATTTTGAAATTAAGTGACCAAATAACCAGAGATATTTTGGCGATTCATCGGGTTAACTTACACATTTTAGCTTAGAAAACCCTTACATATTTTAATGTAAGGAACTGAATTAAAATTAACTAAAAAAAAAATGAACTGAATTAAAATGAACTAATTTAATACTGAATTAAAATGACAGAAATGAATGGATTTAAATGAAACAATTTAAAAAGTAGCAATTTATCAATGACTGATACATACAATTACGTTGATCGATAAAACATAGCTCCTGTTGCAAATCCTCTGTTATGGACAAAGGTCATTTGCGAAGAATAAAAAGACCAGCCATCTGGATAAATTAGTTTTATTGACTTACAAATGAACGTTTATGAGAATAACGCTCACAAATTCAGGTAAAAATGAATAATTAAAGGGTACAACAAGGTTGCTGAACAAATGTTAAATAAATCAGCAGCCACCAGGACTCAGTCGCGAGCAAGGTGAAATGTAATGACAGCTTATCGGCATCTGAGTTTACTATTTTATCCACATATTCCATGGCTGGTATCTCCTCATACAAGAACCCTATCAAAAAGCAGAGGATACACATCACCAAAAAACTG
Source organism: Amaurobius ferox (assembly GCA_951213105.1). Taxonomy (NCBI): domain Eukaryota; kingdom Metazoa; phylum Arthropoda; class Arachnida; order Araneae; family Amaurobiidae; genus Amaurobius; species Amaurobius ferox. Next base: position 141,938,694 of record OX578147.1, on the reverse strand, counting down.
GTGAAATTTTTGTGAAAGCTGTTGCCTGAATCTCACTATTCCTTAAAAGCAAAGTTGACAACTGTCGTCAAGGTGATCTCCAGTGGACAATAACGTCGATACTAATTGCGGACCCTCCACAAACATTTATCACTGCCTCTTTCCATATTTAATTTCCCCCTTTTTAGGAATTTTTCATGTCTTTCCTAGGTTCAAAATGAAAATGTTGGGGGATTCGGGCACCCTCTAGAGCCCGGGCTTTCCCACGCCATTGGTGCCTGATCCTCCTCCATTGGTATCTGTCTGTTCCTCCATTGATGTATTTTCCTTCATTGGTGTCTGTTCCTCCATTGATGTCTTTTCCTCTATTGGCGTCTTTTCCTCCATGGGTGTCCTGCAGTAGATTGCCTTTCTGGGACGACTGCCACAACCTCCACTATGTCATTATCTTCTTCCAATGCGTTGTCATAACAAAGGAATTATCTTGGTTTCGGGATCATCTGAAATGAATCTAACTGTAACCACGAACTCCATCACTATCGGACTTCCTCATACGAAAGCAATACTAAAAAGCAAAGGAAACAGATAAGTAGAGTATATTTTGAGATCTTTGAGAAGTGATGTCAAGTTGTGTGGATCACACGACTCCGCGACACTGGAGTTGATAGTTGACTATAATGGATCATTTCCTATCTTGAATGCATCTACTTTCGTTAGGTCGCTGCTTCATTCCAAAGCTTTAGACAGTGAACCAAAGGAATTCCCGGGGTTTTGTGTCATAGTTTCTTCAGTAGATTTCCTTTATCCGCAAACTACACTACTAGCCGAATTCCCTCATACAAAAGCCATGCCATAAAGACAAGCATACTTGCTACCAAAAGAATCTTAACGATTTTGTATACGAGATGATAAGGTTTCTTGTCTTGATTGCACTGTACCTCTAAGAGAGGGTTGAAACTTGCCACTAAAGGATCCTTCCAGTAGACTGTGCTCCTCGGAGCGTCTTCCACTGCTTCCATTACGTCACAGTCTTGTTGCAGTGCTTCAGACGGCGTCAACTCAAAGGAATTGTTCGGGTTTCGCGTCGTCTCTGTTTCAGGGGTAGCTGCTTCAACATCTCCATACTGTCGACGCATGACTCGCCTTCTGGGACTTTTACTCTCGACATATCCGACCACATTTGCAACGAAATTTAAAAATCTACTCATTGAAAACATAACATTAGCGAATGTGCCAAAAATATTAAAATTCGAAGACATTCTTCATTGACTTGACCTTGCGTACTATATCAAAGTATAACAACATGGCATTTCCGAATAGCATTGACTTTTAGTGAGTTTGCACTTTTAACAGTTTAAAATGGTTGCAACAGTCTTCTTTTAAACTGTTGCCAATAGCTTGGAAGGAAATCATAATTTCTCGTATTGTTGTTGCAAAAGTTGTTGGACCATGGAGGTAAAAGTAAGATGTTAAAACTTTATATTAAGAAAACGCCAATATCGTCTGAGACAATCATTCAGGGGGCGCTGGGGTAAAATAAGTAGTCCTGTATTGTGTGCATTTCTATGGCGAAAGGCCTAAAATAGTTAAATAATCCATTATTATCCATTTTGTAAACATAAATTATTCGCGCACTGCAAAGTAGAACTGAAACAATAAAGAATATTCCTACGCATTCAAATTCATTTTACCTTTCAATTGATTTTCATCTCCATAGGTTCTATACTCTATCCTACAACATAAGAAATACTAGCTAATTATACTCAGAGAAACTTTAATATAAAAATAATTAAAATTGCATTTACTTTCTCTTGTGTCAACTAACAATATCGGCTACTTTAGAAACACTAGCCACACCTAGATATAGTTCTCAAAGCATTATGGCATTTTCAAGCGTTTCACCCATAGGAATTTTTTCTTCTTCTTTCTAACTCCATGGGTTGGACACTTGAAATGTAAATAAACAGCGTATCGCGATATCGTTACAGTTAAAACTTATTCTGTGAATATTTCCCGGGCAAATGTCTTGAAAAGGATCATTTGTGAAGTGTCCGAATTGAGTTTCAATAGGGTTCTTGCAGATCGGGTCTTGAATTACCAGAATGTGCTAATTTTCCGTATCCCCGGAAATTAACATACTCCGGATATCTTTAGTCCAAGAAGGGCACTTTAGCTTCTTGCTTAGAGAACTTAGTTACTCCTAACGTATTTTGCAGTGAGGTTTTGCTCATAGTTATGTTCGAAGAGCACTACTTTCAAAAATATGTTCACGTATGGAAAAATATTATGATGTTTTAAGGGATTGTTTGCGTAGCTCATGTAATATGACTCTAGCAAGCGTGAGTAAAAAATACCGAAAAAGTCTTATGCAAATAGCCTATCAGTATGTTAATATGCTCCATGTCTTTAGTGTTGTTACTTCTGGAAATATCAAAGACATCTTCCAGTGTTTGTGTTCTCCTAGGTTCGTGAGCTATAAATTCTTTTATATTTTACGGATTTCTGCTTTTACCTTGAAAGTCAGTCACACTTGTCAATCTACTGCAAATAGTTACGACTCTTCTATAGTTACTTAGGCTACGAAGGCCGGTGAATTTATTTCTATGAACCCGAAACAAAACAACAATCTACTACTGTTTGGGTGTTTCAGAATGAACCAAATCCTACAAGATTTGTTCGTGCACAAATTGTTTGAAAGAAAATGATTGCTTCGTTTTTTGATGAATCCGGCCATCTTGAAACCATTGCTTTGGAGGATCGTAGAACAGTAAATGCTGATTAGTATACGACAATTTATTTACCAGAAATAGTTGCTCCAATCAGAAAAAATTATGCGAAACATCACACCATTCTTCATCATGACAGTGCAAGCAAACATACTGCATTTCAAACAATCCATTGTTTGAAATATAAAAACATTGATGAGTCTTTGTCCTTAATCACCTGATTTAGCACCCAATGATTTTTTCTTGTTCTCAACAATCAAAAACAAGAAAGATCAATCGTGCATAAAGCACTGATTATGAAGCACTTTCCAACTGAAATGCAATTTTATTTAAACATCTCTAAAATACGATACATTCAGCGGTTATGTTTTTTTAATTATCACAGAACTACAATAATTTATTTTACTTGAAAACTTAAAACTTCATCGGGAAAAAAATGAACTTTATTCAAATGACGTCATCGAAATATAAATTATCTAACTCTCTATGTAAACGCAGTGAATATTTCATTTATACACTTTTATTCCAGACTCCAGAGTTAAATAATTTTGCGTGAAAAAAATTCAATAATTTTTGTACAACTCCTCTTGCAATCGCTTTTTTACATTCTGCATCCGTTAAAATTAGGCTTCGTTGTAGAAATAATCAAAGTTGGATGATCCTTTAAACAAAAAAAGATTGTAATTGCGCAGAATATAGATGCACAGAAAATACGCAAAATATAAAGCGGTTTCAGGACGGTTGCAGCACTAAATGAGGTCCCATGGGGTTCAATGCATTACATTTTCTTCAACCCGGGTTCCATCCAAAACTAATTGGGTGATATTATTCATTTCCATTCCCATATATCTCACAAACCGTCTCAACAACATACTAAAATTTTCTTTTGATAAATTTTCTTTTACGGTAGTGATCGTGCGAACGGACAAACAGACAGACAGATAGAATGAACAAAGTCATAAACACTTTTCAATTATGTTGTAAAGTGTCGAAAACCCAGACCACTCGACTCGTCCTAGGGCATGAGCAACAGATTGAGTGCCCGGGAACAGTGTTGTAAAGTGTTAAAAAGTTGTAAAGTGTTAAAAATTAGTTCCATACAAAAATGCTTTATATATTATTTTCTAAAATCTAAATGCTAGCCTACGTATTGGCCAAACAGAACGACAATATCAACAACATAACTGACATTGTCATTGTTTAATTGAAATTATAAATTTCTTCTACAAATGTCCCTCACGAAGAAAGAGAGGGAACAAACAAGCAGGGACCACATTTCAGGATTTGCACTTTTATTTTAAATTGCACTAGAACGAAAACATAAAATTCTAATTTTTACTTTCCCTTCAATACATGGTAATGTATAGAGAAAGTATTGGAATCATGTGTCGAAGACCCAGACCCATCCAATTCATCCTAAGATATAGAACAGCAATTGGGAGTGAAAATCATTGGAATCGAGTCTAGTTTTCGACGGATCTACACGTTTTGGGACCTTAAGAACACGAAAACACTATTTTAAGCGTGATGCCTGTTGTTGTTGAGCCCCAGACCGTCTGCCCTACCAGAAAGGTGTAAGGTAACTGTTTGGACGGCCGGGAAGTGCCACCCAATTTAGACCGGAACCCAGTGGGGGAGGCATCTACAGGGACCGTACCCTCCTTCCCCTACCACCAACCTCTCGGAAGGACTTACGGCCCACATGTTTAACGTGATCGTACTCCGCATGAACACGGCGGCAGTTGTGGCAGCGTGCAAATCCAGCGCGCAAACCACCGGGCTACCGCGCCCGAAATGTGCCAACAGCACGCGGTGTTCCCAGGTGGTCACCCACCCAAGTACTAACCGCGCCCGATGCTGCTTGACTTCGGTGATTTAACGAGAACCGGTGTTTTCAGCACAGTAAGCGTGATGCCAGTGTCTATTGTATCCACTTTAGCTCAAAAACTAATGGACCCAATTTCATAAAATTTGATAGGTAAAAGTCGCTTGTGGATGACCCTGGTGCTGATTGGATTTTGGTACGATTCTGGGTAAAAGAACTTGCCTTTTTTGCGAAATGGCTCCCCAAAAATCGTATGTGTCCACTCTATTTAAAAAATGAATTGTTCCAATTTCACAAAATTTGGAATTTAAGTCACTTGTGAGTTACGTTGGTACCGATTTGACTTTGGTATGATTTGAATTATTATTATTATTATTATTATTATGATTATTATTTTTTTTTTTTTTGCGAAATAGTCCGCTTATCATTCACATCTAAAATGGGACTCCGTATGCTCCAATGTATCCCTTAAATGCTTGTTTTATACTTCATTTTTGAAGGTGAAAATAATAAGAGCCAGCCCATTACTTTAGGACATGCCGTTCTCGATATATTTAAGTTTTTCTTTCGCATTTTTGCTGCGCCGCCTTTGAAAATACACTTCCAGTCACCCAATACAAAACGAAAATTGGATTGATAGCGTCATTTCAACTAATGGCGCGCGTTGCTGCGTCTCGATTATATAGAATGTCTGTAGAGAAAGTCATGTGCTGCCTCATCCGATTTTTTTCGTCTCATGCAATGAAAGTGGGTGGATAAATTTTTTTTATAAAACTAATGTTTATAATTCGGTATTATAATATTTAATTACAATTCGATCTTTCCTATGTGTTCACATGAAAAGTGTGATTTTATTTTCAATCGCTTGGGAATTAATGTGTTCGAACATCGTGCAAAATAGAGTTTCAATATATATTAACTCTTTAAACTAACTCGAAAAAGAAAAAAAAAATCTCGAGTGTTTTCTCTTGGGAGCCAAGGTTGCCCTGTACCACATGTCATCACTATACGGTAGTTGGATTTTCCGCTATATGCCATACAAACAGAGACATAAAAAAATCTGATGTCGGCAGCACATGACTTTCCCTGCAGACTCCAATTCATTTCCTCTTTATTTCATTAATATTTCATTAAATTGAGTCTCATTGCATTAAATAACCACGCATAATTAATTGAAGTTACACTGAATTGACACTTTTAATTCAGCTTTCGTTTTCATTTGGTAATTTTACTCACAACCGGCGTTGCAAAAATGTGAAAAGACTACAATATCTCGAGAACGGCTACTCCTAGTGTCATGAGGTTGGACTTATTGTTTTCGTCGTTAAATATTACTTATAAAACAAGCATTTAATGGATATATTTGAACATACGCAATTTTTTATTTTAAATTTTGACGATTTTTAAGGACTATTTCGCAAAAAAAAGACAGGTTATTTTTTCCCGAATCGTACCCAAATCTAATCAGCACTAGAGTAACTCACAAGTGACTTATTTACCCAATTTTGTAAAATTGGATCCATTAATTTTTCAACTAGAGTGTATACAAATAATTTTTGCAGGCCATTTCGAAAAGAAAAAAAAAACCTCAGGTTCTTTTATCCCGAATTATTCCAAAATCTAATCAGCACCAGGGTCACACGCAAGTGACTTACCTACCCAATTTTATGAAATTGGGTCCGTTCGTTTTTGAGTTAAAGTGGATACATGTATTGTACAGACAGGTACACACACAGACGTCACGCTAAAAATGGTTTTTACAGATTCTAGAGTTCCCAAAACGTGTAGATCTGTCGAAAATTCGAGTTGCGATGTTTGGTATGATTCCAATACTTTCTCTATAGATTACCATGTATTGCAGGGTAAGTAATAAGAAAAACTTGGGTTATGTGTGCTTTATATACATCGCTCAATAATGCAGCATATACTTATATACCTTGCTCAAGTGTTTCTTACCCTTTTTTCGAAGTGTATTTTAATGACTGACAGATCCACAGACTTATTTCTTTATTATTTCTTTCCTTATATACATAGTATAATGTATAAGAAAAGTATTGCGACGGGGTGGAATATTCGAGTTTTCGACGCCAGAGCACGTTTCAGGCATCCCTGATCTCGAATCGAACATTTTTGGGATGATGTGTGTGCGCGAGCGTATGTGTGTGTGTGTGTGTGTGTCAGTAAGTTTGTGAAGACGATATCCCACGAAAGAATGGAGCGATTCGAATAAAATTTGGTTCAAAAATTACAATCCATGAATGCTGGAAGCCTATTGTATTTAAACACAATCGAATGTTCAAAATACCCCTAAATTTTCAAGTGAAATTTTGAAAAAATCATCAAAAAATCAAAACCTTTAAAAAAGTTACGCACATAGACGTTTCTTATGTCATTTTTCCTTAGAAAAAGATTGACAAACATTAGAACGCTAGCATGAACCGTTCTCGAAATATTGCACATTTTTCAAATAAATGTATCAAAAAATCCCATAAATTAAAAAAAAAAATATTAACTGTTGAAAAACATGTTCACTTTTCATATGTCATATCATGCGATAAATTGGGTGACATCATTCTCGTGGATCTAGCTCGTTCCATTCATGAGAAAATATACTTTGAATAATACTTTTGTATTTGAACTCCAATAGTCGTTTATCTGCTATAAGAATAACTTATTTCTCCATCCATAACGTTTGGCAAGATTTTGGCGACGAATTTGGTGGAATGTCGTCAACTTGGCGACTTTTTTAAATGTTGCTAAATTAACGAAAATCTCGTCAAATGGATAAAACTGATGCCCAATCAATGAAAATGACGACTCATTGACGAAAATTCAATATCTTAGAAAGAATATAAGTATCTATTACCAGAATAACCTATTTCTTTTTTACTGTAACAGTAGTAAATCCATTGCATTATATAAGGAAAGTCATGTGCTGCCCACATCAGATTTTTATAAATGTTATATATACTTCTTGTCAAGTTGCATACATTTTTACTTACCTTATGTACATAGTATAATGTATAAGGAAAGTATTGTGCCGGGATTAAAAATTTGAGTTTTCAACGGGACAGCACGTTTCAAGCATCCCTGATCACGAATCAAACGTTTTTGAGATGATGTCTGTGTGTAAGTGTTTGTGCGTGTGTGTCAGTGAGTCTGTGGAAACGATAACTGACGAACAAATGGAGCGATTCGAACAAAATTTGGTACAAAAATTACAATCTGTTAATACTGGAAGCCTATTATTTTTACACGCAATCGAATGTTCAGAACCCACCAAAATTTTGAAATGAAATTTTAAAATCTTAAAAAAATTAAAACATTCAATAAAGTTACGTAAATAATCATTTCTTATGCAATTTCTTCTGATTTTTTCATTAGAAAACGATTTACACAAACTTTAGAACGCTAATATGAAACGTTCTCGAAATATTGCACATTTTTCAAATAAATTTATCAAAAAATCACATAAAATTCAAAAAAGTATTAACTATTGTGAAATCTGTTCACTTTTCATATGTAATATTATTCGATAAATTTATTATCATCATTCTCGTAGATCTAGCTCGTTCCATTTACAAGAGAAGACATATTTGGTAACAGCATTCTAATTTAACGTCATCAGTCATGTATTTACTAGAAGAATAACCTATTTCTGCATCCACAATGCTTGGCGAAACTTTGACGACAAATTTGGCGGAATATCGCCAACTTGGTGATTTAAATTAAAAATTTTTGTTCAGAACACAGTAGGAAAGCCATTTTGGTGAGAGGCTGGGAGGAGCCTATTTCTAAACACGAAAAATACGTCACTTGGCTGTAGCCTATTTCAAAACACGAGGGAACGCACAAACTTGGGGCGACTTGTAGTGTAGTAATATTTTGTACAAGCGGATATAAATATATGTAACATATATACATATAATAAACATGAGTATAATATTTTGTACAAGTGGCTATAAATAGATTAATGGGTGAAATTAAAATATTTTGTAACTGTTTGATGAGTATTATTCACTGTTATTCAAATTAAATTAACATTATCATTTAAATTAAAAATTATTCAGAACACAGTAGCAAAGCCATTTTGGTGGGAGGAGCCTATTTCCAAACACGAAGAATACGTCACTTAGGATGGCTGAAGCCTATTTCAAAACACGAGGAAACGCACCAACTTGGGGCTACATGTACTTTAAAAAAATACGTGTGTGTGTGGGGGGGGGGGGCTTTTTTCTTATAGTAGATACTTATATTCTTTCCAAGATATTGAATTTTCGACTATTAGTCGTCATTTTCCTTGATTTAGCGTCATTTTTATCCATTTGGCGAGAATTTCGTTAACTTGGCAGCATTTTAAAAAGTCGCCAAGTTGGCGACATTCCGCCAATTTCGTCGCCAAAATCTCGCCAAGCGTTATGGACGAAGAAATAAGTTATTCTTAAAGTATCTTTTTTCATGAATGGAACGAGCTAGATCCACGAGAATGATGTCACCCAATTTATCGCATGGTAATACATATGAAAAGTGAACATGTTTCTCAATAGGAAACATTTTTTTAAAAATTTTATATGACTTTTTGATAATTTTTTTTTTAAAATGTCCATTATCTCAAGAACGGTTCATGTTAGCGTTCTAAAATTTATGTCAATCGTTTTCTAATGAAAAATTACATAAGAAATGTATATTTGCGTAACTTTATTAGCCGTTTTGATTTTTTGACGATTTTTTCAAAATTTCATTCGAAAATTTAGGGGGGTTCTGAACATTCGATTGCGTATAAAAACAATAGGCTTCCAGTGTTTACGGATTGTGATTTTTGTACCAAATTTCGTTCGAATCGGTCCATTCGTTTGTCAGTTATCGTCTCCACAGGCTCACTGACACACACACACACAGACATCACTTAAAAAATGTTTGATTCGTGATCAGGGATGCTTGAAACGTGCTCTTCCGTCGAAAACTCGAATTCGAATTTTCGACCCCGTCACAATACTTTCCTTATACATTATGTATATAAGGAAAGTAAAAATACGATCCAAAAAATGTGTTTAATGCAGATTTAAACAGGATTATTTTTTAAGCGTATGCCTGATAAAACTATGGCCATTCAAGGTGAAGCATGTCATGACAGGAAAAGGAGCACAGAAAGATTAACTGTGCTATTTTGCACTAATATGGATGGTTCAGAAAGGCCAAACCTCTTATGATAGGTAAATCTGCTAAACCCCGATGTTTTTCAGGAATGAAATCTTTTCCAATGACTTATTTTGCGAACAATAAAGCTTGGATGACTGCCGAAATTTTTACTAATTGGTTAAAGGAACTAGGCAGAAAAATGTCCCATGAAATCGCTATATTTTTCTCTTCTTGGACAACTGTACAACGCATAATAGAGTGCCGAAATTAAAGTCCGTGAAAGTTTATTTCATGCCACCAAAAACAACTTCTAAGTTACAGACTTTGGACCAAGGTATAATTCAGAGTTTTAAGTAAACTATCACCACAAAATTAAGCTAATTTGGATCCGCCTAGCTCATTTGGAAAATGTGATAGATTTTGAAGGATTCAGTAGGCTGTAACCAAACTGTCATAGATGACTATTTGTAAAGTAAAGAAATGCAAGATTAAATTTTAATAATCTGTATCCAATCATTTCAAGCTTCGCTTTATTTGTTGTCAGCATTTTCTTGGGTAATACCCAATTCTCTGTCGGCAAGATAAAGTAAGTGATTTTTTTTTAAATGTGTAAAGTATAGAACTAGTATGTATATATTCTTTTATGAATTCCAAAAAATTTTTCAAATTTTTGATATCTCGAATTTTTTTTCTACTCCTTCAAATTCGACATATCGAGGTTCGACTGTATATGAAATTTATGTATAGTGTAATAGAGTAATATATGTCATAAAATCAAAGTTTCTATTAATTGGAAAGTATGAGACTAGCACACGTTTCTATAACATAAAATATTTGTCTGTTGCTTAACAACACTATGCTTTTCCTCAAATTAGCTTAGGAAAAAAAAAAGCTTAATGTTAATTTAATGATAGGAAACTGCTTTTATTAATCTCTTTACAAAAATCTTTATTATTGTTTAAACTTAAAAACAAAGGTTTCCTTCAATAAAGCAAAAAATAATCAACTGAATTTGAAAAACATACAATCTGCAATTTTATTGCAGCAAATAAAACAAGAAAGATCAATCGTGCATAAAGCATTGATTATGAAACACTTTCCAACTTCAATGTAATTTTATATAAACATCTCTAAAATGCGGTACATTCCTCGATAATATTTTAAAAATTATCATAATACTACAATAGTTTATTATATTTGAAAACTTCATCGAAAACAAATAAACTTTATTCAAATGACGTCATCGAAAGATAACTCGCCTTTTTAAAAAAGCAGCATTTCATTCATAAATTTTTTAAATTCCTTTCATTCATCACGATACTATAATAGTTTATTTTATTTAAAAACTTAAAACCATAAAGGCACAAGTAATTTAACGCTATGCTTAAAACTTCATCGGCAAAATCTTCTGGTTCTCTGTAAAATCAATGAATGTTTCATTTCATTCATATCAGCTATATTGCAGACTCCATGAGCTAAATAATTTTGCATTAAAGAAATGCAGCAATTCTTATACAACTCATTTTAGATCTTTTGCTGTTTACATTATCCAAGTGAAAATTAGGCTTCGTTGTAGAAATAATCAAAGTTTGATGATCATTTAAACAAAAATATATTTTAATTGCGTTGTTTCAGTATGTAAATGCAGAAAATTTAAGCCAAAATAAAGCGATTTTAGGACGGATACAACACTAAATATGAATTAAAAAGAACTTTAAAAATCACGATTTTATACAAGATGGATGCTATATTTTATTTTGTAGTGGGTCACGTGATCTCTCCATATAAAGTGTGTAATTATTATTTTAATTTTTATTTAAAAAACTGCTGAATATATTTTGCTGAAATTTTTTTTATGTATTTTATGAGATAATTTGAATATTTCCTAAAACTTTCGAAGGAATTTGTGAATTTTAAATTCGCTTAAAAAATGTTTGAAAAATGAAGTCCCATAGGATTCAATGTACTTCATTTTTTCAACCCGAGTTCCATCCAAAATTAATTGGATGATATTATTCATTTATATTCCCATAGGTCCCACAGACCGTCTGAACAACATACTAAAATTTCATTTTGATAAAGTCATTTTTACGGCAGTGATCGTAGGAACAGACAGAGAGAATGAACAAAGTCATAAACACTTCAACTATGTTGTAAAGTGTTAAAAAAGCTAAAGATTCTTTCAATAAAAATTATCAAAAGATAAAATACAGTAGAACAATTTGTCCAATTCAACAGATCCAAATCCAACAGATATCATTATAAGCGAAATAAGAAAAAGTTTAGCATTTCTTTCAGTAACCATTTTGAAAATATATTCCGCTGTGAAAGAAGCATGTATATAGCAAGATCTAATCCAAAAGTGAACATTAGTATTTGTATTACAAGTTAATGTAGCTTTGTCAAATTTAGAACAGTTTTGACAAAGGTAAATTACCTACCTCACCACACTAATTAAAACAGTCTAATTAAGGGAAAAAAAAATACATAAGTATAATTTCTTAATGGATATAAATAGTATTTTTGTGGTATTACATAGTTTTTCATTTTCATCAACTCATTCCCTAAAATGATGTTTGTAATAGGTGTTTATTTGTAATATACAGTGGTAAATATACGTGACATCTAATTTAAAAATACATAACTTCACAACTAAATTTTAGAAAAGCACAGGACTGCAATTACGAAAATCATTTTGCATCGTATGCAAAAAGGCACCAAAGATCACATTTCTTCATCGAAAATTATGAAAAAACCCTATTTCAAATTGACAGCATTGAGTTGCAGCCGCGTTACTACAGTGTCTAGAAGTAAGTTACTTCTAGACACTATAGCGTTACTAACACAATCTAAGTATGACACATTTTTTAATGAAACTTAAGCATTTCCAAATGAAGGTGCCATTGTAATAAAAGTATATGTTTTTCTTCGAAAGCCGATTTTATGAATTTATTCAAATAATATGAAATAATAAGGTTAATATGAAAAGTGACACCAAACACTATGATTTTTACAACTCGAAAACTGTGGAAGTTATCTGCCATCTAGCGGATCTTTTCGTAGTTAAGTGTTGAAGCTGGATATATGGATTTTTTTTACAAATCGGCCGACATCTAGTAACGATTGTAAGCGGCACCGTAGCCATAAGGCTATATTACTCGAAAGCCACTGCTACAGTGCCTAGAAGTCTCTTCTAGAAATCTCTTCTGCAGTGTCTAGAACACTGTACCACTGCATTTCATTCAAGTATAGACAAATACAAAATTCCAGATACCGACCTGCAACAACAAACTTCTAAAGAAGCTGATAGATGGCGGACATTGTGTAACTGCTAATGCAACAAAAAAAAAATTTTTTTTTCGTTTGAATGTTGTTTGAAAAACCTTTTACAAGTTTGTATCACTCAATAGCAACAATTTTTCCATTAGTTTTTATGACTCTACGGATTTGCGTTTTATGGATCCATGTTCAACATTTTCGATATTTTGAAACTGGTTCTATCATTGTCACATTTTTTATTTAACATTGTTACTTACCTTATATACATAATGTATAAGGGAAGTATTGTGACGGGATCGAAAATTCGAATTCCAGTTTTCGACGGGAGAGCACGTTTCAAGCATCTCTGATCACGAATCAAACATTCTTGAGGTGATGTCTGTGTGTGTGTGTGTCAGTGAATCTGTTGAGACGATATCTCGCGAACAAATGGAACGATTCGAATGAAATTTGGTACAAAAATGACAATTCGTGAATACTAAAAGCCAATTGTTTTTAAACGCAATCGAATGTCCAGAACCCCCTAAATTTTCGAGTGAAATTTTGAAAAATCATCAAAAAATTAAAATATTTTATAAAGTTATGCAAATAGACATTTCTTCTGTAATTTTTTCTTAGAAAACGATTGACATAAACTTTAGAACGATAACATGAATCGTTCTCGAGATATTGCATATTTTTCAAATTTATCAAAAAATCCTATAAATTAAAGAAAAATATTAATTGTTGAGAAACATGTTCACTTTTTATATGTAATATCATGCGATAAATTGGGTGACATCATTTCGTGGATCTAGCTCGTTCTATTCTTGAGAAAAGATACTTTGAGTAACACTTTTGTATTTGAACGCCAATAGTCATTTATCTGCAATAAGAATTAATTATTTCTTCGTCCATAACGCTTGGCGAGATTTTGACGCCGAATTTAGCGGAATATCGCTGTTGCGTGGATTTTCACCACACGTCCGGTCAGAACGCAAAAAAATCATTATCGATAGAAGAGATCTTCGACATTGGCCGTGTCGATTAAAAATACAGATAAACAAACAATATTATATTAGAAGTTATGAATGAGAAATAAGGACAGCGGACATGATATAAAACAATAACAGAATTTATTGACACACAAAATAACAATGAAAGATATTCTGTTAACATCCTAACATAGACATGATTAACCCCAGACAGCATCCGTGCAAAAATATAGATCCCGTTATGATTAACAATTTTCATTAATGAATTTCAAAAATTATCAATTTAAAACATTACAGACTCTGTTAAACTGCATTAAAATTTGGAATTAACTCGTATCTAAACACGTGCTGCGTTAAAAAATGCTAATTTTATACAAAATAAACAATTCATCTGAATATGGAGCTTTTACTCTATAATTAACTAGAGAGAGAGAGATATCATTTCGTGCCAACAATAAAGTATGTAAAAGTACATGCACGGCATACCTTCAGCATCTCGCCGGCTAGGGCATCAAAGTATTGGGAGGCGTCGGAGTCCCATCATGGGGTCCGTAGAGTTCGTCTCGGACTCGGGGGAAAAAACCAGTCCCATAAAATCAGGACCTCACTGCTCGAAATCAAAACATCCAGTCTCTCGCAAAAACTCTCTTAAGAACCCTCTCTCTCTCGCACACTGAAAATTAACACCTACAAGACTACGCCCCTGATTTCCATTGGTTTGGAACCGAAGCCCCCTTGCATTTTCCCATAAGTCGGCGTATAGTTACATATCAGCCATTGGGTGCTGCATGACAGAGGGTTGGTGAGCACCCAAGAATTAATGGGTGCCATCTGGGCCAAAATTCCCATGAACCCGGGCGCACGTGGGGCCGGAAACGGTTAAGGGTCAGCTCTCCCCAAAAGCGCCCTGCTGTGAGCCCCTCTGCAACTGAGTCTTCTCTGTCCATTTTTTGCAGAAACATTGCTTGTTCACCCTTTTGCAGGTGTTGACCAAGGGAAATGTATATGTACTGTAGAAGTAGTACAGGGACCATCTTTAGAGGTTGCACTCCCTCCACAATTCACAATGTTACATATTTGCCATGGAACAGTCGCCAACTTGGCGACTTTTTAAAATGTTGCCAAATTAATAGGAATTTCGCCAAATGGATAAAAATGACGCCAAATCAATGAAAATGATGACTCATTGACGAAAATCAATATCTTGGAAATAATGTAAGATCTACTATAAGAATAATCTATTTTCTTTTTTTACTGTAAAAGTAGTAAATTCATTGCATTATATAAGGAAAGTCATGTGCTGCCCACATCAGATTTCTTGTAATTGTATCCATTGAATTGATAAATTTATAGCATTTATTAGCCTGTGTTTAGCGCGGCACAACTTGGATTTTGCGCCATAAAACTGAAATAAACCCATCATCTCAAATTGACAACAGTTTATCTTATAGTAAGGATCAGTATTCTAGAGTTCTGCGTTAAATGACCTCAAATACTGGAAACGAAGATATTGGACTCATTTTTAACACTTTCCAATATAGTTGAAATGCGTTTATGACTTTGGTCATTCTGTCCGTCCGTTTGTCTGTCAGTTCACAAGACAACTGCCGTAAAAATAACTTTTTTACGGCAACATATCAAAATGAAATTTTAGTATGTTGTTGAGACGGTTTGTGGGAGATATGGGAATGTAAATGAATAATGATAATTAAACTTTGATTATTTCTATAACGAAGCCTAATTGCAACGTATGCAGAGTGTAAACAAATCAAGTGATTGTAAAATGAGTTGCATAAGAATTGCTGAAATTTTTTAACTCAAAATTATTTAGGTCTGGAGTCTGAAATATTGTTTAAATTACTTACGGGCTTCTCTAGTATATTGAAACTCCTTAGAATTTTATAAGATGGGAAAAAGCAATTGCATGTATTTTAAATGGATGTGCATTTCAAATTATTAACATTATAATTTTTTCGTAATCTATTTTTTTTCTCTTTCGCAAGGACCTGGGAGAAAAAGAACCCGGAACATTGATGGTAAGTCTGTTTTGGTCACTTGTAAATAATTTTTTTTTATGCGTCTTTTAGTTATATACAATTTAGCGACATTGCACAAAATAGACCGAGCATCGGCATGTCATTGTACAACTGATGTCGATAGCACGGTGTAAGATAATCTTGGAAAGAGCTTAGAAACTTATACACAATGAATGTGTATTATGCTTAGTTTACTCCATAATGTGAACATGAAAGTGTGATGGTGACATTTTTTGAAATTCATGAATTTAAATACAAATTTAATAGTAAATATCTTCAGAGAGAAAAAAAATAGTTTTAAGCAATCTGAGGAAAATAATAAAGAGAATAAAAAAAAACTTTCAAAATTGCATATTAATATATATATATATATTTCTTTTTAAATTAAAGGGTAATTATACACTTGTTGACAAATTTTTGTGAAAGGAATGCATTGATAGAAAATATTCCCTTAATTATTTTACAGATTTGCTTTATTTTAAATATATTATTAGTTAAACTAGAGCTATAAAATAATAAACATGTCTTCTGAAATCATTCTTCAAAGCAATCGGAGCTTACATTTTTTACACTCAAGCAAAGATGTTACAAAAGTAATGACCGAGAGGTGGCTTTGTGTGGGTGGCTGTGTGCTGCGGAAAAAAGGCGTAATTCCTACCAAAAGTAATAAAAAATGTAAACAAATGAGTAACTACCATTTGTGGTAAATAATGCGAGATAAATTATTTAAAACTAAACTCATTTTCTGCCTAAATATATTAATTTTCGTAATAGAAGTTGCTCTTCACTCAACGCTAAAATAAGACCCTAACGTTAAGCGCAGTCTATTAGCGTGAGATGTTTAAGTACGGCAAATTTTCTGCAGCTCTTTCAACTGATGATCCGGCCGGCCGTCCAAATGGTTGCTCAAGTCGTCGGATGAGTCGGACGGTCTGGGTCTTCAACTGATGATCCGTGGTCGAACTTCGAATCTTGGAGCCCCTTGCGAGATTCAGTCTACCACTTTCTTTAATTTTCATGTGACCGGCTGGCTCTTTTATTGCTTGTAATTTCCACCCTATTTATATATTGATTTCGGTTACTTTTAATGATGAGTGTCAAATTTGCATAGCAAATTAAAATAACCTATGCCATGTTTTCAGAATTCTCTTACATAAATTAATTATGTTGGATAGGTTGTATCTCGACTGGTAAAAACGGGTATTTTTTTGTCACATAAATTAGCATCACTGTCGATGCTGTATTTTTTTTTTTCAAATTTTTTATAATTTCTTGTAAAATCCGTTAGAAGTAGAATGTTATACTTTGAAGTGTTTAAAACTTCACCACGTAAAGTGTAAATTTCTAAAATTGAGACTTAACCTGCACTTGCATAGCTGGTTAAGTTTGTAATGTAATGATCATGATGTTGAGATCGCGATCTAATGCCTTTTTTTTATACACTGGATTCATGACCGAATTTCCAATAATTTAATTTTAGCGTTTCGGCTACTGACCGGTCGTCAGTTTTGAACGCATGATTTTTGTATTTGCTATGCTAACAAAAGCTTTTATTTCCTGGTCTTTCAGCTTCCCGGTCCTTCCGATTTAGCAACGGTGTGCTATACGAGTGGAACCACGGGAGATCCGAAAGGGGTGATGCTGACTCACGCTAACATTATGACGGAAGTTTACTCCATGCACACCCATGTGGTAGGTAATTTATGTTTCTATACAAATATTTCCCAATCTTAATATGTTTCGGAATAAATATTCGAAATTATATTCGGAATAGATCAACTTTCTGTCAGCTAGCTTATGACGTCTAGCCCTTTCTTTTCTCTAAATTTGTGTTTCAATTCTCCATTTTCGCGTTCTTTCATCGTCTCTTCCATTCCACACTTCTCATTTTGCATAGTTACTAAATACATAACTAAACACATAAATACTAAAACTAAATACATAAATGAAATGTAGCATACTGCGATTCACTTCATTTTCGGAGAATATGCGAATCAGCGAGACAAAACTGCAGATCATAAGAATGTATATCGCTGATAGTAAACACGAACACAGACTTTTATTTCTAAAATCACCGGAAGTGCCATGTAAAATTAAATAATCTAAGATTTACCTAGTTTTCTGAGAAATTTCCAATTTTTTTTATCCTTTTACCATAAAAATTCTCAACTTCTCATGTTAAAGAAAAATCGTGAAAATTCGAGAACGTCTTCCATACTTCACTATCGACATAGTATTTTTATTTTTTTTTCAATTTTGACTCTCTTTTTTTTCAGGGTATGAACTTCATAGGCCCCAGCGACAGATATCTATCGTTCCTGCCCCTGGCTCACGTGCTGGAAAGATCAGGACACGTAAGTTGGAACTGTTTACTACTTTGTACATTGAGCACCATTTTGAGTAAAAAAAAACTGAGTTTTATTGGATCTTTTAAAGGTTTGTTTCTTAATTTGAGGTACGAAAGAATATCGTAGAAGGTACGCGGGAAATTTTTAGCAATAGCTAACCCGTATAAATGCGTGGTTTTTACTTTTCCTACATCTTACACAAGAAAAGAAGAAGTTTGTCTGTCTGTGCATTTTTCCCTCAGGGGGCGGTCCGTGTTTTTTTCAGGCATACCCCCGGAGACATTTTATGCTAACATAGTTTCTATTTATGCGACACAGCATTTAGATGTATTTATATAAGGCAAATAGAAAACTCCCCCCCCCCCTGGATAAAAAGTCCTGAAAGAAACACTGGGGGCGGTGTAAGACGGCTTGACTTCCTCATAACCCTGACTCTCTTTTTACCTGTGGGGTAAATCAATCTGTGAATAGGTCGGTTGCTAACGTGATTGGGTCCTTGAAGTAGACTCTTCCAGGTGGCGGAGAGGAGCAGGCCCTTTATAACCTGTTTCCAGATCCGTTGGCAACTGGGGTCGAATCTCGGTGGATTGCCTTTGCCCTGCCCGGTGAATGGCTCCGCCAACCCTTGCTCTCACTGGCCGTTGTCCCTTTACGGCCCTCCTCATAGTGGCTTAAACCATTGTAAGGTCACTACGGGGATTGGTCTTAATCTGTCTATCTGTGCGTATCGTCTGTAGCAGAAAATCTAAGTTTCAAACAGCCACGAAATTCGGTACTGGTTATCTGATCTCCTGCTACAAGATACTTTGACATAATTTTTAAAAATTCGAATTAGTTTTAAGTTGTTTTATGCTTTGCTATGATTTTGAGCGATTTTCACACAATTTAGTTCCTTAGTGGCCGAAAATATTATTACAGGGTTTCCATCTTGACACCACAGAGAAGATCTAAGAACGCGCTTTGCAACCATGTTTGAACAGAATTCGTAGGGAAATTCCTTCATATTTATTATTTTTTTAAATACAAGGTGATTATAAAAACACTTTGCCGATATATGAATCCCTAGCGATCATACCGTCCACGGAAACGAAAAGAAATTTTGGATGCAGGTATTTTAAGGTATGCGCTCAAGAATGATGTGGAAAAACAACAGCCCTGCTCTCACAGTTACGGTTACAGTGACACAATTTCGAAATTTTCAAATGGCAATCCCTATCTATTGGATGATATTGATATTAAGAAGGAACTAATTAAATAAATGACAAAACAAACCAAAACAGAAAAATGTTTTGGAAACTATATGGGCTGTAAATGAAGTTGTGAGGAGTCTATTATTTATTATCATTTTATTCTAATTCTACTTTTTCCTGATTTTAATGTATATCCTAAACTTCTCAACTTCCATTCCGAAGAATCGCATACTCATGATTCACATTACTAGATCTATAAGAAGGGCAGACTTTAGAATGACGTCTCTGCCATTCTGCCGAGTTCGCGCCCGTGTGTGTGTTCTGATCGTCCATGGAAGGTAGCAACGAGCGTTATAGCTTTCAATCTTGTGAGTATATATATATATATATATAACATCATAACTATCAGGAACCTTACTCCCTATTATGGACAGCTGATTCCTTTGAAACTTTCAGTAACATGCTTGCAAATGTGCTGCAGTGTATATACATACATACTTTGTTACAGGTGACAACATTCAGAATCAGGCGGAAAAACTGTTCTTTAAAATTGCCTACACAAATGGCATAATTTAATCTCTGCGAGGTCCGGAAAAATAGGTTTGCGGTCCGCCAATGGGTGACCCCCCGATTTAGATATTGAAAATAATACTGAAAACGCGGATTACGAATAGGGTAGCGAAGGTGTGGGACAACCCAGTGATGAGAGCGCGGTGACCCGAGTTCGATTCCCGGTTCTTTCCAAACTATCTCAGTGTTCACGCGAAGTACGGACACGTTAAATATGTGGGCCCGTAAGCCCTTTTGAGAGGTTGGTGGTAGGGGAAGGAGGATACGGTCCCTGTGGATGCCCGCCACTGAGTTTCGGTCTAAATTCGGTGATTACTTCCAGTTCGTCCAAACAGATACCTTACACCTTCGGGTAAGTTCGACGGACTGGGTCGAAAAAGAAGATAGGGTAGCTAGCGAAGGAAATAAAAAACCAATAAGGAATAGAGCTAGCTCTCTGTTTATCTCTATGTAAAGAGTTTGTTGTTCTGCTTTGCGTATGACATCAGATACTGAAAACGAAGCTGGATATTGGACTCATTTTTAACTTATTTTGCAACAATGGAAAATTCCGGAGTTCTGCGCTGCGTATGACATCCGATAGCTGGAAAACAGATAGTTAGCTGGAGCAGATAGCATAAGATAGTTGGGTAATAGCCAGATTAGCTGGATACAGATAGCTGAAAAACAAAGCTGGATATTGGATTCATTTTTAATTTATTTATATGCCTTGTTTCGCAGCTGTAGCTCAATTTTTTATGGGCGCATACATTTATTGAAACAAATTGTACATTATGATTATGGATGAAACAGGGTTCCAAAGTAGGTCCCAAGTATACCAATTTAGTATTTACCTATCTATTCTACAAGGGCATGTTTCGTATTGAAGAAATATATACGTTTAGTTCGCAATTTCCCGATTTATTGTTGTTGAAATCGACTTCCGAGTGAAATTCGAAATTAAAATTATTTTTTATAATATTAAATATAAAGTTCTCTACGAGAAGCAGACAAGACATTCGTAGACCTGAAGTGAATCGACTTTCGAATGCGTCATTACATTTTAATACACTTTAAATTACGGATCTTCCAAACATGCGACAACAATGTTTGATTACTCGTGGCACAGATGCCGAGTCCGAACTGTGCATTGCACTGCAATTTTGGAAGTTTCCATCGGAAAAGGATGAATGGTCCCCAAAAAGATTCAAAATGACGCAGTTTTGAATATAGGTCTGTATAACTTTCCGTATACAGGGTGTCCCAAAAAGATTGAAACGTTCTTTAATTTCTTACCTGTTGGAGATAAATGGGCAATGTAAATTGCAAAAATGTTGAAATAAGACTACGTTAATGAAATAGTCCTCCCATTCATTTTCAAAAAGTAACACTTTTTAAATTTTTATACGACCCTCTTGGACAAAATGGGTCCATCAGAAATTTTTTATTTTTATGCAATAAGATCATTAAAAAACAAGAAAGATCAATCAGCATTGATTATGAAACGCTTTCCAACTTCAATGCAATTTTATTTAAACATCTCTAAAATGCTATACATTCCTCGGTATTTTAAAAATTATCACAATACTACATTCATTTATTATATTTGAAAACTTAAACTTCATCGAAAAATATGAACTTTATTCAAATAACGGCATTGAAATATAAATTACCTGGTTTAAACATCTCTAAAATGAGATAGATTCCTTGGTAATATTTTTAAAATTATCATAATACTACAATAATTTATTATATTTGAAAACTTCATCGAAAACAAATGAACTTTATTCAAATGACGTCATCGAAATATAAATCGTCTGGCTCTCTCTATAAAAGCAGCATTTCATTCATAAACTGTTTTCCATTCCTTTCATTCATCACAGTACTATAATAATTTATTTTATTTAAAAACTTAAAACCATGGAGGTATAAGTAATTTAACTCTATGCTTAAAACTTCATCGAAAAAATCGTCTTTTTCTCTTTGTAATATCAATGGATGTTTCATTTATATCAGCTATATTGCAGACTCCGTGAGCTAAATAATTTTGCGTTAAAGAAATGCAGCAATTCTTATACAACTCATTCTACATCTTTTGGTGTTCACATTCTCCATAAGTGAAAATTAGGCTTCGTTGTAGAAATAATCAAAGTTGGATGATCATTTAAACTCAAATATATTGTAATTGCGTTGTTTCAGTACGTAGATGTACAGAATTTAAGCAAAAATAAAGCAGTTTTAGGACGGATTCAATACAAAATATGAATTAAAAAGAACTTTAAAAATCACGATTTTGACACAAGATGGATGTCCTATTTTATTTTGAAGTGGGTTACTTGATCTCTTTATATAAAGGGAGTAATTATTATTTTAATTTTCATTTAAAAAACTACTGAATATAATTTGCTGAAATTTTTTTTATATATTTTATGGGATAATTTGAATGTTTCCTAAAACTTTCGAAGCAATTTGTGAATTTTAAATCCGTTTAAAAAATTAGGTACCATAGGGTTCAATGTATTTCATTTTTTCAACCCGGGTTCAATCCAAAACTAATTGGGTGATATTATTCATTTATATTCCCATAGGTCCCACAGACCGTCTGAACAACATACATTTCATTTTTATAAAGTCAGTTTTACGGCTGTTATCGTACTAACGAACATACAGACAGAATGAACAAACTCATACACACTTTTCAACTATGTTGTAGAGTGTTAAAAACGCATATGTATCTGTATCGTTAACATTGAGCGAGTTATATTCAATTGGAAATTGAACATTGTGAATGGGGACCTTATGTCAAATTAGAAATGTAAATTTGTGACATATCACAATAAAGATAAAACTGGATTATAATACGTAGGATACCCAATCGCGTAGTGAGTACGACTGCTTTATATGATCTCTGTCTGTGTAATGCTTTATTTAGATGCATTTGTGATAAAACATTTTGACACATATTAACGTATTTTTGATCGAAACAATTTCCATCGTCAATTTGTTTATGATCCTTATTTTCACTGATGAAACAGCCTTTCACATGGTACGGAAAAGTGTCAGATATTTTCCTTTATCATAATTCGGTTGATTTTAAAGATACAGATATGCGGTTTTTTTAATGATCTTCTTGCATTAAAAATAAAAATTTTCTGATTGACCCAATGTGTCTAAGGGGGTCGTATACAAATTAAAAAATCTGATGTGGGCAGCACATGACTTTCCTTATATAATGTAATGAATTTACTACTTTTACAGTAACAAAATAGGTTTTTCTTATAGTAGATACTAATATTCTTTCCAAGATATTGAATTTTCGACAATTAGTCGTCATTTTCATTGATTTAGCATCATTTTTATCCATTTGGCGAGATTTTCATTAATTTGTCAACATTTCAAAAAAGTCGCCAAGTTGGCGACATTCCACCAAATTCGTCGCCAAAATCTCGCCAAGCGTTATGCACTAAGAAAAAAGTTATTCTTACAGCAGATAAATAACTATTGGCGTTCAAATACAAAAGTATTATTCAAAGTATATTTTTTCATGAATGGAACGAGCTAGATCCACGAGAATGATGTCACTCAATTTATCGCATGGTATTACATATGAAAAGTGAACATGTTTCTCAATAGGAATTTTTTTTTTTTATGTGACTTTTTCTTAATTTTTTTGAAAAATGCACAATATCTCGAGAACGGTTCATGTTAGCGTTCTAAAATTTATGCCAATCGTTTTCTAATGAAAAATTACATAAGGAATGTCTATTTGCGTAACTTTATTAGCGGTTTTGATTTTTTGACGATTTTTTCAAAATTTCATTCGAAAATTTAGGGGGGTTCTGAACATTCGATTACGTATAAAAACAATAGGCTTCCAGTGTTTACGGATTGTGATTTTTGTACCAAATTTGGTTCGAATCGGTCCATTCGTTCGTCAGTTATCGTCTCCACAGACTCACTGACACACACACACACATACTTTCACACACACACACACACACACATACACACACACACACACACACACACACACATACACACACACACAGACATCACTTCAAAAATGTTTGATTCGTGATCAGGGATGCTTGAAATGTGCTCTCCCGTCGAAAACTCGAATTCGAATTTTCGACCCCGTCACAATACTTTCCTTATACATTATGTATATAAGGAAAGTAAAAAGTGTCACTTTTTGAAAATGAATGGGAGGACTATTCCATTAACGTAGTCTTATTCCCTATCTTACTTTCAACCTTTTTGCAATTTACATTGCCCACTTATGTCCGACAGGTAAAGAATTAAAGCGCGTTTCAATCTTTTTGGGAGACCCTGTATACATAGTAAAATGCATAGGGAAAGTAATGTGATTGAGCGAACATTCGATTTCGAGTTTTCGACACGTTTCAAACGCGAGTTTTTCTGGACTCGAATCGATCATTTTTGAGATGATATCTGTGTGCATTTTTCCTAAATAATGTATTCTCAAAACTTTTTGAATTCGAAGTTTTAACGGGAAGAAGTTTGGTTTAAATCCTCACAAAAATTTCACAGCTTATCGAGAATGCTTGTCGGGTGCGACAACGATAACTTGGAATCAAAGCAAGTACCGATAAGAAAATTTATGCTGTAAAATATTATGCAGGAACCTAAAGTTGGGTAGAATATTTTGCAATTCGCATTAATTGAGCATTATACTTTCTACATTCAGTTTTCAAGAGAACTTATGAAAAGCAGTTCGGTGCAGATGGCGCCGTTATTCTTGAAATATTTGTTTTTTATAATGTGTACAAGGGTGGGTACCTTGATGATTTAATAATTTTTTGCGACGAGAGCATTGTTTCTTGAATTATTGTATCTACACGCTTGGGTAAAAAATTATTTTCTCTATAAAATCTTAAAATAAAGCAATAGGCACACAATGTTTAAACTTGCACATTTCACAAGTTCTTAAAAATTTCGAAAAATTTAACTCCCATTTAAATTCAAGTACATTTTGAATTTTATATTCAAATATAATAAGAGCAAATCATATCATAGTAACATTATACAATAACAATATGCTTTGTAGACCAATATAATTAACATAACCAGAATAATTAACACAAAAACTGCATTTGGAGAACATTCTCATTTTGAAATGACTCCCCAAAGCATCCCAATTTATATAACTTGCAGTATACATTGCAATGTATCTGAATTTAACTAGAGACGCCGCAAAACTTTGAAGTACCCATACTTTTCTTCCGAATATTGATACTTTTTAGGTGATCTCTTATATCACGATTCTAAAAATCTAATAGAATATATATTAAGTTGCATGATGGTCTTACGGATAAATACAACGTTCTACGATGGAAAATTCCAAAGCCGTAAGCCAAAATACACAGTATTACTGCCAAATTACTTCAAGTCAGGCAGTAGTACTGCCTTTATCTTCACTTAATAAGACGATTTTCATTTGGGATATGTGTAGCGATTTTTGTTCAGCCGGTTTCCGCACCATCCCTAGAGGTACGGCTGTCAGCGCGTTTTGTTTAGAGTGGTATCCCCTGGAGGCCTAATCCACTTTCCCTAAATTAATAATATGCAAAACCTAAGGAAATAATTATAAAACAACACAATAAATTTCTGGTTACATAAAGGCCGAAAGAAAGGATCCAAGTAAAAGATGCCTTTATGGAGGACTTTGTGAAGAAAACTGCACCGTATTTACGTTACATGTCAAGGAAACCATGAAAAACTTGACACATGCAGCCAATCAATCCCCGTCAGGACTGACCGACAAACGAAGATAGTAAGTAACACTTGTGGTAGAGATTCGTAGTCATAGAAAGAGTTGTCGTGATAGTAATATTTGTCACATGATCAACTAGCAGGTGAGATCGCCGCATGACTTATTATTTTCACCATGACCCACTGGGTGTGCTAATTGTTTCTTTGAGATATAAACGTCTTTCTGAACCATCCTCTGACACGAGTGATAAGGCTTTTCTTCTTACACGAATCAAAGCCTGCAATAAAAAAAATCTTATATTAAAATATTTGGCACGATAATGAGTTAAATTTTATAAAGTCGGATCTAAAATATTTTGCGAGTTAGTGGCATTGCACAGACAGGCCCAGATGTCGTGCTGAGAAAATCTGATTCTTCTGTCAGAAACGTGTCATATCTAAATGAAGGCGCATGTTATTCTTCCGTAAAGTACATCATGTTTTTCTAAAATAAAGTATTGCATATTATTGAATAACGTTTTTATAATAATTTTTAACATAAATATTTATTATCTTTTTATTTACGAGAAAAATGTTATATTTGAAGTGTTGCCCTCGTCCAAGCATCCTAAAACGCCATTTCTTATTTAGAAAGTCGAGCTTAAAAATAGAAATAATGTTTTTTTAATCGTTTACAAAAAATCGGACCAAAATCGGGCAATATTTTGATTTCCTTCGCCAGTTTATTAATTTGCTGGCTGACGCGTAGTATACGGTCCTAGATTTACCGTCTGCGATGCCAGTAGGTTTTGAATTTCTTTTATATTTATATACATTTTTGCCTTGTGAAAAGTGAGTTCAAAAGGCCCTCTGAGTTGTAGATAGTAAATATATACTTTAATTACAATAAAAAATGGTTTATTATGTTAACATGCTAACTGGACTGCTCATCCATTGAAAATATCTGAACAAATCAATAAAAGTATATTATTTACAAAAAGTTCTCTACAAGTATTAAAGATATTATATTCCCTTCGAATATTACTACAGTTTTGTCACTTGTGCTCACAATCTGAAAGAAACATAAATGTTTGGGAAGATAATACTTTTGAAATAGCTCACCCGTTTAACCCATTTAGCTGAGTACTAACACCGAAATGTTATTCTACTGTTATTCTAATCGCATCTTCCATACCTTGCTTAGGATTCGTTTCTGCTCCAAGGGAGGCATCGTCATTCGGACTTTCAGGTGTCGCTTGGTTTTCGATCGGGGTGACGCGTTACCTCAGTGGGCAGAATCCATCTCAAATGCAGAAAATTCTGCAACGTTTTCGAAAAGAGACCATTCATACGTGTGCTTGAAATCTAGAGGGTTGAAGAAATAAATGAATTCATTAAAATATAACGAGAATTTAGCACAACATTGGGATTCATTAGACGTTATAGTTTATTTCATTCGGAGGTAGAAGAGATGGCAGTGGTAAAGTCAAATTCGCAGCTAGGTTAACATGTTTTGGGGTATTACAGCCAATGTATGGCGCCCAGCCTTTAAGTTGTTATGCAAAATATATTATGTATACCTGATCCACAAGTACCTTCTAGTAGAGGAGACCTCCCGTATGTGCATCTACATTACACATGATCTTAATTCTGACAATAAGTGTGACACAATGTTTTCTATAATACACATGAGAGACTTCGCGTTGTCGTGGTTGCCATATAGTTGTCACACAGTTGGGGTTAAAACCGTTCTGTCTCCAAGAAACAGCAAGAAAAGAATCATTCGAAACGGAACGTCCATTCTGGTGGGTCTCGAATAGTTTATTTAGAAATGACAATTCTTTCAACTGCAATTTACTGACTCGCAAGAAGAAATGGACCGTTTTATATAAAATGTGTTATAGGTGTTATTTTTATTAATTGGAAGCTTATAACTTTAACATATATATGTGGGTTTAACCCCCCCCCCCCCGACTCCCTCTTAAACACCTCGATACTGTCTGTGATGTGTTTAAAAAGAAGTAGACTGTTTCTGTGGGGGCCCATTCCAGTAAAATAATGAGAGTATATCTATTTCAGTTTATTTTACAGAATGATGCAGAAATAAACGTAAGATATAAGTTTAAATGAAATCCTACTACAACTTTATTGGGGAAATATCCTGTCCGAAACAGAAAATAGTTCTGCGATAAGTTATTTGATTTTACCTGCAGTGTCGATCTCTTCTACTCGGCCTCCTTCAGTGGCATGTTTCGTCGGTGGACCTGAGTCTATTGAGGCAAGAACGTCATTCAGTGGCTCCCTGACCACTTGCAGCGCATACTCGATGTCCCCATCGTCTTCTGCGAATGGGCCAGTTGCGAGCTAAGCTAAGAGCGAGCAGTAGGACTAAGACCCCGGTCAGGTGATCTTTCCCAGGAGGAATATTTGTCATTCTCAAACGCGGAAAAATCAGCAAAGTCTTCAGCTGTTAAAAGAGTGTCTATTTGACTGACACCTGTAAATAGAAATATAACAAGAAAAGTGTTATTTTGATACGGATCTCAAATGAACGTTTAACAACTTGCATCTGTTAACAACTCGATTCATGCCGACGCGGTGGTCGAGCGGTCAAGGCGAGCGTTTCCAAGCGATCATTCGACCACCGTGTTGTGGGTCCGAGTCCCACGTAAGGCATGGATGTTGTGTTGTTGGGCGCAGTGTGTTCCGCCCCCTCTGGTGAGCCTGGGACAACGTCTAGGACGGCTAAATGGTTCACGTTCCTAGCCGATATATAGGCGAATGATGGAAGTCAAGTGCCTGGCCATTTGATAAAAAAAAAAAAAAAACTCTGTTCATACCCTGGATACATCCTACCGCCTTTTGAGAGTGGAAGGTAAATTTTCAATCAAACACCCTATGGGGAGGAGTTCGTAAAAGAAGCAATATTCCCCATATCTTTAGTAAGGTAAAAGGGATAAGGAAATATTAATGTTAATCTTATCAAATGAGTCCTTAATTAGACAGAGTCTAGCATATAGCTAACCTCGAATTTTGATAAAGATATTATTTAAATTCATTACCGTTACCTCACCGTTTGTATTTATCCATCACTCTCTGAGAATGCATGCCACAAGCTGCTCTGGTAAACGTGCGAAGCTATTTTAATCAAATTATGGCCGTATACTCAATAAAGACAATCATTACATATCAAATAACACTTTATTAAAATATTAAAGTTAATAGCATGTCTAGGTTAAATATTTATATCAATCAAATTGCAATTGCTAATCATGATTTCATTATTCACAACTATATTACGTAATCAATTTTGATCAAATTAAATTTCTCATTATCATATTATCTATTAGCATTATAAACATACACAGGCTATACATATTCAGACTAATTAACATTAAAGAAATAACACAAATCTCATTTTAATCACTTATTATTCATATTTCAAAAAATCTGATGTGGGCAGCATATGATTTTCTTTATATAATGTAAGGAATTTACTATTTTTACAGTAAAAAAAAAAAATAATTTTTTTCTTATAGTAGATACTAATATTCTTTCCAAGATATTGAATTTTCGACAATTAGTCGTCATTTTCATTGATTTAGCTTCATTTTTATCCATTTGGCTTGATTTTCGTTAATTTGGCAACATTTTAAAAAGTCGCCAAGTCGGCGACATTCCGCCCAATTCGTCGCCAAAAGCTTGCCAAGCGTTATGCATTAAGAAATAAGTTATTCTTGCAGCAGATAAATGATTATTGGCGTTCAAATACAAAAGTATTATTCAAAGTATCTTTTTTCATGAATGGAACGAGCTAGATCCACGAGAATGATGTCACCCAATTTATCGCATGGTATTACATATGAAAAGTGAACATGTTTCTCAATAGGAAATATTTTTTTTTTATTTTATATCACTTTTTGATAATTTTTTTGAAAAATATACAATATTTCGAGAACGGATTATGTTAGCGTTCTAAAATTTATGTCAATTGTTTTCTAATGAAAAATTACATAAGAAATGTCTATTTGCGTAACTTTATTAGCGGTTTTGATTTTTTGACGATATTTTCAAAATTTCATTCGAAAATTTTGGGGGGTTCTGAACATTCGATTGCGTATAAAAACAATAGGCTTCCAGTGTTTACGGATTGTGATTTTTGTACCGAATTTGGTTCGAATCGGTCCATTCGTTCGTCGGTTATCGTCTCCACAGACTCACTGACACACACACATACTTTCACACACACACAGACATCACTTCAAAAATGTTTGATCCGTGATCAGGAATGCTTGAAACGTGCTCTCCCGTCGAAAACTCGAATTCGAATTTTCGACCCCGTCACAATATTTTCCTTATACATTATGTATATAAGGAAAGTAAAAATCAGGCTGTAGAGTGGAGTTAATTCTATTTTTCGTGGACCAGTACTTATGCAAAAATCTTAATATTAAAATATGCCTGTATTTATGGCCTTAGTCAAGATTCAATAATCATATAAAATACTGTGTCGAGTTCGGATGTCGTTTATCACAAATATAAGGCACTTACTAGCAGAGACTGAGATTGCATTATGGAGCATCTTTTATGGATACATAGAGCGTTTTCATGAGTTTGTTGAGGATTGGATTGTAAATGGCACTAAGTCTTTAAGTCTGGTGGAAATGAGTCATCTAAGGTTGGCCTTGACTTTAGCGTCTGGATCATTGCTGGGCAATAATCATTTTCGTCATTCCTCTTAAAATCCCATTATATAAATTGGGTCTCGGAACACAGGTCATCAGCAATCAAGAAATAGGTAGTCAGCTCTCTCCGTCCGATTTCTTATAAATTCAGTATTATACGTAGACGTAAATTATTGCATCTTGATCAGTACTAAACGATAGTAGTGAACATCATCAATTTATCCTCAATTGAAGTTCTCTGGCAATTTGTCTTATTGCGGAAAATTAAAAAAAAGAAAAAATGCATTTTCAGTTACTGGAAGTTCCATTCAGTCGCATTTTCACTCAAACAAGTCAGTTTAGCTTGGTGCGCAATTTATGGAAATTGATATACAGTCTTTCAATAACCTTGCTAACATAATTGTTCTCAGTTCCAGTGTATTAGATATAGGATGTATAATGATTGCATCGCAAATATTGAAGACCAGCCTTCCATACTGCCGCGACTGAAGAGGACACAAAAAAGCGACCTTGTTTCATGGCCGACACGAAAAGAATAAAAATAAAATGGTTAAGATCCTGCAAAATCGAGATGCCGAGGTAGACAACCTCGTCACCCGAAAAATCGGTTTCATCTGATTTCAGGATCGAGTTCGTGCCCTTGACCGGGTAACATTCAGCGTAGGAAAATCTGAGTGACCAGGCTTCAACTTGGCCGGTTGTAACATTCCGCCTTTTCGTGCTTGCTAATCACGTGATCGATTTGACATGTGGCATGGTAACAGTTTAACAGAACAAATAAAAAGGAAGTTGTTTCTTCCGTTCCATTGGCGCCTCTCATTCTAACGATGAGAAAAACAGTAGGGGATGTACTTTGCAGGAACCATTTACCAATTATTCTTCCATCATAAAATGTCTTAATTGTCAGTTATATCGCTTTAAGGTGTTAGGTGTTGCTTTTTTTATCTGCCAGTGTCGTTAGGAATCGATTAGTGATCCTTCTTTGTCAAAATATCACATTAGCAGTTAAACAGATTTTTTCAATGCGTTTTTCTGCAGCTTATTTTTAAGTGCATCTGCGGGGCTACTTCATGGTGGTTTCGTTTCGTGAGAACGTTTCCCCGTCATAATGCATTAGCTTGTTGCTAAGGGCTTGGCTCTCTTTTGAGTAGAAACACGAAAAATAGGAATTTTAATTCCGCTTGTCACAAATATTTTATATCACATTTTTGCCATAAAATAAATTCATAAAATGCACAAATATGTCCAGTGAATCTAATTCACTGCGACATAAATCCCCTGGTCCACTAAAAAGAAAAAAGAAAACTCACCCAGTGATGCAGCACATCTCATTGTATCATTCCACCATGATCACGCATGATCTCTTGCTTTTTGCATAAAGTTTGGTAGGTAATCTACTCTCAAAAAACAATAATTGTATGCATTAATATCACAATATTCATTTTCATAGTCATACCATTATTTAATATCAATTTCAAAACAAATTTCATGAACAATTTTCAAATTTCAAAATATACATTATTTTTACATATGTTCATTTTTCATAATCATAATCACATTTTATTTTAATTCATCAATTATTTAACAAATTCAATAACCATATTCAATAATACATTCACCATCATATTCAAATACCAAATTCACTTTCAAAATTCGATCCACAAATTTACACAAATTCACCAATATCAATCACAATATTCTCGACAAATTTTTTTTTTTTTACAAGTATTCGTTAATCCATTTCAATGCATTATTATCATCATCAATTCTGTGTACACATGTTCTCATACTTAACATATCATTTCGTTGATTTGTTCAAAATTTCTTTCATTTTCATTTTTATCAAATTTTAAATTTTCGCCAAAATTTTCAATTTTATTTCTTCGTATCATTGTAATTTCACTTTATTTCATTATGCATATCTCTAATATTGAATTAAGGTTTCATACCCATATAAGTTTACCACTTCTATGCTATTGATATTCAACCGTTTATCATTTTGGAGTCAATTCGAGATCAAAATCCTGGTTTGCAATGTAAATCAAAATTTTTTTTACAGTAATTAATATTACGCAATAACCAAATTCCAAGACTAATTCTTATAAAATTTCTTAGTTATTAATATTAATAAATTTGTAATGTTTTGAATTTATCTTACATGTTTACCAAGCTATTTTATCAACTTCTCATTTTTAAAATTATCCTCCAATTCATTTTATTAACTCAATCAAGTTTTCAAATTTTCAAATATCATCAATCCCTTTTCAAATTTCATCAAATTCATATTTACGCATGTCATCAACTCATTTTTAAAAAATTTCATAAAATCATTATATACACCACAGACTAATATTATACTCCTGAGGTTGCCCTCAGGATTACGTCAGGAATGTCTTTCTTACTCGAGTTACAGTGTCTAGAAGGAATAGTGTGCCGACCGCCTATACCTCCCAATGCTGGGAGATGTTCCCCTGAAAAGCCGCCTCCGCCAGACGGCGTTGGTCTCGAATAAGCGGTTAAAAGCGGAGCATTGAAACTAATGGGAATTTATTGCAAATGAAATGACGAATGAAATGCAAATGAAGAATTTGTGTAAAATTTGGTGTGATTATTGTAAGTGGTATACATAAAAAGTCATTTGATTTTCAGAGAGATTGTGTTAGGGATATATTCGTATTTTTAAAATTTTGTTTAACTTGATCTGGTTGGTGTTCGTTCAAACCTTTGAGATCCAAAATAATCAGGTTCATTTGTCACAGTAACGTGAAATTCGTTATGACGTTTTCTCTTGTATTTCAGTTCTTTCGATTTTGAAGCTTATCGGGCTAGCCCGTCCTGGGCCAGCCATAGGACTTTACCTGGTTTTTGAGAATTACTCGAAAATCAGAGAAAGTAGGAAATCTAAATTTAATATATCGTTTTCTTTTGGCGTATATTTTAATTCTTTCAATTTTGAACCGTACCGGGTTAGCCCGTTTCAGACCCGCCTTAGAAACTCACCCGTTTTTGCGGTATAACTCGAGAACAGGTGTATCCAAGAATTCGAAATTTAGCTTATCCTTGTCATTTGCTGCATATTTTAACTCTTTGGATTAAAAATCTTTTCGGAGTAGCTGAGCCCAACAAAAGAAATATATCGGTTTTTTTTTAGAATAACTAAAAATTCCGAGCATCTACAATGTCTAAATTTAATATATCATTGTCCTTTGGGGTATATTACATTTTATCGCATTTCAAACGTTATCGGGCTAGCCCGTCTTGGGCCCGCCATAGAAATTTGCTCTCTTTTCAAGAATAACTCGATCAATCGGAGTAGCTAAAAAATGTAAATTTAGTATATTATTCCCTTTTGGATAAATTTTAATCTAGATTTTAAACCTCATCGGGCTAGCCCGTTTTGGATTCGCTGAAGAATGCATTCGTTTCTGAAGAATAACGCGAGAACCGAAGCAGCTAAAAATTCCAAGTTTAACATGTCGTTGGCTTTTGGAGTATATCTAAGTTTCTTCGGATTTGAACTTTATCGGGGTAGCTCGTCCTGGGCCCGACATAGTAATGGACCTGTTTTTCTTTCAGAATAACTGGAAAATCGGGGAAACTATAAAATATAAATTTAATACATCCTTATCTTTTGGGGAATATTTTAATTTCATCGATTTTGAGCCGTATCGGGCGAACCCGTTTTGGGCCCGCCTTAGAAATTCACTTTTTGGGAGGAATAACTCTAGAACCGGAGTATCTAAAAGCTTCAAGTTTAGAATGTCGTTGTAATTTGTGGTATGGCTTAGCTCATTGGATTTTAAACCTGATCGGGCTAGCCCGCCCCGGTCCCAACAAGAAGAATGTACTCGTTTTTTAAGAATAGCTCCAAAACTGTAGCAGCTAGTATATCTAAATTTAGTATATCATTGTCTTTTAGGGTATATTTTATTTCTTTGGATTTTGAACCTCGTCGGACTCGCCCGTCTTGGGCCCGACATAGTGATAATGGACTCGTTTTTCGAGAATAACTCGTAAATCGGAGCAGCCAAAAAAAATCTAAATTTAGTATATCAATTTCTTTTGGGGTTTATCATAATCTATAATTTGAACCTCATCGGGGTAGCCCTTCTTGAGTTCGCCTTAGGAATGGGATCGTGTTTGATGAATAACTCGAGAACCGGAGTAGCTAAAAATTCCAAGTTTAGCATGCTATTGTCTTTTGTGGTATATTTCATTTTTTCGGCTTTGAACTTCATTCAGCTAGCCTGGGCTGGGCCTGCCATAGGACTATACTCATTTTTTTAGAATAACCCGAAAACTGGAGCAGATAGAAAATCCATATTTAGCATATTAATTCCTTTTCGGGTAGAATTTAATATTTTCGGCGTATATATAATTATAATTAGTGGCGTAGGCATGGGAGATGGGATGTGTGTTTGTTGTTGTTGACACCCAGACCGTCCGACCTACCAGAAAGGTGTGAGTGTGAAGACCCAGACCGTCCGACTCATCCAGAGGACTTGAGTATCTAATTGGACGGCCGGGAAGAGATCCGGCGACAACACCAGGATAAACACAACTAAACAAAACAGCAAACAAACAAAGCAGTAATCAAAAACAAAACACAACACCAAAACAACACAGCAAACCAAAATAAAAGGGAAGGCGGCACCACCGGGGAGGAGCAAGCAAAAACCAAGGGGATCAACAACCAGAGAAAAAGTTAAAAGCAGCAATGGCTCTCAGGCTATTCAAGTGATTTTGTTGGATATTTCTCTCGCTATGAGAACACAGTTTTTAATTTTGTTAATTGAAGTTTTATTCGAGCAGACACTCGAGAACCAGGCCGCGGAATTAGCGGGGGAAGGTTTAGAAAGATGAAAAGGTTTAGAGTGGGGGCAAGCAAAGACGTAGTGGTCTGCATCTCCAAAGGAACCGCAGGAACAGCAAGAGGTTGATTTAAATTTAAAAAAGTAAAGGTAATCCAAAAATGGGCCGTGGCCCGTGATAAAATAAATAAGATATTTGTTCATTAAAAGGAAATTAAAGTTTACGTGGGGAAGAAAGTTTAAAATTCTGGCCGGGTCATGGGTGCGAGGGGAAATGTAGTTGTTTAGATAAGATTGCCAGGCGTTTAAGATATCTAGTTTACAATGCTTTTTTAACAGAGAGTAGGGAAAAGGTAAAGGAAATGGGGTACCTAAAGAGGTAGCAAGTTTTGCATTTTCATCGGCGGCCTCGTTTCCCGAGATGTCAGAATGGGCTTTAACCCAACAGAGGTTTATTAAATGTTTGTTTAAATTTGCATCTAGTTTAATTTTGGAAAGATAGTCAGATTTGTTTCTAATGGAGTTAAGGGCCGAAATGGAGGATTGACTATCTGAAAAAATATTTATTTTTAAATTATTTGTAGAAGCCCAGTTGATAGCAAAGTGTATTGCTGCTATTTCAGCTTGAAAAACTGTACCAGAAAGGTGTTGTTGTTGAAACCCAGACCGTCCGACCTACCAGAAAGGTGTAAGGTAACTGTTTGGACGGTCGGGAAGTGCCACCCAATTTAGACCGGAACCCAGTGGGGGAGGCATCCACAGGGACCGTACCCTCCTTCCCCTACCACCAACCTCTCGGAAGGACTTTCGGACCCACATGTTTAACGTGATCGTACTCCGCATGAACACGGCGGCAGTTTTTGGCAGTGGCTGGAATCGAACCCGGGCCTACCGAGTGCAACTCCAGCGCGCTAACCAATGGGCTACCGCGCCCCTATGGCATGTGTGGTAAAAAACCTCATTTGCCGAACAATTACATTAAGTCTCAAAATTGTCCGTATTTAAAAAAAAAAAAAAAAAAAAATGAATTTTGTACTATAAGAGAGAGAGAGAGAGAGAGAGAGAGAGAGAGCTCCATTCGATCGTCGATCCCCTTTTTTCCTAGATACATAGTTACATCCATATGCAAATGAGCTAAGAAGTACGAAATTTGTCCACGGTCGGTGCGCTGGGAGTACGAGTGAAGGTTGCGGTTCTGTGCGATCTGACGAAGAAGGTTTTTTTGCTTTCGAAACCGGCCGATATTAGTATTTTGAGTTGTATTCTGCTTTTTACGAAAATAATTTCATTTCTTTAGCAGAAATTTGGACCGCACGTATTGATATTGTTTACTTGAAATTGAAAATTTTCAATAATTTTTAAAAGTATTATATGAATAACTTGAACGAATGCGTTAAAACCAAACTTTTGTTTTGTATTTCGATATTTATTACCATGTAAACCTAAAAAAAGAATGTATGATAAAGTCTAGCAGATATTTTGTTTTATCTCATATGTTCGGCTACAGGGGAAAATGCCTTTGGGTGGCCCTGTGAATTTAGAAGAAAAACATGCAACACAATTGCCGCTTGAACATTAAAACAAGGTGGGGGCCGCCTACAAGTGCTGTCTTTTTTTGTACGGTGAAAGATAGCGCTGATAAGAATTTCGATTGAGAGTGGACATGTAATCGACCGCGATTTTATTTGGACAGGCGCGTCTCCTTTACACACGTTTCCGCAAATTGCCACATCTCTTACACGAACAATGCTCAAAAGATCCGCAAATCAGCGGGGGCTCTGGAAATGGGTAGAACACCAGGAAGGGACATTTTGTACTGCCTTCAGGGTGGCCTCTAGATACAATAGGAAGTATCTCATTAGCACATTGCTCATCTGAGATCGAATCTGGTTTTACTAAAAACCGTCACATGTACAATATTCTTTTTCGTTCATAATCTGCGAATTTCAACATCCAAAAATCCCGTCACAAAATTTTTTTTGTATTATACTATGTAGTCCGAATCACTATATTACTATGAATCTTTAAAATGTACCGTGGACTGGTTTCGCATTATTTAATTCTCTTGCATATAAGCGTAGCCAAGATCTAGGATAAGGGGGGGGGGGGCGTCGACGATCGAATGTGGGTTTACACAACAGTACAAAATACTGTTTCAAATATAATTCCTAAAGAGAACTAATGTAATTGTTTAATTGTTTGGCAAATGATAATTTTTCTCCGATTTTCTAGTTATTTTCCAAAAACGAATGGTTATTTTTCCAAAATACTTTTACTTTTTTTACTACAAAATACTTTTTCAAATATAATTCCTAAAGAGAACTAATGTAATTGTTTAATTGTTTGGTAAATGATAATTTTTCTCCGATTTTCTAGTTATTTTCCAAAAACGAATAGTTATTTTTCCAAAACTTAAGGTTGGGCAAAGACGGGGTAATCTAATGAAGTTTAAAGTCCAAAGAATTAAAATATATCCCAAAAGAGAATAATATACTAAATTTAGATATTCTAGTTGCATGGTTTTCAATCACTGATCAGGCTAGCCCGTTAAGGTCTTAAATCCAATGCGCTAAGATATACAGAACATGACAACGACATTCCAAACTTGGAACTTTCAGATGCTCCGGTTCTAAAGTTATTCCCCCAAAAAACTGAATTTCTAAGGCGGGCCCAAAACGAGTTCGCCCGATACGGTTTAAAATCGAAGGAATTAAAAATATTCCCCAAAAGATAAGGATGTACTAAACTTATATTTTCTAGTTGTCCCGATTTTCCAATTATTCTAAGAAAAACGGGTTCATTTCTATGTCGGGTCCAGGACGGGCTACTCCGATAAAGTTCAAATCCGAACAAACTTAAATATACCACAGAAGCCAACGACATGTTAAACTTGGAATTTTAGCTATTGCGGTTCTCGAGTTATTCTTCAAAAACGAATGCATTCTTCAGCGGATCTAAGACGGGCTAGCACGATGGGGTTCAAAATCTAAATTAAAATCCATCCAAAAGGAAATGATATACTAAATTCACATATTTTAGCTATTGCGGTTCTCGAGTTATTCTTCAAAAACGAATGCATTCTTCAGCGGATCTAAGACGGGCTAGCACGATGGGGTTCAAAATCTAAATTAAAATCCATCCAAAAGGAAATGATATACTAAATTCACATATTTTAGCTATTGCGGTTCTCGAGTTATTCTTCAAAAACGAATGCATTCTTCAGCGGATCTAAGACGGGCTAGCACGATGGGGTTCAAAATCTAAATTAAAATCCATCCAAAAGGAAATGATATACTAAATTCACATATTTTAGCTACTCCGTTTGATCGTGTTATTCTTGAAAAGCGAGTAAATTTCTATGGCGGGCCAAGACGGGCTAGCCCGATAACATTCGAAATGCGATGAAATATAATATACCACAAAGGACAATGGTATATTAAATTTAGACATTCTAGATCTAGATCCTCAGAATTTTGAGTTATTTTCAAAAAACGATATATTCCTCTTGTTGGGCTCAGGACGGGCTAGCCCGATAAAATTTTTAATTCAAAGTTTTAAAATATACAGCAAATGACAAGGATATGCTAAACTTCGAATTTTTAGATACACCTGCTCTCGAATTATACCAAAAACAAGTAAAGTCATATGGCGGGTCCAGGACGGGCTGGTCCGATAATCTTCAAAATCGAAAGAACTGAAATGTGCCACAAGAGAAAACGTCAAACCGTATTTCACGTTAGTGTGATGAATGAACTTGGTTATTTTGGATTTCAAATGTTAACGACCACAGATACAGTTAAATAAAATTTTAAAAATACGAATATATCCCTAGGTCAATCTCCCTGAAAATCAAATGACTTTTTGTGTATACCACTTGCAATAACTACACCCAATTTCAGACAAATTCTTCAATTATTTCCAAAGTTATCGGTCATTTCATTTGCATTAAATTCCCATTAGTTTCAATGTTAACTACTCCGCTTTTAACCGCTTATTTGAAACCAACGCCGTCTGGCTGAGGCGGTTTTTAGGGAACCTGTTTTTCGCCTCAGTCGGCACACTATTCCTTCTAGGCACTATACCCGAGTCACTAACTTCTAGGTGGTTTTCAATGTCCATATACTCAAGGGGATTAACCAACGTCTTGTTACTATCTAAAGGTTTATTAGCATTTAGTTCTTGTATAAATTTATTGCAAACTTCAATAGGGGAAATTTGGGTTTTTAAGGTCCGCTTTCCTCTATCCAATTCGCTTTATGTGACGCTTTGATTTTAATGAAAGTACTCACAGCCTGTTTCTTTATCTCTGTTACGATTGGTGGATTTGAAGTGTAGCTCTGCATAGCCGCAATCGGGGTCCGCTCCAATGATCATCTGAGTTCTGGGCTCTCTTCAAGGAGTCCGTATTCCTCTGTGTAGTAGAAACCAGAACCTCATTTCCATATTTGATAATGGGTTTGACATACGTGTTATAGGTTTTGTTTAGGGTAATCTGTGTGCTACCCCATTTGGCTCCAGCGAGTCTTTTCATCATAATGTTTCTCTTCTCAACTTCTTCGTGATTTGCAAACATTAATTTATTATCCAGTACTACTCCCAAATATGTAGTACTGGTGCTCTTTTGAAGTAAGACATTATCCAGTCTCAGAGCGAAGTCACCATTTACCTGTCTCAAGGAGAACAAGAAAGATCAATCATGCTTAAAGCATTGATTATGAAACACTTTCCAACTTCAATGCAATTTTATTTAAAAAAGTCGAAAATGCAATACATTCTTCGGTAATATTTTAAAACTTATCACAATACTACATTGATTTATTATATTTGAAAACTTAAACCTTCATTGAAAAAAAATGAACTTCATTCAAATGACGGCATTGAAATATAAATTGCCTGGTTTAAACATCTCTAAAATGTTATACATTCCTCGGTAATAGTTTTAGAATTATCATAATACTACGATAATTTATTATATTTGAAAACTTCATCGAAAACAACTGAAATTCATTCAAATGACGTCATAGAAAAAATAACACGCCTGGATCTCTCTATAAAAACAGCATTTCATTCATAACTTTCTCCATTTCATTCATCACAATACTATAATAATTTATTTTATTTAAAAATTAAGACCATGGAGCTACAATTCATAAACTTTATGCTTTAAACTTCATCGAAAAAAATCGTCCTTCTGTTTATAAAATCAATTAATATTTCATTCATATCAGCCATGCAGACTCCATGGACTGAATTATTTTGTGTTAAAGAAATACAGTAATTCTAATACAACTCATTCTACATATTTTGCTGTTTACATTTTACATAGGTGAAAAATAGGCTTAGTTGTAGAAATAATCAAATTTGAATGAGAATTTAAACTCAAATATATTGTCATTGTGTTGTTTTAGTATGTAGATGCACAGAATTTAAGCAGAAATAAAGTAGTTTTAGGATGGATACAACACTCAATATGAATTAAGAAGAACTTTAAAAAATCACGAATTTGAAACAAGATGGATGCCATATATCATTTTGAAGTGGGTCATGTGATCGTTTCATATCATGGTCACGTGATCGTTTCATATAAGATGTGTAATTATTATTTTAATTTTTATTTAAAAAACTACTGAATATATTTAGCTGAATTTTTTTTATATATTTTATGGAACAATTTGACTATTACCTAAAATTTTCGAAGCAATTTGTGAATTTTAAATCCGCTTAAAAAATGTTAGAAAAATTAGGTCCCATAGGGCTCAATGTATTTCATTTTTTCAACCCGGGTTCAATCCAAAACTAATTGTGTGATATTATTCATTTATACTCCCATAGGTCCTACAGACCGTCTGAACAACATACTAAAATTTCATTTTGATTAAGTCATTTTTACGGCAGTTATCGTGCTAACGGACAGACAGACAGACAGACAGACAGACAGACAGACAGAATGAACAAAGTCATAAACACTTTTCAACTTTGTTGTAAAGTGTTAAAAACTGGTAAACCGTTTTGGTTTCATTAATGATCATATTATTGTCTATAGACCAAGCCTCCAGGACTTCAAGAGCTTTATTCATAGTATTTTCGAGGCTTAGCCTTTGGTCCTGTAGTTTTCTTGAATTCTTTGCCTCGGTCCAAATTACAACCTTATAATCAGATTTTG
Organism: Amaurobius ferox; assembly: GCA_951213105.1. Classification (NCBI taxonomy): domain Eukaryota; kingdom Metazoa; phylum Arthropoda; class Arachnida; order Araneae; family Amaurobiidae; genus Amaurobius; species Amaurobius ferox. The sequence continues at coordinate 141,897,278 of OX578147.1, read as the reverse complement.
GATCCAGTTCTTTTGGGTATTACAAAAGTTGAGTTTTATTTTACAAAATGTTATTCGCGCAAAACCATGTCGGCTCCATCGGACTGCAGCCAATGACCATTTTTCTGAAAAATTCTTTTGTAGCTCTCCATCACGCTTCAATATCTTCATGCTGTGTCACTTTTTAACGATGAAGAACACGCAGAATACAAAGACTCTCGAGTTGTACAGTCCGTCTCTTCTGGGTACATTTTTTATAATAAAATAAAAATTAAAACTTCCCATTGGGTGCATAATAAGAAATCTACTCGTCACAAAAAATCTTAATGTTTTCTGATAATTTTTTCCATAAAAATGGTTGTGATAGTCATCTCGTTCCAATTATGTCTGTTTTTCCAGGCGATTCTCCTATGTGCGGGCGCCTCCATCGGCTTCTTCAGGGGTGACGTGGCCCTTATCGCGGAAGACTTGTGTGTCCTGAAACCCACCGTGATGTCGGCCGTGCCCAGGATACTCAACAAGATCTTCGACAAGGTAGGCCTTCCTCGATCTTCCATTGTTTCAGATAGCGTCAGTTCACCTGCGGCCGCCGCTTCCAATTCGGTAGTACCCCGGTTTATGCGAATTCACAGTTACGTTATTGACTGTTTCCCCTTCGCCCCTCCCGCCCTGATCTACTTCAAAATTGTATCACTCACTTATTTTTTTATAATAAATCACTATTTTATACGTATGTTATAAAATAAAATATTAGTTTTAATTGCCAAATAAATTAGTATTTTACTTGTAAATTCGCTATCACCAAATTGATCCTCTCAGGCAGTGTTTCTTTCAGTCATACCTCCGCCCCCCCCCCCCCCCCCCGAGACATTCTATGTTAACCTAGTTTCAATTTATGTGACACATCATTTAGATATATATATATATAGGGCAAATAGAAAACTTGCTACCCCCCTTATTTCGTTCGATCTCCGGCCAAAAAGTCCTGAAAGAAACACTGCTCTCAGGTGAGTATGTATAGATTTATATGGCAATGTTTATTCTAACTTAACCTCCCATTGCAGAACCACCCCTGGCGTAACTTCGGGGTATTACTGTATACTATTGCATACATACTTCATAACGAACCGAGTTCGTTACCGAGGTATAGGTAACGGTTAATACGACGTTTTCTGCGTTACCTTCCGCTTTTATCACTGCCACGTTAAATGGATCATATAGTCATAGTGCAATCCATGCTCTGCTCGTGCATCTGTTATCACGAAATTTTTAATTCTGGAAAATGCGCGTCATTCATTTTATTGTCTTTGTGCCCTCAGACGGGGTCGGACCGAGTGGCCAGAGGTAAAAGAAAAACAAATTTACGACATGACTTTTAGGTTTATGTTCTCGGCGATAAGCGTGTGGAAATCAGCGGCGGCTCGTGAGGTACGCTGCTTCACATAAAAGTTATCGGTTAAATGGGTTATTATTATTTGGCTATTTTTAGATAATATTTGGCAGCACTTGCACTAGTAGCGTGATGTATTTGGATGATGTTCGTTGTCGAGGGAGAGGGGGAATCACGCCATTGAATCTGCTTTACGTACAGCTCCTATAATATAGAGGAGCCATTCCTGAAGTCAGGAGCCGCCACTGATGGACATAAGACAGAGCGAGAAGCAGATTTTACTCTAGTGAAATGATTCTTCCAAAGCTACCACGGTAAAACAATGAGCACATTTTACTATGGAAAGGGGTTCTTCACCTACTGTGGTGTCTCACGACATACGTTTTCTGAACCCAAAATTCGGACTTCCGCTTCAGGGTAATCAAACTTGAGCGACAAACAATTTAACCAATAGATATTGAATAAAATACAGGTGTCGGATCGTCCGTATTGAGGTTGTGGAGGAGATTATGGGGTCGGACAACTATTTGCAATCACCGAATATGGCACGTGATCAAGTATACTGATCATTTCAGGTTCACGCTCTGTGCATGGGAATTGACCCGAAACAGGGATCCGAACAAAACAACAATAGTTAAATTCAAGAACAAAATAGTTACTCTACCTCCACCACATTAATGATTAACTCATGAAAATTTTGCCGGCATATATTACTTTCCTTATATACATATAACAGTAGCGGCTCGTAAGCGATATGTCGAGGGGGGAGGGGGGCGCTCATCTATGTATTTATGACTATATATGTGTTATATATATAAGTATGTGTATATACATATACGTGTTTTGGGCATAGCGACGGGTGTATTAAGAGTGTAAACAACGGATGTATTAAGTAAAATAACATACCTTCCATCTGCTCGCTCGTTCATAAAATTCCTGGATACATGTAGACGCATCCCTCCTGGTAAAAATATTACATAATCCTGATTTACATTAAAGTAAAATTGTGGGGGCTAGTTAGCCTAAAAGTTACGCCAAGGAGGTTGACTAAAAAATATGCATATTCTGGTGATACGTAGAGATAGTTCAGAAACTATAACCACCAGTCAAATCAAAATCGGTGGATTAGAAGGCGAGATGGAAAATTGGGGGGAGAGGGGGGGGGGGTAACTGAAATCAAGGTTACGCTCAGGAATTTGTCACGTTAAAGATGTATATTCAGGTGACATGCACAAATGCTACTGAGATTATAGCCACCATCAGAAACCAAAATCGTTCGATTAGGAACAAATATGCAAAATAGTGGGGGATAGCTAAACTAAAATTTACACTAGGGGGTTGACACAAAAATGTGTGTATCCAGATGACATGTACATGTTGCTGAGACTATAGTCACCAGAATCAAAATCGTTCAATTAAGAACTGAGATGTTGTTGTTGTTGAAACCCAGACCGTCCGACCTACCAGAAAGGTGTAAGGTAACAGTTTGGACGGTCGGGAAGTGCCACCCAATTTAGACCGGAACACAGTGGGGGAGGCATCCACAGGGACCGTACCCTCCTTCCCCTACCACCAACCTCTCGGAAGGACTTTCGGACCCACATGTTTAACGTGATCGTACTCCGCATGAACACGGCGGCAGTTTTGGCAGTGGCTGGAATCGAACCCGGGCCTACCGAGTGCAACTCCAGCGCGCTAAAATTGCGGGGGCTACTTAAACTAAAAGTTACGCCCAGGGAGTTGAGACTAAAAATGCATGTATATTATATCCATCAAATATGTATATCAAGGTGAGACGTACATATGGTGGAGACTACAACCGTCAGCAGAATCAAAATCGCTCAATTAGGAGGTGATATGGGAAATTTGGTGGGGGTGGGGGGGTGGAGGGGGCTAACTGAAGTAAAAGTTACACTGAGAGCGTTGTCACAACAAAGATGCATATTTAAGTGATATGTACAAATGGTGCAGAGACTATAGCCACTAGCAGAACTACAGTCGCTCAATTAGGAAACGAAATGAAAAATTGTGGGGATAGGTTAAAGTAAAAGTGACGCCCAGGGGACTGACACAAAATATGTATATTCAGGTGACACGTACAGAGGGTTCAGAGACTATAACCATCATCAGAATCAAAATCGCTAAATTAGAAGCCGAGATAAGATATTCGGGGACTACCTCAAGTAAAATTTACGCCCAGGGGGTATCTGAGCAACAGAATCACCAGCTGGGGTCAAACTTTCGAGGAAAACGACGTCAGATAAAAGGATAATGTTGAAAATCTAATTTTAAAGTTTTTTAACAAATATTTAGAATTTCTTTAATTTTTAGGTATTTTTAATGTTACATACTGAAAAAGTAAAACAGCTGGGTAGGTCAAGTGACCCTCAAACTAAATGTCCGTAACAACACATATCTGAAAGTGTGACTAAAAATAGCCTATCGGTCACGGGTATGCCAAAAATAGGAAACTCTGACGTTTAAAGAACTAATTTTAAATCAAATATATTGGAATTCGTCACCAGCAGATCAGTCAGAGCACAGAACTGCCACAAATCAGAAATGACCCCTTTCCTGAAGGACATAACCGCACACATTAAAAATGACAAAATGCGAAACAACTTCAATATGTAAGACCACTAGCTGGGTAAAGTGATCCCTCAAACTGAGTGTTCCAAACAACATATTTTACTCACGATAGACAGAAACCCTTAAAATATAATAAACAATCCCCACCACCACACACACATTTAATCCACTCGTTCAAACGTTTATTTAAACTTCCAAATTCATTCATAAAAATAGACGAGAAAGGGAACACACACATTCTTAAATGTAGAAAATTGAAGCCAAATTAGCGAAACCGAGCCAATTTGAGAGGTCCCTGTCCATGTTTTACTACTCTTCTCCTCTATTTCTCTTTGGCAAGAAGCGCTCACAAAACGCAACACATATCAATCTCGAAAATTGCAATGCTTGTTTTTTATCGCACCAAATTTCTAATATTGTTCCCATACCATTCGTTCGCTCAGGACAAGCCGGTAAAAGGGACGCGGCTTTAACAAATATCCCTGTATTTTTCACTATGTGTGGAAAATTCGATGCACTACAGCTTTTATGGATTTCCTTCCCTCACGAAAGCTGTAGTGCTGCTATCTAGTGACATATTGCATCACTATTCTCGATTCAATTGAATTGAAAATTCAGATTTTTTTTCAAAGGGAACACGAATCTAACACCTCAACATGAATCTAACATTTTTGAGGTGATGTCTGTCTATGTGTGTGTGTGTGTGCGTGTCAGTGAGTCTGTGGAGACGATATCTCATGAAACGAATGAAGCTATTCGAATGAAATTTGGTACAAAAATTACAATATACTGGAAGCCTATTGTTTCTAAACACAATCGAATGTTCAGAACCCCCAAAAATTTTCCGAGTGAAATTTTGAAGAAATCATCAAAAAATCAAAACATTTAATAAAGTTACGTAAATAGACATTTCTTATGTAATTTTTCCCATAGAAAACGATTGACATAAACTTTAGAACTCTAGCATAAACCGTTCTCGAGATATTGCACATTTTTCAAATAAATGTATAAAAAAATCCCATAAATTAAAAAAAATATTAACTGTTGAGAAACATTTTCACTTTTCATATGTAATATCATGCGATCAATTGGGTGACATCATTCTCGTGGATGTAGCTCGTTCCATTTATGAAAAAAAGATACTTTGAATAATACTTCTGTATTTGAACGCCAATAGTCGTTTATCTGCTGTAATAATAACTTATTTCTCCATAAATAACGCTTGACGAGATTTTGGCGAAAAATTTGGTGAAATTTCGCCAACTTGGCGACTTTTTTAAATGCTGCTAAATTAACGAAAAACTCACCCAATGGATAAAAATGACGCTCAATCAATGAAAATAACGACTCATTGACGAAAATTCAATACCTTGGAAAGAATATAAGTATCTACTATAAGAATAACCTATTTTTTTTACTGTAAAAGTAGTCAATTCATTGCATTATATAAGGAAAATCATGTGCTGCCCACATCAGATTTCTTTTTTTGTTTAAATCGTATTTTCGATTAAAACATATATATTTGTTTAAACCATGGTTTAGACCTTGGTTTATAGTGTTGTGTTAAAAATCTAGTTTAATTTAAAACATGGCTAGTTAATTTAAATCCCATTGGTTTAAACAATGGGTTTTTTTAATTTTTTCTTCCAATTACTTGCATTAGCAGCACTACCCCATTCCGAATGGAGCGGGATTCTAAAAGCGTTTATACCTGTAGGCCCGCCAATCACCCCACCAACATAAGGGAATAGAACCGTTACGATCTGATAGGATGGGGGGCATTATGATCAATAGACGTACTTCCCTGCACGTGTTCGATAGAAAATCTGTGTCTGACCAGAGATATCGAGATAAGTACCCCTACAGAAGACTTTTTAGAGGTGCTTGTGGGCGAATACCCTGATGCGCGCCTGAAAGAAACTCTGCTATGGAAAGAATGAAATCATGTTGTGTTATGTGTATATGAGTTAGGGGAGATCACATTCCCTATTCATGTCAAAAGTCTTCTTATTTTATCTAAAATCTCCTTGTTACACATTATATTAATTTTAATTGTTACATAATTAGTTTTGTATCGTATGCATTCATATTCGATTTTTTTTTCGGTTTGTATTTATGTGTTATGCTGTAATCATAATTGTAATGCCAGAAATCTAAAATGTTAAATAATTGATATAAATGAGAAATGGTGAATGCGGGGGTGGGGGAGTGAATATTCCCACGCTAAGCCCATTGTCGATAACCGAGATGTAACCCAGATGGCGACGGTGTGTCTGCATACCAAAGAGAAGGCACGTAGACCGTCCAGCAGAAGAAAAAGGTATAAAAAGTCAGTTGCATTTTTGAAGAGCAAGCTGCAGTAGCAGTTAGATTTTGTGTGAGTGCCTCTGATGTATGGATGAGTTCGGAGGAGAGTTCGCATGTACATCTGGTGTTTAAAAAAAAGTGTAAAGTGTGGAAAAAGCTTCGGTGCGCTTCTTCAAAGGTGTGAAGGCCCTTCTCAGGTGCCGTAGAATTAGAATTATATGAGGATGTCTTCAAAAATTGTGTTTTAAAAAAAAACTAATTAATTCGTCCCACCACGTGATCCAACCAAAATATTAATTAGCTGGCATTACACCCTCCAAACCACTTTTATATGTACTCGAATCTTTTATATGTAATGATACTTCTATAATTTGCCAATTTTAAGCGTGTAAGATAATTATGTAATGAAATAAATGCTTGTTCCTTTCCTGTTAACCTTTTAGTTCTAACTTAGTTATTCCGTTATGCTAAATTTAGGTGGGTTTTACGGCCACCAAGGCAATGTATACAACAGTGAGTTTCAGTGCATTTTTTACATGTGTGGTTAATCTACTGATTAATAATTAATTATTTAACAGCACTTTACGATAGAGTAAGTAAACTCCCAAAGAATTAAGTACTCCCCAAAGAATTAAAATTCATTCAATTATATTGAACAGTTGTGGAGACATCCACTTTCTTTTTGTGCATGCAAAGATAATTTTGGGCACTCGTTTAGATATTTCTCGCATTGTGTTCATAAAACTTTGAAAGAAGGTGGTCTCTTTTCAGGTGCAGAGCCAGGTTAATTCCAGCACCGTGAAGAGATTCTTGCTGGATATCGCCCTCCGGGCCAAGAGGGCAGAACTCGAGAGGTGAGTGACGTCCGGAAAGGTTAGGATTTCCGCTCATTAATAACACACCCACAATCAAGAGAGAGAAGAAATAAATACGAACAAGGAATAGATTGAAATCAGCAAATGTTGAGCCGTTGCTGACTGTGAAGGGGGAGGGCGATAATCATTTTCTTGTTTTGCCAGAAGAAGTAGGGTCCATATTACGAATATATAAAAAATATTTCACTATTTTAATGTTTTTAACTTTTTTTCCCGAAAAAATGTAAAAAGTAGCTCTCTGAGCGAACGGAGTTTTTATTTATTTATTTATTTATTTTTTCATTTTTCTAACTTTTACTCGAAAAATCTTCGAAACTATAAAAAACAGATATAAATAGTAAGCGACAAAACTACGTATGAGGAAATTTAGTTTCTAAATGTATATTTATTTATACAAAAAAAAGAAGCTCGTAATAAAGTTTTCGAGCCATCGTCTTGTCAAGCTGAAGTATGAAAATTTTAAGTTTTTCAAGTTTGTAATGCTTATATCTTAAAAACTAAAACGGATATACATAAACAATAAGAAAGAATTGGTAGCTCTTTGAAAGCCCGATAAGTGTATATAATCAGACTTTGGATCAAGTTTTCTTTTTTTTTTAGAAACTGCTATTCGCGTAACATCATTTCAGCTCCATCAAACTGGAGCCACCGCTAATCTATCTATCTATCTATATATATATATATTATTATATACACTAATTGCGAAGTGTTCGTCTGTCTATCCGTCTGCCTTTCACGCATTTTTTAGGCACTTCCCGAACAAATAGAGACTTGCAATTTGGAACACGGCTCGGTCGTTCAATAAAAACTCCTGGAGAAATCGAATTTTTCGAAAACGTTCTCTAGAAGAGGGAGGTGTTCCGCACCAAAACGTTCAAAAAGTGAAATGATAGGAAAGCATGCTTTGCGATAAAATAGGGACTTCAAATGTGGTATATGGGTAAACCGTTCGAAAGGAAGAAAGTGTGCAATTTCAGATTTCCAATATTTCCTACTTAAGGGAGTGCCACACACCAACATGTTCGATTTTGCGAATAAATGAGAAACGGCGCCTTTAAAATTTGATAGAGGCTTGAAATTTGGAATATGGACCATTTGATGAAGATTTTAAAAATGTTCGTTAAAGGGGGTGCTCCAGAGGGAACGTTCGAAAGGTGAATTGATAAGAAAAACAGTCTTCGCAATGAGATAGAGATTTCAAATTCGGTGTACGGGTAGATAGTTCGAAAGGAAGAACATGTGCAATTTCAGTTTTCCGATATTTTCAACTTTTGGGGCTGTGTCAAAACCAAATAAATGTTCGAATTTTCGAATAAATAAGAAACGCCAATTATTTAAAAAACTACTTGATTCGGTGGTTGTTTATTGTGGGACCGTTGATTTTCAAAGGGTATTCGGCTAGTATATTGCCAAGTGTCCGTCTGCCTCACATGTTTTTTTTAGACACTTTCCGAATAGATAGAAATTTGCAATTTGGTACACGGCTCGATCGTTCGATAAAAAAACCCTGGAAAAATCGAATTTTTCGAAAACGTACTCTAGAGGGAGTGCTCTATACTAAAACGTTCGTAAAGAGTGAAATGATAGGAAAGCATGATTTGTCATAAGATAGAGACTTCAAATTTGGTGTATGGGTAAACCGTTCGAAAGGAAGAAAGTGTTGAAGACCCAGACCGTCCGACTCGTCCAGAGGACTTAGAGTAACTAGTTGGACGGCCGGGAAGCCGAGAAGGAAGAAAGTGTGTAATTTCAGATTTCCAAGGGGGGTGTCGCACACCAAATGTTCGATTTACCGAATAAATGAGAAACGGCTCCTTTAAAATTTTAAAGAGGCTTGAAATTAGGTATATGGACTAATCATTTGATGAAAACACCCAAGACTAATATAATTTTTCAAAAACGTTCGTTTAAAGGGTGCCCCCAGAGAAAAACGTTCGAAAGGTGAATTGAAAGGTGAACATGCTTTGGGATGAGATAGAGATTTGAAATTTGATACGGGTAGATAGTTTGGAAGGAAGAAAGTGTACAATTTCCGTTTACCAATATTTTGTACTTTAGGGAGTTTCGCACACAAAAATGTTCGATTTTCGGAATGAAGGAGAAACACCCCTTTTAGAAAGTGGTAGAGGCTTGATATTTGGTATATGGGCGAATGATTTGATAGAAAACCCAAGAAAAATAGAGTTTTTCAAAAATGCATGTTTAAGGGGGTGGGTACTCCACAGAAAAACATTCGAAAGGTGAAATGATAGAAAAAGCATGTTTCGCGATGAGTTAGAGACTTCAAATTTGGTATACGGGTAGATAGTTGGAAAGGAAAAAGTGTGCAATTTCAGTTTCCCAACGTTTGCTATTGTAGGGGGGTGACACACACTAAAATGTTCGATTTGACGAACAAATGAAAAACGCCGCCTTTACAATGCGATAGAGGCTTGACATTTATTATATGGGCTAATCATTTGATAAAAAAAACTTAAGATTATTACGGTTTTTCAAAAATGATCATTTAAGGGGGTGCAACACATAAAAACGTTCGAAAGATGAAATGATAGAAAAACATGCTTCACGATAGGATAGAGACATCAAATTTGGTGTACGTGTAAATAGTTTGAAGGGAAGAAAGTGTGCAATTCCAAATTTTCAATATTTGCTAATTTAGAGGGTGCCGCACAACAATATGTACGATTTTCGGAATAAATGGGACACGCTTCCTTTTAAATGTGATAGAGACTTGGTATATGGGCCAATCATCTGATAAAAAACTCAAGACGAACATAGTTTTTCAAAAATGTTCATTTATGGGTGTGCTTCACAGGAAAAACGTTCGAAAGGGGAGATGATAAAATAGTATGCTTCGGGGTGAGATAGAGACTTTAATTTGGTGTACTGGTAGATAGTTCGAAAGGAAAAACTGCTCAATTTAAGTTTTCCTATATTTTCTTCTTTAGGAGGTTCTGCACACTAAAATATTCGATTTGCCGAATAAATGTGAAACGCGAATTATTAAAAAATTACAATATTCAGGAGTTGCTTATTGCGAGAACGTTGATTTTCAACTGGTATTCGGCTAGTATATACTAATTGTCAAGTGTACGTCTGTCTGTCTGTCTGTCTGTCCGTCTGTCTGCCACGTTTTTTTAGGCACTTCCCGAATAGATAGGGACTTGCAATTTGGTACACGGGTTGATCGTTCGATAAAACCCCCTGGAAGAATCGAATTTTTCGAAAATGTTCTATAAAGAGGTTGTCCCACACCAAAATGTTCGAAAAGTGAATTAATAGAAAAGCATGCTTTGCGATGAGATAGAGATTTCAAATTTGGTGTATGGGTAAACCTTTTAAAAGGTAGAAAGTGTGCAATTTCATATTTTCAATATTTACTACTTCAGGAGGTGCGCCACACCAAAATGTTCAATTTTCCGAACAAATGAGAAACACCTGCTTTAAATTTTGATAGAGGCTTGAAATTTGGTATATGGGCTAATCATTTAGCGAAAACACCCAAAACGAATAGAGACTCTCAGAAATGTTCAATTAGGGGGGTGCTTCAGAGGAAAAACGTTCGAAATGTGAAACGATAAAAAATATTCTTTGGGATGATATAAAGATTTCAAATTTGGTGTACTGGTAGATAATTTGGAAGGAAGAAAGTGTACAATTGCAGTTTTCCAATATATTCTACTTTCGGGGTGCCGCACATCAAAACGTTCGATTTTCGGATTAAATGAGAAACGCCCCCTTTTAAAAAGTGATAAAGGGTTGATATTTTATCTATTGGCCGAATCATCTGATTGAAATCCCAAGAATAATGGAGATTCTCAAAAAATGCTCATTTAAGGGGGTGGGTACTCCACACAAAAACATTCGAAAGGTGAAATGAAAGAAAAAGCATGCTTCCCGATGTGATACAGACTTCAAATTTAGTGTACGAGTAGATTGTTGGAAAGGAAGAAAATGCGCAATTTCAGTGTTCCAACATTTGCTATTGTAGGGAGAGCCGCACACTAAAATATTCGATTTCACGAACAAATGAAAAACGCCTCCTTCAAAATGTTATAGCGGCTTGAAATTTGGTATATGGACTAATCATTTGATAAAAAACACAAGTTTTAAAAATGTTCATTTAAATGGATGCTACACAGAAAAACGTTCGAAAGGGGAAGTGATAGAAAAACATGCTCCACAATGGGATAGAGACATCAAATTTGGTGTAATGGTAGATAGTTTGAAAGGAAGAAAGTGTGTGAATTTCAGATTTCCAATATTTGCTACTTTTGTGAACGGATAGATAGTTCGAAAGAAAGAAGATTTCCAATATATTTTTCTTCGGGGGTTCTGCACACCAAAATATTCGATTTGCCGAATAAATGTGAAATGAGAATTACTCAAAAATTTACATTATTCAGGGGTTGCTTATTGCGAGACCGTTGATTTTCAACGGGTATTCGGCTAGTTTAATTATCTATTTTAATACGGAGAACGCGTTTTTTTAGTTTCTGTTGTAAGCCGACTTATTGTTATTGTACGGAGATGGGTTATCGTCATTTACATGTTACACTGATTGTGTGCGCATCGACCATGGCGCACTTTTAATTTTTTATAATTCAGCTGTTAAAGACTTATTTAGGCGCTTATTTCGAGCATATTACGCCCCCACACCACCCCCACCACGCAGCGGGCTTATCGTTATTAGATAGAGTGATGTTACCATTTTAACATGTATCACGGTGCATCGAGCCAATGTTTTCCCCAACATGTTTGATTTTAATATTGTTGCGCCTTGCGAACGTGTAATATTCTCTCACTGACGTCCCTCGTCTTGTCTTTCGTCTCTATTTCAGACAAAACGGTGCCAACGGAGTGTTTTCTCCAGAAGACAGCGGTACGAACATTCTTTCCCTGACGTCACTCTATGGTTTCCAGAATTTCGAGTCAAAAGAAGGGTTTCCGGATTTGGCGATTTATCGTGACTTCGAGAAACATCGCCACATAACGATTATTCTACAAGATATTAGACATTTCTGGAAATTTCTACAGAGAAATTTCCAGAAGTTTCTATAGAGAGACTATAAAAAGGACTCATCACTCCGTTGGAGTTCTGTTGAAGAGTTGACACTATACGATTTACAGTGAACTGTGACTTTTGTCAATTTTTTGAGAATAGTAGTCGTTTTGTGAAATTATTTTCGCCAGTATTTTGATTATATTATGGCTTATTCTGTGAAATGAGTAGAGCATTTAAGTGCTGTTGAATTGTACACTGTAAAAAAAAGCACTGTTAATTTTACAGCAAAAAGTCCTGGCAATTTGGGCGCTAGGACTTTTTGCTGTAAATTTTACAGTACTACTGTAAAATTCCACTACACTTTTTCCTGTAATTTTTAGTGTTTATTACTGTAAATTTTACAAAAGATAGTAATTTTTACAGCAGTTTTTACTGTATTTTTTACAGTGCTTTAAAATGTTAATTTTACAGTACTTCTGTAAAATTCTACTGCACTTTTTGCTGTATTTTTTACAGCGTTTTATACCGTACATTTTTCAAAAAATTGAAAATTTTACGGCAGTTTCTACTGTATTTTTTACAACGCTTTAACTGTATATTTTACGATACTTCTGTAAAATTCTACTGCACTTTTTGACAAAGTATGTCTATCGGTGTGTCTACGGTATCTTTGTAAGTTATGGGCGGGCGTGACAGACCGCGAGGAGATACAGGGGGATAAAACATATAGTTGCATATTCTATGGACTCCTTCTCTAAAGAAAACTTCAGATATATTTCGCTTTGAAGGGTTATTACCCTTTTTAACACTTTCCAACATATTTGAAAAGTGTTTATGACTTCTGTCATTCTGTCTGTCTGTCCGTCCGTCCGTCCGTTCACACGATAACTGCCGTAAAAATGACTTCATCAAAATAAAATTTTAGTATGTTGTTCAGACGGTCTGTGGGACATACGGAAATGTAAATTAATAATATCACCCAGTTAATTTTGGATTGAACCCGGATTGAAACAGTAAAATACATTGAACTCTATAGGACCTCATTTTTTAAACATTTTTAAAGCAAAGTTAAAATTCGCAAATTGTTTTGAAAATTTTAGGAAATATTCAAATTATTCCATAATATATATAAAAAAAGATTGAGCAAAATATGTTTGGTAGTTTTTTAAATAAAAATTAAAATAGTAATGACACTCATATTATAGGAAGCGATCACGTGATCCACTTCAAAATAAAATA